>BSBK01007260.1:95000-695000 GCA_027943335.1 Chamaecyparis obtusa
TTAGACCAACTATACACACACTTACAACAGCTCCATCATCGTTGCCTCTATCTCATCCATCTCCATTGTCATTGTCGTCCTCTCCTCCTCCATCTCTTTCCTCTTGTCTACCTCTCTAACCTCACCTCCCAAGTCTCCTCTGAGGTTGTATGATATGTTGAAACATGCCTATAGGCACAAGAACACTTGTATGTGTGTAAGGAATGGGCCTATGAATAACCCACCATGCATCATAGTTTATTGCCATCCTTGCATTAGCTAAAATTGATCTCCAATCCTATTTCATCAGTGCTAGGGTTGTGAACTCACTAGTACATTTGACATCATTTTTCTATGAAAATTATTGACCATTAATTAAAAAGGTTTAGGTTGGTCGGATTATAGAAGGAAAAATTTGTTTTTTTTAAAATCCATGCCCGTGTTGGTCAAAATTGAGACCAATACCATGTCAGTCAAAATTTTGACCAACACGGCCATATAACCTAAAAAAAAACATTTCAATTCTCATTTCATTTTTACGGATTCTCATTTCATGGTTGCAGCACGAGAATTAGAATTTCCATCTTCTAAGCGAACGGAGAGCTAGACCCTACGCTAGTAGTATATCCAGCATATTCAGCACCCCGCGAGGTCATTTTCTTCTACTCATTGACTCCCTATGCTAGTAGCATATCCAGCACCCCGTGAGGTCATTTTCTTCTACTCATCAACTCTGTTAGTAATTTTATAAAATTTATTCTACTGAAAGATTAATGCAAACAAAAGCTTTTGCAATAAAATAAAAAAACTAAAAAAATAATCATAATGGACTGTAAAAATCTGATCTCAGTTTTATAAACCAATCTCAGATTTATACCCACCTCTGGTCTATATTGCTTGCACAGAGCCTTAAGATAATTGGCAAAGCAACAAGCTTTCATGTCCACAATCCTTCTTGGTTCCTCAGGATCTCTTGCTACAAATAGAACTCCTGTAAAAGAAAAACAAGAATTAGAGAAAACAACAATCAAATAGACTTGGCCAATGAAACGTGATGCCCTAGGCTAATTGCGATAGATGCATTTAGCCGATAAGGAAGGGAATCAGGTAGCAGAGGCACCCACAAACAGAGGTTGCAATGGAATAACATGTCTAGGGTGGAGCACTGGTCATGACATTTACTGGCATGGATGGGGCTAAATCAAATAGTACAAGAAAGGCATTCAGTCATGATAGTTTGTTTGGGTGGAATGACTAATTTTGGCTTACCATTTTCCAATCAAATTAGCCCCTTCATCCTGAGCTGTAATTGATATTTTTCATTACCGTTGTCCACAAATACTGTCTGATGATCCTTAGAAGGGCCCCACAAAGAACTAGTTAATAGTAAATACAATGTGAAACATGTGGGCAAATTTTACTTGTAAAATGAATTGGCAAAATCTAGAAATGAGTAAATTGAACTTATTTGGTATTTGTTGTCATTCATCAAATGAGGAAATGTAACACTATATCTTAGGACACCTTCTTACACAGCCCTAAAGTTGTGGATGAGAGATTTTTAAATCTGATGATGAACAATATTTTATTTTTCTTGATTTTTTCTTTTAGGTGTAGATGTAAACAATAGCATCAAGATTGCACACTTCAAGTTCCCCCGTGACTATCTCTTTATTTGAACCAAAATTAGTATGTTTGGTTAGCTAGAGTATTTCAAATTTGACTTTTCTTTGAAGGGAAAGTCTATTTATTTGAGCCTCAAACAATCTTGTGTAGAGTTATTCTAGATATAATGTAAATTGTGTATATTGGTTATGCTATTTATTTTATTTTATGCGATAAATCTAAATCCTTCGTGGCATTCATTATCAATTTAAATTGTGTTTGGTCAGTTGTCTCGGGAGCAATCATATCTATTATGATAGTTTGGTATTTTGTAAGTGTTTTATTGTAGGGTTTTATGATGACGTTTGAAAAAACTTAGTGTTGGGTAATGCTACAGGACGAGCACCAAGGGAAATTAAAAAGCCCATGGGTAGTAGCTCCAATCCACTCACCAAGATCCTTAGCATTTGCAAGTGAAGTAGAAAGAGAAACAATTCGAATACAATTTTCAATTTGACTTGAAATATAACTCATTCTAGAAACAATTACTTCCAAGATGGGACCACCCTCTCCACCAATTAAATGAAGTTCATCCACAATAAATAAGTTGACTTACTGCACCTGCATACGTTGTTTCCATCTACAGGACAGAGCATCCCATTTCTCAGGTGTACTTATAACAATTCGACCTTTCTCAAATAGCTTCAAATCAGTTGTAGTCTCACCTATCAATTCAACTACTTTCCATCCCAAACCTTTCCCAAAATTATGCTCCAATTCACAATATTTTTCCTTTGCAAGTGCTGCTACAAGTGCAATGTAAATAAATTGAAATGTACTCTCTCCACCTTTTTGATGTAGTCACAGTAAAGAAAACTCAACACAAAGAGTCTTACCACTTCCAGTGGGTGCCACAACCAAAACATTATCATCTGAGTTATATAGGACTATAAATACCTGTGTTTGAATAGGATTGAAGTGCCTGAACTACTAATACAGAGCTTCATATGAAGGATTTCTTAATGCAGATACAGGAAGTGGCTGTAAATCTAGTAGTTCAGTTGGAGGTGGATATTTCTCTGGCAGAATAAGATGTCTAAATGAAACTGGCCAAACAGTCTGTGATCCTAGCCATTTTTTAGAGACAACATGAATAAAATACTAGGGTGGAAGAGGTTCATGTATTGGGACAATGAAGCTAAGGTTATGATCATCCTCCACATACTACATCTTCAACATAAAATATTCATGATGAAGTATAAATTCACCATCATTGTCTTCCACTATAATCCAAAAAGGTTCAACATATCCATGAATTTTATCATCCCACTGAAAATTTGGAGTGGTTGTTAGTTCCACCTTCAACACTGTATGTATTATTGGTTGAACATGGGCAGAAAGATCCAACTTTGGAAACTGATGAACAAATTTATGAATGGACTTTCCCATTTTTGGAATACGAATAAGCTCTCTAATCTCCTGGGCAGAAAGATCATAATATCAATCCTAGGCTAAATTTTTCTTCTCAATTTTGGTCAAGATGCCATTTGGAATGCCTTTAAATTGTCAGAGTGGAGTTTGAACACTTGACATACCAACTCTTATTATACCATAGCACCTCCTATTATAAATTTGCAAATTTATACCAACTCTTTACCTTCTCATTCCGCCAATATTTTTGAGCCTATTAACCTTGCGACCATGGATGTTGACATTACATATAATGCGGAAAACAATGTAGTCAACCTTATTGAGAAACCTAAACCTATTCCAAAACCTAGGCTTGAACCTTGCATAACCTTTGATATCAAGGAAACTATTAAGGTTGTTGATGGACCCCTATACATTACTATGAAGATTAATTGAGAGCTCTCTTGAGGAGTTCTTATTGATCCTATGTATGGTGATTGTTATTACCAAATAACATCTCTTTACCTAACAATTTCATCAAGAAACTTATGAAAAATCCGATGTCATGGTTAAGGTGCATGATTGTTTTACTTGTTCTACCATAAGTTTTATGACCCTTCCTATTGAAGTTGGTAAGAAGTGCTTAGATTGTCACCTTTGTCACTATTCCTAAATCCAATCAATTCCAAGTAAGACTAGGTCATCCTTGGCTTACTTTAATGAGAGTTATACCTTCTACTATCCATGAATGTTTGAAGTTCCCTCATAATGGAGAAATTATCATGGTCAGTCAAAAAGTCATGGAAAGTTCCTTATAGATATTTGAAGAGAGTCCTATTATTCATTACATTACTTGCAATATGTATACTGATATTTCATTGTCTCTATATATGCTAAGTGTTTATATACAATGGGGATATGCTATGTAACTTTACTTAGTCACGGTCTTAATTATATAAGGATATATACTTAATCATAGTATAAACTTGAATAAAAAATAGATTATTTTAAAATAGAAATATGAGGGGATTGGGATATTATAAAATAATGAGCACATCTTTGAGAATTGTCCTAAGATTGTAGGGGTCAAATATTCATTGTGATTAATACAAGTTTGTAAACATTGATTGATGTATTTTGAGGTCATATAATATGGAAATAAGACAACGCCTACATAAATCTTGATATCATCACAATATAACATATTTTGATTCTTTGCAAATTTGAACAAGTTTTCATTGTGGGAAGTGTAGAGATATACTAGAAGCCTATTTCCAGTCATTGTGATGAATTAGAAGTTCATTGTCATCAATTATTGGCCTGAATATATTTTGTATATTTTGTGTTAACTGTTTAGACGCCTAGGGTTACTTGACAGGCTATAAGTTTTGAGTTTCTTTTACAACAGTCTAGGTTCTCACCAAGATATGGCCTTCCCATGAATTCCAAGGGCCCAAATTTCATGGGAAGCATTCATCTATCATGTAATATGATATTCTAACATCTTTTATGCAGGAACAGTGCTAATCACCATTGACATGAAATAGTGAGGGTTTCTTTGATGAAGTTTGTAGGTACAGTGCAGCAGTAGTAGATCGGTCTGAAGGAGGAGCATATATTATGATTTGGATCATCATATAATGATCATTTCATGGTAAAACAATCACTTGTTGAACCATGAATGGATTGGAGATAGGATATTTGAGAAACCCTTGCATTGAGGGTTTAGAAGTACCAAATTGGGGTTTTGGGGGTTCCCAGCGGACTGAGTCTTATCCCTTTGAAATTTTTTCATTTTTAACCATTATATAACACTACTAAGATTTGGATTGATAAGGATAAAGGGAGAGTGATGATTCTTTGTAAATTGGTAGTTTTTCATGCTATTTAAGGGTCACTGTGTGGGAACAGTCAGACCTGGTCCAAAGAAGCCCATAGTAAGTTTTTGATATGTTTTAGCACTTGGAAAAGGGTATTCATAAATTCTTTTTCTTTGTCAAGTGCTTTGGGAAACGGTGAAGTTATTTGGGTTTGTATCCTGCTGCAGGGCTACTAGAATTGCAATTAGGTCTCTGGGACTGATTAAGAAGATTTGGAATATTGGGAACATGGGTTTGACTGAGAATCTTAAAAACCTTTGAATCTAAGTTAATAAAATCTTGTCAGATCAAAAACACCACTTAGGAGTCTTGGAATAAGTTTGGAGAGACAAGTCTCTAAGTGCACTTAAGGGTTTGGTAAGTCATAAAAGAGTAAGTATATATCCTTATATAATTAAGACCATGACTAAGTTATATAAGAGTGGGGATACACAATATTATTGAACCATATTGAAGTGGAACCCAACTAGTTTCCATATTGAGACCCAAGTTTTATTTTTGCATCATTTTTATATTATGGTTTCATGATATTTATTGACCTCTTGAGTACCATAAACTTGTTAAGAAAATAATATGAGAAGAAAGAAGGGGTACCATGGCAGGGTTGGATGATTGTATGTTGTGTACGAATTGTGGCTAAGGAAAGGAAAAACCTATCTTGTAAGTCCTATTCGGTTTTCAACTCTTGTTATATTAGAAATTATGTTGGACATAATGTTATATTGTGATGATATCAAGATTTATGTAGATGTTAACCTTTTGGAAATTATATATACAAATTTAAGGTGTGTCATGAATTTCAGTCTTATTTCCATTTACTAGAAAACATACAAATCTGGAAGGTAAACATACTTCAATCAATAATATTGTGTATCATAATATTATATGTCTTTGGGTAAGGATTATTTCATATAATATTATGATACACAATATTATTGAACCATATTGAAGTGGAACCCAACTAGTTTCCATATTGAGACCCAAGTTTTATTTTTGCATCATTTTTATATTATGGCTTCATGATATTTATTGACCTCTTGAGTACCATAAACTTGTTAAGAAAATAATATGAGAAGAAAGAAGGGGTACCATGGTAGGGTTGGATGATCATATATTGTGTACAAATAGTGGCTAAGGCAAGGAAAAACCTATCTTGTAAGGCCTGTTCAATTTTCAACTCTTGTTATATTAGAAATTATGTTGGACATAATGTTATATTGTGATGATATCAAGATTTATGTAGGTGTTAACCTTTTGGAAATTATATATACAAATTTTAGGTGTGTCATGAATTTCAGTCTTATTTCCATTTACTAGAAAACATACAAATTTGGAAGGTAAACATACAAATTTAGAATCCATAGTTGTGCTTTAGATTAGAGTCTAAGATTTTACTTAAAGATTTTGATGATGTTGTTTTAGATGACATTAGAAATGCTCATGTTGGCCATACATTTTACCAGTACGAGGCCATCCCTTTTGATTATAGTTTTGAGGGTTTTGTGATTGATTTCTGAGTTTGTTTTCCAACCATACAAATCTAATTTGTAGGTCGTATAGCAAGGAAAAGGTAGAGTAACTAGATGTGTTACAGTATTATTTGTTGTCACATAAATGCTTACCAGCATCGCAATTGATTTATAAATCAGTATTAACTCATAGACTCGTAGATGTGTTACCAAGATTGCAATTGATTTATAAATCAGTATTAACTCATAGACTCCTATAAATCACTATTAACTCATAGACTCATAGATGTGTTATAGTATTGTTTGCTGTCACACAATGCTTACCAGCATTGCAATTGATTTATAAATTTTCTTATCTCTTCCTTATGAAGAGTAACTTGTATATTTTAAAACTGTTGTTCACTCATTTTATAATCATTTTACTTGTTATTGTATCATGTGTATAATGTTTCTATATATAATTATAAATATTCATTTGTATATCTTGAATATATACATCAATTATTGACAAGAGTTTCTAGGCTTCGGCACACACCAGATAAAAATATGTATTGCATTATGTGTCTTGTCTTTTACATCACTATTGATAGAAATTGTTCTGCCCTCTCCATTATTTTCTTACTATATCCCATGGAGTTTCTTTTCAGTGTATAGATTGTGTTCTTTTTCTTCCCATTCCATGATCCTAACAATCTGATCTACTCTTCCATTTTATATTGACTCACTTGTTTGAGGAGAGGTAATCCTTTGTGAGGACTCATGCCTCTTCATTAACTGTTAATTAATCTTTCTTTTATTCTCTAATCACAGCTTTCATTCTCGATATGTTACATGGCCAATTGTATTAGTTTGTCTTAATATCTCTGCCTTTGTTGCTTTCATATAAATATCTATTTTTGAATCGTATCAAGTGTTGTCCATCAAATCTTGTAGAGTGCAAGGAAAGGGCAGAGTGCTTGCTAGTAAGGTTGTGCCACCTGTTTCCTTACATCTGCAAGGGGGGCTTGGAAGTTTCTAGCTAGGAAGAATTGCTCTTATTGGTGATTTTTCTAATGGTATGTTGGCACTTTAGGCTTTAGCATATATTCCTATCAGTTTGGCATTTGAAAATGGTGCTTATGTTGGAAATTTCATGGCCCACGGTGTCTGGTTTAGAATAAGACTAGCACACAAATGTAAGGGATTGGTTATTCAAGCAAGGAAGAGGTTGTGATCAAGGACATAGTAGACATACACTATCAAGTCAATGGTATTAACTGAAATTTCTCTTTGCCTTTGTGAAATGAAATGATTATAGTGGTATTTTTATGCTGATCTATTAAAGGATTACAATGGTATTTTTATATTTTTTCTCTTTGCCATTATTCTAACGACATATTCTCATCTTTGTAATCATTTTTTTTATATTAAGCCACTCTTTCAAGTAACCATTAGAGCTATTTCATATGCACAGGTAATGAACATGCATATTTGTATAAGCACTACTGGGAGCGTACCCTGCAACACATGTACTATTGTGAAATATCATCACAAGTCCATTTGTTGTAGGGTTGAGCTCCCAGTAATGCTTGGTCGATAAATCTACATGTTTTTCACCTATGCATATACCTTCTCTGATCGACTCTTATATGCACATGTAGTATTGTGAACATGAAGATTTTCTATACTCGTAATGATTTTTCTTATTTCTTGTCTTTTGTCCCTTTTTTATTTCCTATGTTTGTACTTAGTGACAGCATTTTGAACATTGTTGACATACTTAAATGGAATACACAATACCAAATGATGAATGCTCAATTATTGTAATGGCAAAGCATCAAAACCATCCATTTCTAGACTTTGATTTGGTATGATAAATGTCCCTTTGCATTGAGAAAATTATAGTTGAGAAAATGGTTGTTCAGTAACGATTTGTATCTATAGGTTGCAAACAAATCATCCTTCTTCCACCAACAAGTCATTCCATTCAAGAAAGACCATGTCTGACGATATCAACACACAAAAAAATAGGGAGACAATTTCTAGACTGTGGTCTAACTTAAAAAGAAAAGGTGATGGAAAATGTTATTGTCCTTGCAAAATTTGTAAGGGCTTAAAGACTCAAAGATATCTAATCAAAACAGCTGAGGAACATTGTAGGCAACATGGTCACATTGAAGGGGGAAATGAATTTCATCCATTGGTATGTATTTTAATAATTTATAAAATATATAATACATGATTTGATGATGACATCATGGTCATGGTTAATATAAGGTCATCATTTTCATATAGGTCAACCTCCCTAGGTTTCATGTTATGGACCATGACAATTCGGAGAATGTGGATTTCTAAATGAGGGAACATGGAGGTGTGAATATAGAAGTAGAAGGTAATGATCCCATGGAAGAAGACCATGATGATGAAGAAGATCATGACGATTAAGATGATCATGATGATGATGATGTTGACGCAAACCTTGATGTACCTATACTTGAGAAGGCATACGAGCCCCTATATGAAGGCTCCCAAATAACTCTTCTTACCATTGTATTGTTGTTGGTGAACTTGAAGGTTATGAATGGTTTATCCAACGTAGCAATGACACGTATGTTAAGGTATGTCATCTTTTTTCATTATTTTAGTCATAATTCTCTTACAATTAACATTGGGTGAATCATGTAGCAATTAATATTCTTTAAATTAACAAATTATATTTTTGGTCGTAGGTTGATAGGTGAGTGTTTGTTACCACCATCAAACATTCTACCTCACTCGTACTGAGAATTATCTTCCATTATGAAAGATATTGGAATGGAGTATCAAACAATACATGCATGTCCGAACGATCATATTATATATCATAAAAAACATGAATTTGCAAAAGAATGCCCTATTTGTCATATTAGTAGATATCAATCAGATCGAATAACAAAAAAGGTGCCTCACAAGGTTCTTCGGTTTATTCCCATTATTCCACATCTACAACAATTATTCATGTGCAATAGCTTGGCACAATTTATGGATTACCATGCACACAATAGAAGTCAAGATGACATTATGTGAATGCCTACGGATGGTTCAACATTTAAGGAAATAGAGGAAAAATGGCCACACTTTAAAGAAGAACCTCGTAATCTCAAGCTTTCATTGGCAGCGGATGATGTCAATCCGTTTGGAGAGATGAGATCTACTTACTCGGTGTGGCCTATTTTTGTTATCAACAATAGCATTCCTCCTTGGTTGTCCATAAAGAGGGAGCACATAATTTTGCCACTGATTGTTCCAGGTATTTTTTGATTTAATAGTCATCTAAATTAATTTATTATAAATAATCCATCAAAATGGTCATAATAATTATGTAATATTTTTGTTCATTCAACTAGGTAAGTACCAAGTTAAAGATATCAATGTATATATTGAGCCCCTTATCGATGATTTGATGGTGTTATGGAATGGGGTCACTATGTATGACATCTCTAGACCAATAGGACAAAGACAATTTCAATTCCATGCAATGCTTGTATGGACAATACATGATGCCCCTGGGCTAACACATTTTTGTGGTATGTTCTCTTCTTAACACCTCTTTTTTGGTATGTTATAGTGCTAACACAAAGTTAACATATTTAATCCAATTATACATGATCTTGTAGGTCTTCAGACAAAGGGAAAATTTTCATGTCCAGTTTGTGGTCCAAAGATGAAATCTCGTCATTCAAAAAGTTTAAGAAAGAAGGTGTTTGATGAGAATAGACACTTTCTCCACAGAAATCATAAGTACCGAATTATCAAAAAACATCTTTTCAATGGGAAAGAAGAGACTACATCAAAGCCATGGAGACTGACACCTCGCCTATGCAAGTCGGCATACAATAAAATAAATTGTCAAGGTAATGTCATTCCATCTGATGGTTTTTGTTTCAAATTTATATTTTGATATTGTGTTTTGTTTACTGATGATGTAATTGATGCTTGTGAAGGTCGTCAAGGCATTAATGACCAACTTCCAAAATGACTAAAATTTTATCCTACGTAATTTAGTAGGTTGTCGTACTATGAGAAACTCCCAATTGTGCATTTGTTTGATCCTATGCATATTGAAAAGAATGTAACAGAGACATTATAGAAAATCTTGGATGGAAGGCATGATAAAGACCAAATTGTCAAAATTTGTAGTGACATTGAAGAATCCAACCATACAATGAAAAATATCATTTGATCAAATAAAAATGGAGACTAGATTGATACAAGTGCCCTTAGTTGGTTATTGTTGGAGCAGCAGAGCAATGCTATAAAAGAAGTCATAAAAAAAATACGATTTCCCATAGGATTTGTTGCGAACATAAACAATCTCATATCAAAGAAAAGTGAATTTAGGCCAGGGATGAAAACACATGATTGGCATACATTTATTAAGGTAATTCATGTTATTTTTATTCACTATATATTTCTATACTGCATGTAGTTTTCATTGCATTCTTTTATAAAATATTGACAAGATCATTTTATAAATATTTCAGTACGTTCTACCTTTATCTCTCCCACACCACTTCGCCAACAGTGTCAAACAAGTTATATATGATCTTGGAAAATACATGAGGTGGTTGTCATCTAAAGAAATCAATAAAGAAGATATAAAATATTGGAAGAGAAAAATTCTTCTTCTTATGTGTGGAATGCAAAAGTGTCTACCTTCAACTTTTTTCAATGCACAAAAACACTACCTCATACATCAAGTTGAGGAGATTGAATTGTGTGGACCTGTACCAACTAGGTCAATGTGGATGGTTGAGAGGCACTTAAAATTTTTGAAAGGCTTGATTCGACAAAGAGCACATCCTGAGGGTTCTATGGTGGAGGGATATATGGTATACCAGACCATGGTGTACATTAGTGAATATCTTCCTAAGTTTGTAGCAAAGATCCATGTAGATCGTATTTGGGATCCCAACTTCATTAAAAAATTTGAAGGGGAGTACTTGATGGGCAAAGGTAGATTGAGGAAAGTGAGAGGTAAATCTAAGATGTTATTGTAGTTAATTAATTCTTATAAATCTTCAATATAAGTTATTTATAATTGGTGTATTTTTTTTTATACAGCTGGTCGAAAGTGGGATGCAATACATTTGTATATTGTGAACAATCTTGATTGGATGATGGTATGGATTGAACGATGTCAACAAAATGGTTTCTCATTAACATGGGAAGGTGTTGCTTCATTGGTTAGAGAAGCTCGTCGTAATGGAGATTCCAATGTTACGCCAATGGTAATTGATCTAGCATATGGTTTAAGAGGTAGAGAGGTATGTACAAATTTATTAATGATCATGACTCATATATTTCATATCAACTCATGATGCAAATAATTTACACACGCTTGAAAAATTTTAGGTCAAGCACCACAAAGCTATGTACTATCATGGCCACAAATTTCGCATAAAAAAGTTGGATGACACAAAGAAACTTGTGATTCTGGGATAACTACATTTTTTGAGGTCACCAATATATCATCTAGAAATGACATACATCCTCAACAATCTCAAAATTGATACTATGGCATCTTGGATGATATAATTGAGTGTGACTTTAACTCCTTCAAAGTAGTTCTATTCATCGTCAAATGGTATAGGCTACGACTGAATCAAAATGATCCAGATAGAACTGTTATTCAACATGATAATGGATTTACAATGATTAATACAAAGTCATTTGAGCCAGTTGGAGATGAGCCATGTGTTCTTTCAAGCCAATGTGAGCAATTTTTTTACTTAGAGGTTCCACATAAATAGGTTTGGTCATTTGTTGTTAGACATGATCCAAGAGGAAGACCGATAAAGTATAATGTTATGGAAGAAGAAGATATTGAAGATGACAAAGAAGCATATGATGAAGATCAAGATGATGGTGATGATGATGATGATGATGATGATGATGATGATGATGGTGATGATGGAAATGATGATAGTGATGATGATGATGATGATCATGATCATGATGATGAAGAAGATGATCAATGACATGATTGAAATGATCAATGAAATGATTGACATGATTTATTGATTTCAATTGTAATGATTACATATTTATTGTGTTCAATTCTAATGATTAGTACAAGATATGTGATTTATAATTACCAATGTTTTGCTTACGATGCTCAATTAATTGTTGCTGATACATGTATATATTGTGTTTTATTATCACCCTTTTTGTAAACAGGCAATTGACTACAGACATCGTCACCCCTTCTGTTGATGATCTTGCATTCCATATATAAGGTAAATTTGTTCATGTTTACGATGTTGCATATTGTTCATGTTGTCTTCTAAGTTATTTTTAGCATACGTATCATGTAATTTTTAGCTAACTTAAGATAAATGATTAACATATGCAGGAAATTTAACCCCTTTGGCATGGATCGTGCATAGTGACATGGATCAGTAGGTATAAGTAAATAAATAGACATAATTTTCTTATATTCTTCTTGTTTATCACTAAGCACGTATGTTATAAATAGACATATTATATAATCATATAATGTATATACAGACAAAGAAGAACCATATAGAAATATAATTATATAATCACTTTCAACTTAGTACATTTATAGACAAAGAAGAACCGTACGTATGGGTCACAACTTGATTATTCTATATATATTATTTAAATATTATCAAAATTCTATTTGAAGTGGGGACATGACAATATCTCATTTGATGGATTGCAGGATCCACCAAATAGGTACTTGTCAGATCTATCTACATCGAATGAGGGAAATGAGGGAATGCTAGATGAAAGTTCTACATGTAGTACGACTAAAATAGGGAGATAACCTAGAGGTCAAAAGATTAGAAAAAAAATTGATAAATGCATGCAAATTTTCTTTGCTAATGGGGGGTCATGTTCTTATGATGATGAAACCAAAGGTGACATCAAGGTGCCCTTTCGGTACACACACATTGAGAAAGAATGGGTACCCAATGAGCTACCTCTAATTAACACTGATTTTTGTGTTAATGAGAGGATATATCGCATTGCTCCATCCTCATTACATGGTTTGGGCCTATTTTCCATGGATGGGATAAAGGTATGTTACAAAAAATTTGTTGAATTGTTCAAGTATGTTGGTCCATGTTACAATTACAATGATTGGATGCGGATTGTTCAATATAAAAAAAGTCTGCGTAGGTATGCACTATCAGCTAATTATATACAATGGAAAGAAAATGATCAAAGTAAAAGATTTGCAATGTACATTGATGGGAGACCAAAAGCAACAGGTAATATTGTGGGTTTTATAAATAGTACGTGACCTTCCTCAACTAATAAGCAACCCAATTGCATATTTGAGGCACGTGAGGAGAATCAAGTTTTTATATGTGTGATCAAATCAATAAGTGCAGGGGAAGAACTGCTAATAGATTACCATTTAAATTGCATAGATACAAACAAAGTTACTATCATGAGGGTGGTAAGTACTATATACCATTTTATTAATAAGTTTTTTTTTGCTAAGTCTATTGCTTTCAGTTCGCTGAAGTTTTTATATTTAATCTTTGTCATAGGATGATATGGATCCCGCACATGATAGAGGCCACGAGGATGCTCCTCCCACCCATTCTTCAGCAAGGGTAAACCTTATTGAAATTGTACAAATTAGATAGTTGAAAAATATTATATTATTACATTATTTTATTTACAGTTTTGGAGTTTTTATGATAGTTTTACTGATATTCCTGTCACAATTTGATGTTCATGATAGGGGAAAAGAACCTGCAGTAAGTACAGAGGCAATAGCTACCCCTTCTGATGGTGATATCACAGAAATGCCTAATGTAACAATTATGTTGAGGAAAAAATTTTAAAAAATCAATTTAGAAATAATGAGAATTTTGGATGAAGAAAATATTCCAACCGAGGAGATGTTGAAGAGGCTATCTGAATTGAAAGCGCAAGCATGTTGTTATGAAGTAAGCAGTAATGAATCTTTAGTTATAACAAAAGTTCAATAATTTTTTATATTTTATACTCTTTTATGTTGTGAAGTAAAATATGTAATGTGTTCTTGTTACAGGAATTTTTGGCAATGATCTAGAACCTGGTCAAGGACAACGTGGTGAGGCCGGTAATAGTAGAGGTTTGGCTACCTCAGGTAAAATAATCCTTTAGTTGACAAGTTACAAGGAATTTTTTCTTTGGAACATTCAAAAACTTCTTAAGTTAACTCTTACTTTTATTATTTCAGAATGTCTTTGCTAACAATGTATTGTTCAGGTCATTAAGTGCAGGAGACTCCTAGGAGGTCGACGAACGTCCATCCAAGATTGCTGAGTGTAATGTCTGCAACAAGGGGCATGCAAACATCGACGCCTTCACGGTCTATGCCAGCTAGTAAATCCTTATTTTTCTATATTTGGTTTTGTGTTAATTATGATTTGATAATTTGTACTTTAATCTTCAGTGCATCACATAGTGGATTATTTTTTTGGAGTAGGAGATACACTGGCGGAACCATCTGGTATGCTAGATACAAATCAGAGTACATGTATTAGTGATAATTCACCATCATTTCCTGGATCTACCCGTGTTTCTAGCACGGGAGTTATGCAGACGTCATTATTGATTGACGATAATGAATCGATGCTTTTAAAATGTCCTAAGCTTCCAGGTACTTTAAATAATTATTTTTTATATTGTAATATGCATTTACCTATTCATAACAAGTTTTGGATTGATTATCCCATGACATTTTTTGCAGGAAACAATTCATTTTATAGGACGCTTTATGACCTCGCACTGCATATATTCCGACCCACCATACGTACAAGGTGGAACATCATAAGTGAACTAACTTTATCCCACTATTTTTTTTTCATATCATTAATTGGTACAATATTTTTCCTTTCATTTGGGTCTTTTATTTTACTATATCTAACAATTTTGTATTTTTTCTTAAAAGGTGGAACTTGCAAGACAAAAAATTAAAAGATCAGCTCATTAAAGATTTAGAGCATGAGTTTGGTAATAATATTTTTGATGAGAAGAAAATTTTAGAAAGAGCTTGCAAACATCTTAAGACTATGAGGGACTCATATAGAAAGAGTCTCGTCTAGAACCCAAAGTATGAGCGTCCTCCCTTTATTCCAATGAGGGATTGGAATGAGTTCATTTTGGATGCAAAAGAGAAAGGGGATGCTTAAAGAGGAATTACACTAGCAAATGAGAGAAGAAGGTATGCAATAGTATTAACTACTAGTACAATGTAATAATGCACTAATTAGTGATCTTTATATCTATATCATCTAACATATTTCAAACTTTTCATAGGTTGTAGGACACATCAAAGGCAACAAAGGCGAGGCTGCAAAAGATTGGGCAGCACAGACGTGGCTCTGGTGGATATTCCAAAATTAAAGCACGAATTGTAAGTAGCAGTAAATGAATTGCAAAGAAAAATTATTTATAAAATGTAAATTATTTTTTTTAATCAAAAAATGTAGGGCTCTAAATTTAATTTAGAGGCCATGACAGAATACAAAAAAATTGTCTTCAAGGAAGGCTATCAAGTCATGGCTGAACGCCTATGGCAAGCTTCCACTGGCCCAACCGAAGAGTCTCCTTCATCATGTGCATAGATAAATATGCCAAAAAATATATTAGAAATTGAATACTTGAGCAACAATCTATTTGATAATAATGTGCATGACATTGCAATGCAGCCTCTTAATCGTGACACAGATCATATGCCGCATGATGAAGCCCCTGATGTGCATCATACTATCGATGGAGGTGCTCATTTGCTATTTAAAAATAATTATGTAATTATTAATACAATTTCACATCTTAAATTGAACTTGGTGTAACCTTTTTGTGTATATTTTAGATGATACAGAATCATGTCATGCTAAATGAGTGCTGGAGGATGTTCAGACTGATCACCATGTAGATCATGTGGCACATTCAGGTAAAGAAAATCTATGTTTTGTTCTTTTAAATTGATTTTTTGATTTATAGTTCTTTTACTTAAATAAATACTTGTAATTCACTAATATAAAATTGTGTGAATTTAACTCATGAAGTAGTTGTTATTGCAGCAGACCCCCCTTTGGCGCAGCGGTCTCGTGTTCCTGAACAGATGAGGAGGAGACATGCATTGGAATTAGAATCAGTAGAGGAGGTGAATGAAAAGGACAATGATCTTCCTCTTAGAAATTACATGATTAAAAAAAAAGCAAGAAACCCAAAAAGAAATGATTGTAATTAACATTTTTTGCTAATGAAAGAACGTTGTCTTAATGGATTTAATTTTGTACTAGTAATGTTGATGAATGATGTGTTAATGAATTCTTCATGAATGTTGTGTGTTAATGAATTTTATGTGTTAATCAATTATTCATGAATGTTGTGTGTTAATGAATTATTCATGAATGTTGTGTGTTAATGAATTTTATGTGTTAATGAATGTTATCATGTGATTATAATGATTGAATGTTATATTTCAAAAATGGATGAATGAATGAATGTTATTAAATGTTAATGGGGAATTTAGAGTGATGTTAGGGGGGGGGAGGGGCCAAATGAGCTTCCACCTTCACATGGTTGGCCTTGTTTAGTAGAGAATATTAAACTATTCTCGAAACCAAGTGAAGCTCAAACTTTAAAGATAAGCTTAGAGTTAATAGTGACAACCAATTAGCAAGTCGAAATGAAGTTCTTCATTACAGGTACCTTTTTAGTTTTTAAAGCACAATGTCATGTTTTAATATTGTGTAGTTTTTTTCTTATGTCAAGGTATTCTTTTACTATAAGAACACAATTTATGACCATTTTAGGAACTATTCTAACATCGCTTTATGACAAATCCTATTTTGGCAAAGATGGCGATAAGTGGTGCTGTCTATTCCTTGGGAGATTGGATTGCATAGGTCTATATCTCAAAATCATTTGCATGTGGCAGAAATGCATACTTACAACCATTTCATTCTACATTTAAAAACATTGATGACACTCTAGACACAAAATAATGCTCATGCTGTTGACTTAATAGTGCTATGAAGGCAAACCAATTTTTGAATTTGATCCAACCCAGATGTTCAAATCTAGTCTCCTTGGATTTAGTCTTCATGGTTCTTTGTCTCATTATTACTATCATCCTAGTGAGGTAACACCTTTGCCTTCTTTCTTAGTCTCTTACAATTCATACTTGTTTAATTTGAATAATTTTTTAGTTCCTTGCAAAAAGGGTATGACAAACAAATATGGTTATACATGCTCTATTTCCTTTCCAGGATTGGTGGGTGGTGCCTGCAAAAGTGGCCTTTGATCAAACTATCAAAATTAATGTCATATGTTGCTTACATTTGATTAATTTTCCATATTAATTACAACTCTCTTCAGTTGTATTGGAAACTTTTTCCTTAAGCATGTGTGATGCAAACCTGTAACACCTCTTTTTCCCATATGTAATCATGATGCTCTATTTCTTGGTAGTTGTGACTCTTAATGATTAAACCATCTCTTGATCATGTTATTGCACTTGATATATGACTATTTCATGTAGGTGCCTTGGTTTTGGGGCCAAGCTTTTGGGGCTCGACAATATCATATGTTAGGATTGTATCTGCAACGAGCATGGATTGTAATCTTTGGAGTTGCAATTCTTCTCTTACCAATGTATATATTTGCAACCCCTATCCTAAAGATTCTTTGGCAATCAGATGACATTACTGAATTAACAGGAACACTTTCAATCTGGCTCATTCCCCAACATTTCTCATTTGTTTTCCTCTTTCCCGTTCAGATATTTTTGCAGTCCCAATTGAAAAACATAGTGATTGGATGGACTTTTGTAGCCTCTTTGGTGCTCCACATTTTTTTGAGTTGGTTATTTGTTAGTAAATTTGAGATGGGGTTAATTGGTGTGGCAATTAAATTGAATTTAGCATGGTGGATGCCCACAATTGGCCTAATTTTGTATGCCACATGTGGGGGTTATCGACTGACATGGACAGGTCTGTCCAGAGATGGCTTCTCAGACTTGTGGCCTTTTTTCAAGCTCTTTGTTGCATCTGGTGTCATGATATGGTTAGCTCCCATTTCTTTTATGGAAGATATAAATGTATGTAGGTATCTTGAGTCCCAATTTTATAAAATATTTAGATGGTGCTAACATACTTTCATCTTGTGGATAGTTTAGAGAATTGGTATTACAAAATACTGGTCCTCTTGACAGGATATTTGTCAGATTCAGTTGTTGCCATTGATTCTCTTTCTATCTGGTAAAAATGCATAAAAAGAACTATTTCTTTAATGTTCATTAATGGTAGGAGTTCATATAATGGTGCAAACAATATATTTTTAAAACGTCGATATGTGTTTTGCAGCATGAGCATCAATGGGTGGGAGCTAATGATACCACTTGGTTTTTTAATTGCTACTGGATATGTACTGAATATTTCCTGTACTAAATATTCCCTGTATTGAAATGAAATGCAAAATTTATAAATGTTCTTGACATATGAAATGCATAATGTTGAAAAGATAATGAAATGCATAATGCTAAAATGATAATGAAATTCATAATGCTAACATGATAATTAATTTGTATTCTTAATGTTTGAACATAGTTATTTATGATATACTATCAGAAATCAATTATGTAATTTTTGAATTAAATTCATTCACTCATATTTCATGAGTAGTAGTTCACAAGAACCTATCTTTTTCATGGGAATGATTGGTACAGTTAACACTCATTTCATCTAGGTGATACTCTTACAGGTGAAACATTGGGATTTCCTAGGAGGTTACCCATCCTACTACTGCTCCAAAACAAGCATGCTTAACCATGGAGTTTCTCTAAGATTAAGCCCACTTAACTTGCTATCCCATTTGCAAAACTTTCAGTTAGTGTTGTGTCTTATGAACGATTTATTATAGAGCCCCTTTAGCTTATTAATTGACATGGAAGAAATAATTTTCATAAAAATTCAATTTTTAATATTTCTATTACAATTCAGCTGTATAATTTATGATTCAAACTCATTGATTCATTTTTCATATGTAATTTACAAATCAAACTCAAATACTTTTTTTTAAAATCTACTGCAGCCTCTGTTTGTGTCACTCTTTTGCAGAAGTTTCAAGCATGAAATGCTTATCTTAGTCTACTTATTTTCATCTTTCTTGTGGCAATGTTTATCTTTTACATCCAATTTTTATAATAAATGATCTAGATAGCTACATCTCAAGCTTTTGACTTATAAATAAACTTTATCTTTTCTTTCTATACCTGAATTCTAGCATAACCCACTTTTCAATGGGTGACTTCTAGTCATAACTAGAATGGAGTTCAAAATAGAACCTTTCCATTTCATTGACCCATTGAATTAGAATGTAACCATTAGGTCTGCCTTATGTATGATAAAATTTTGATGTTGAGTAATATCAAATTATGCTCCGATTGAGATAAGATCATGTTGTCAAATAACTTGTGTCTTCAAATCTACCTTGTATTTATTGTTAATTAATATGTTTTCTTATGAATGCAGTGTGAGGGTGGCCAATGAGATGGGTGCAGGAAATGGAAAAGGAGCCAAATTTGCAGTTATTATTTCTACAATTACTTCATCCATGATCGGCCTTGTTTTTTGTTTGCTCATTATTCTGCTTTGCCGGGAATTTGCTCTGGTCTTCACAACTAGTACCATAGTTATAGAAGCATTTTCTAAACTATCAATTTTGTTGGGCTTTTCTATGCTCCTCAATAGTGTTCAGCCAATACTTTCAGGTAAAGCACCCCCCTTGTATTTGCTCCTCCAACTTATTCGAATCAAACATGTTTCTGACAATGCTGGAAACAAGGTATTTCAAAAGGAATAAAAAAACTACAATTATAATAAGAGTTATCAGCACTAAACAAATCACATTTAATTTCTGATCATTTATGATATTGACTGGGCATTCTTCTTCCTTATTGTGTTTTAGGGGTAGTGGTGGGATTAGGGTGGCAATCTTACATTGCTTACATCAATATTGGGTGTTACTATGTCATTGGTGTACCCTTTGGAATGATGCTTGGTTGGGTGTTTAAACAGGGCGTTTCGGTGAGTTTGAGTTCTATCAGAATTGGCTAGCATGAAAGGGATTAATGCATATAGGGAATATTCATATGAAAATATAAGTAAGGCATGTATATATACATTATATAATCTTGAAGTTCAAATGAGAATTTAAGTCAAATAAATTATCAAAATTAAAACATTAATACTATGAAACAATAAGAAAAATGTGATCGCATCCCTAGAACATCCCCATTTTGAAGATGGGTCAAATGGACCTAAACCCTGACTACACATCCCTGAATAACTCTGCTTCCAAGTAGACCCTGTGAACAAACTCAACAAAAGAATGGAAGGCTATTTAGAGCTAGGAATAAGAACTAGAAACAAAGATTTTATTAATTGATCATCTCCTTGTGCTTGATTGTGTTTCTCAACCTTGCTTTCTCAAATTTAAAAGCATGATATCCCATATTTTGTATGACAAGGGATATGGATTGGAATGATATGTGGGACAGTAGTCCAAAAAATTATTCTGGCTATTATTGTGTATCGATGTGACTGGGACCGAGCAGTAAGTACTAAATTTCATTTGCACTTCTTTGTTTGTAAAACATATAATTGTCTAAGTGGCAATGAAGGTTTTTGAAGTGTTAAATACATTTATAATTTATTGTTGTTTTGTACTAATTGCAAGCTACTCAAGCCAAAGAGAGAGTTAGTAAATGGTCTCCAAAGGATTTGTCCTAATACTAAGGTAACGATGCATGTAGTACCCCGCCCGTAGTTCTCTTTTAGGTTTCTTTATGTTTCAGTGTTTGACCGAATTCTTTTAGGTCACTTTTGGTGTGATCAATTATTATGATTAATAAATGAAGATTATGGATTATTGTTCATCTTATGTGTATCAGGTATTGCATAGTTTAGATGTTGATATCATTTGATGTTATGTTTATGTTTTATATTGATTCATGGTTCTAATCCCATACTAGAATGTGTATGGTTATCTTGTGTTTGCATCTGTTTGACGTGTTTGTTTGGTAGAGGATGGAGGCGTAGTTAATCTCATAGTCAAGATCCACACGACCGACCGTACCCTATCATTATTTGAAATATATTATTGTATGTACATGCTTCATCTTGTGGTGACAGGTTCGCAAGTACAAGGCATCATCTTCCCTGAATTGGCAGGAGTGAGCGTGCCCACAAACATTCATCTCAATGGTAAAGAGGGGAGATAATAGACAGACCCAAACCCTAAACCTAAGCCTTATTGTCCTAGGATTGGACAAGTGTCAGTCTTACTACCCTACTTGAATTCACCTGGTTGGCATGAATTCATGGATCCTTTCTCCTTGTTTGTTTGATTTATTGTGTTTGATTTTTACTCTGCGTGATTTAGTTGATTTATGATTATGTGGGTGATTATTAATTTATTGATTATAGTTGAATTATGTTAATTTAGATTATTTTATGTGAATATCAATGTCAGGAGCATAGTTGAACTTAATGTTTAATTATGCTTCTAGGATTTAATTGAGGGAATTAAAATTAAAGTTAAATATTTTAGTATTGGAAATTAATATTGATTATGTCCTAATTTTATTATGATGAAATTTAATTAAAAATCAAATAATTGATTATTTGGATTTAATTGAGTATTTTATTGAGAATTGGATTTTATTATGTTTGTGAGTATTATTAAATAATTAAATAATTAATTGCATGAATTCATGATGCATTAAGTATTTAATTTATTTAATAATAGATTTTGTTATTAACATGTGCTTTATTGAGTTGTGCACAATTATATTTATTTTTAATTATTAATTAGTAATTTCTCTCAACAAAAGTGGGAGAGTTTGATTAGGAGTTCTTTGTGTGAGTCATCTAGGGTTTTGCATGTTTAGTGGAGTTGAATCCCTAATAGGGGGGTTTTGTAGTCATCTGGAGTTAATCAGGTTTTTGGAGAACTTTGGAGAGAGCTATTGGAGATTTTTTGAAGGCTGCTTTGTGTTCTTGAGCATTTGTGTGTGTGTTTGGATTTCTGGGTAAAGGTTGTTTGCATCTGGATTTGAGGATTGTATGCACTGTGATTCAGATCTATAGGTAGAGCTTTTCTGTTGTCAGATCTGGGAGATTCAGCATTCTACAGGCAATTTATACAGTTCTAGCATTGGATTGAGGTAGGGGATTGAGAAACTTTCCTGTAATTTCATTTGTAGAATTTTCAATATTTAAATGTGTTTGATTTGATTTAAAGATGTAGATCTGTTTTCTATTATGATTTCATTTTGGGTGTTAGAAAAAACCCTTAGAATTATATTTCTTAGATTATTTTATGACTTGGCATGGTAAGATTACTCTACCGAAATTTTGAGAGAAAATTCACATTAGAAACCTTGGAAAATAGAAAAATCAATCTCTATATAGTTAGTTCTATAGTTCGAATAAATTAATTTAATGGGTTGTTGTCAAAAAACTCAATTTGGGTGAAAATTCTTTATTCTGGAAAAAAAATTTCATTCTCTGTTAAAAATTACAGTTAAAAGAAAATACTGGTAAATGACAAAATTAGTTTTCCTTATTTTTTAATTGGTTGAGTGTTTATTCAATAATGTTAAGAGAAAAGACTCATTAGAAGAAAAGAATAAAATATACTATAAAAAAAACTTGTGATTTACTCATATTTCCTTTTCTGGGAAAAATTGTACAGTCCTGGTAATTTCCATTTTCAAAAATGTACAAACCTGTTTGAAAAAACAAGAGAGGAAAAGTTAGTTTTGACTATCTAAAATATATATTAATTAAAAAGAAAATACTCTTATAAAACGTGCTTTTGTTAAAATTATTGGAGAGTTGTTAAAAATTAAAATTATTAAAAATAAAAAAAAATGCCATATTGATATTTTCGAGATTGTGTGAGTGTGTTTTAAAAAATGCATATATGTGAAAACATGTTAAAAAGTTTATAAAAAAAAATATATAAATTTTGTTATAAAGGTGGGAGGTGGGGACCACCTGTACCCTACCCCCCTTCCTTCACGCCTCCCTAGCGGTGGCTCTAGCCTGCCACGCATGACAGACTAGCTTGCCACCGACAGACTAGCCTGTCGTGTCGGCAGGGGTGGTGGGTGGCTGCGGGCCCCCCCACGTAGGTACTTTTTTATTTGCTTTGGTTTTTTTTTTAATTTTGTTATAAATTAAACTTTGTAAATTAATTTTGTTATAAATTAAACTTTGTTAATTTATTTTATTATATTAATTTTAGGTTATTTAATTTGATAATATTAATTAATCTACTTAGTATTATTTGGTAATTAAGTTAAATTAATTCTGTCATTTAATTAGTTTAAATGCTTTGTTATTTTGATTTAATTAATTATTATTTTTTATTTTTTATTTTCAGTTCAAATGATTTTGTAGATTGAACTCGGTTAATTTTATCAAGGGTTATTGGAATCAATCAATGAATTATTTTAGGGGATTATACATATTTTGATTTATAATATAAATGGATTTTTTAAATTAAATTAAATCTATAATGGGTTTTGGTTTATGTCAAAATATGCTTCTAGGCGAAATAATTTCTAGTCTTGGTATTTTAAATTAAATTAGGCTTTTGATTTATAATTAACAAATTGTAATAGATTTAAGATACTAGGATGTATGGATGTGCATAATGAAACGTACTAAATTTGTAGACATTATGGTAATTGATGTTTATCTATTGAAATTGGGAAAATTTACTTTGTGCATAACGAAATAGGATTATCAATCATTGACTTTTGATTAGGATACGTGATATGCATCTACTGAAATTGGGTCTTTTTGTCTATTAAGTTCATTAGACAGCATTGGGAAAAATTCTTGGTCTTTGTCATTGTTGTATTGTTTATGTACTAAAACATCCTAGTAGGTTTCATTATTTATGCTTTGGATTCAATTATGATGAATATGGAATATTTTTTATTATAGCTTTATTTCAGTTCAAAATGGCGTGAGTGTTGTTTTGATCGTGTCTTCTTTTACTTTATGGTTTGTCGGGTTCTAGATGACCTAGGGGAAACACAGAGGCTGGGGTATGAGTCAGATATTCGTGTTATCAATTATGTTTGGTGTGTGTGTACATTATCTAATTATCAGTCCTGTTTGACCATTGGGCTCATGTTATACTATATTCTATTTGCGGTATCTCTGTAACCATATCTAGTTCTTTTGTGTGAAAACAGATATGAGGTTACGTAGTTGTATACCTGATTAGATCTAGGAGAGATCTGTGAGCCTAGGATAGTTTACCTTGACATGTAATAGGAGGTGGCTTGCAATAAGTGTTGGGGCCCTCAAGTGGCTACCAGGATCACTTATTGTAAGTTTTCAATAATCAAGTGATAACTTAATATAATTAAGGGGAAATAAATGAACCTAATAAGATATGAGTCCTCACCCAGGTGTTAGTGCTAGTATAGACTAAGATGGGTTGAGAAGATGACTAGCACCCTTTTAAGGGATGAGTTGGCATAGTTGATGACTTCATCAATACAAGAGGTCATTGATACTGTGTAAGGTCACTTGGGTGCTGGGATCCAGAGAGATTACCAGGACAAAACTCAAAGGTTAGACGTACATGATGACACCTTCCTATGCATAGTCTGGTTATTCTACATGTGTCAGTTGCCTTTGGTTTAGTGAGTTGTACCTATATCTTTATCATGTGTTTCTTGAGTTAGAATTCTTTCAGGATCCTTCTTCTTAAGATTTTATCCTTTTTTTGTTTGGTTATTCGATTGGGGTTTGTGGTTATCTCCTCAGCACAGTGGGGTAGACCTTTGTGGTTCTACACGGACAGGTGGTAGTGGTTCTTTACCATTTGAGATTCGACATCCTAGTGCCAGTGCTTGATGGTGATTTCATGGATGGTTTCCTTATGATACTTCTTCTTTGATGTTTCTTTCTTATCTTCATTATTTGTATCCTGTATTAGTGTATCGCATGTGATACCTAATCTAGACATTGTATTGTCATAGTTAGATTTATTACTACATACCCTGCGACATGTGCAGTGGATGTCAGTTTATTTGGACATCATGGAAGTCCATGAGAATTGTATTTATTGTTATCATGTAATTGCAATTTATAATTTATGGAATCTTTTATTGATGTTAGTTTTAGTTGTGTTTTATTCTTACGTAATTCTACGTCATGGAACCCTTGAGTCTTGTAATATGTTTTGGATGTTGTTTCAATGTGAATAAATGGTAATTGCTTCCGCACTATTGTTTATTTTGTTTGTTAACTTTAGAAGAAAAAAAATTATTCACCAAACTTAGTAGCATGTTTAGGTTAACTTCTCTTGGGTTCCCTGGCGGGGCGTTACAATGCATCATCATGTTCCAATGATGTAAAAATAACACATGAATTGATGTGCTTTGTCTGAAGTGTATTCATGTGGAGGCTCTTACTTTTTTTCAGGTTTTAATTCTATTAATGTTGTAGATTCAAACATAGTTTTAGGAAGGTTTGCAGTTTTGTTTGGAGAACAAGTAGAGTCATTTCAATTGTTTCCCTACTCATATGAGGGAAAAGGAGGATCTATTTTGTAAGCATTCATGAGATTTTCATGAAGATTCATAGGTTAGTGGATCTATTTTTTCAATTCTATTATGAATTATTTGTATATGATGATTTTTTTACATTACATGAAGTTTATTCAATAGTATATTTGTGTTTTATTTATAGTTATTATAAAAAAAATTGTTTTTTTTTTTTTAGGCAAAAGCAGACAAGCCACCATATATATTATTTAATAAACTGATTCAAAGGGCTCCCCCGTGGAAGAACCAGAAAGAAACCTCAGGATCATAGCCCTATACATGCAATAATATAGAGTAGATTTTTACATAACCAGGAGTCTTTGTAAGATTTTAGTTAAAAACCTTAAAGACCCTAAGACCCAGTAGAAAGATAATTACAATCATATGTCGAATTTGAAGATAACTATATATGTCGAGTTCAAAGATAAACCATCTAAATCTCCCTAATAGTAATTAGAAAACTAAATATTTAGTCCAACTATTCTCTGACTTTGATTTAAGAGCAAATCTACCATGAGCAACCTATAGGGGGACTATGAAAACCAAATCTAAAATAGGGCCATTTACAATTCCCACATCATATGAGTAATATTTGGAGATTCACAAAAATTGCCATCGCTTCAATCTAGCTGAGGCATACAACAGACAAACTTTGCCAAACATACCCCTATTCCACCATGTCCTCATAGTTCCCACCTAAATTGAAATGAGCTGAATCCCAGCCAGTAGGAGGAACTGGTTCTTCGAAAGACTCCCAACCATCATTATCTGATTGCCACTGGTGAGTTACTTGCCACAATGTATCTGCAGGCTGATTTTGGGAAGTCGTAGATTGGATACACATTGATGTAGGAAAGTTAAGATCCGGTATAGGGGTTACATAATGCGATGCCACCAGAGCAGTGGGAGAACTTTGCTAAACCCTTGGCAAAAAAGTAGGTGAAGCATGATTATTGAGCAAATCTAATAGGGCATTCATTAAGCTCCAGAAGGAAGCTTCATGCTTGCGACCGAGGACCGGTGACACCATTTGCAGAGTATTTTTAAAAATCCTATAACTGTGATGTTCGAGGACTTTTTTGGCACAATTGTATATCAACATGTGCTCATGGGAAGCCATTGATAGATATCGGGGAAACAAGCCACTGAAAAAAGCTTCATCATTCCACAAATCATACTTTTGAATGGCCCTCATGAGCTTGTCTTCTCTAATAAATTATGGGCAGATTACCCTATTCACTATTAATATTAGAAGATCCATTGATTGCAACACATCAAGGGAATTGGATAGGAATATTGAAGCCAAATGTGATGGAAAGAGAATTTGTGCAAATTTTGGTGAAAGAACATTCTCACCAATAACTCTCCAAATAGTACTGCGAATCAGCGGGGAATGAATGATGAAGACTACATCTAAAACGGTGTCCTCAACATATGTAGGGAGAGGATGCTCTATAATTTTTGGTGGAATGAACACTCTAAAATTCCTCGTAAGTAACTCATCGTGAAACAAATGATAGGATATGCATCTCAGGCATTTCACAAGTGAAGAATCCATAGTGTAGAAAACAGGGCAAAATGCAAAAATGCAGGAGATGAATTGGTGCTCCATGAAGACAGGAATGTTAATTAAGTAGCGATTTTGATTCCTCTTACACATGCAATATCATATCAAGTTGCTCCCCACTGAAGTGTTCACACAAACTAGCATTAAACACACAATGAAACGTGTTCTTCACCGTGCCCAAAATGAATGATGTGTAGTCTATCATATGTTTAAGTTGCCAAAATCACATGACCTTCACCAGAATGTGAGTAAAATGTACTCCAAGATAGATACCACAATCGTGGGATCAATAAATGTGAGCCGCCAAATGCCTATTTGAGGGATATCAGTTATTACTCTTACACTATAATGATTAATCTTATCTTTGATGATGTACTGCACATCTCACTCTTGATGACGACAAGCTTTAATATCTTCTGCAATCACTTTTTGAAGATCTCCATTGTTATTAATGACATGAGTTGGCTCAAGTTCATTTACAGTGAAATTGTCACAGCCTATATTTGCTAAAAAATCAGCAAGTGCATTCCCTTCTCGAAGGGTGTGCGAGATGAGAACTTCTTCAAAGGAGTCAAGGACTTGCCAGATTTGTGTTAAAATATATGACAGTCACCAATTGTGTGACACTCTCTTAATACATGTTGAAATGATAACCATTGAGTCACCTTCCACTTGAATAAAGTGATAGCCTCCTTGTTTAGCCAGAACCAGACCGATGAAGAGGGCATAAGCTTCTGCTAAATTGTTTGATCCTGGGGGTAGGGGATCCGCTTTAATTGCCATAACCTTACCATAGTGATCCTAGATGCATGCTCCTACTCCTGAAATGCCTAGATTAACCCTGGATGAGCCATCAAAGTTTAGTTTAACAAAATTGATTGTTGGTGGGATCCAATGAACTTTATCTCTATTTGTTGTAGAAGAGGAATTTTCTTTTTGGTATGAACCAATAGGAATGGTTAGATGTTTCCAGTGACAAAGGGTGTTTTTGTCCCATTGAGACAGAACTAGGTTACATTTGTGAATAGAATGGTTAGAATTCACCATTCAGATATGGACTTTTCAATGGTGGTTAGGACATTTTCAATAGTTGAAGGGCTCTGCTGGAAGATTCTTTTGTTACTCTCCCACCAAATGGCCCAAACAATGATTGCCAGGATGCAAATCCAAAGGTGTGAGAAAAAGGAATTGGAGTACAGCTCAAGCCAAGATTGGAAGAGGTCCCACAAATTATTTGGAGGTGTGGAATACTGAAGTTTTCCCAGAGAAAACATCTAGCATTTCTAGGAAAAGGGACAATTAAAGAAAAGATGGCCTCCATCTTCAAGTTCCTGATCACAAAGGTGACAATTGAATGGCTGTGAAATATGTAGTTTCAATAACTTGTCACTTGTGAGTGCTCTCTTTCATAGAGCTATCCATGCAAAGTAACCAGCCTTAGGTAATGTGAATTGGTTCTAGCAAAAGGAGAAAGCCCGGGAAGGTGTTTTATTATTTTCTATCTTCTAGATAAGCCTGTAGCCTTCTTTAATTGAGTACGAGCCATTTTTACCGGGGGTCCAAATTACTCAGTCCTCTTTCCCCGAGATATAAACTACTAGTGATGAGAGGATTTGATGAAGTCTATCTTGATCCATAGGAGAAATTGACAAATCACTCAGGTCCTTCCAAATCACTTTTTTGGAAAATAAACAAATTGCAGATACAAAGTCTATCAGATATTTGCCCCATGAGTTTTCAGAATGTGTTACGAAGATATCCGTCAGATCTAGGTTAAAAAGTGGAGGGGATTCATTCCAAGAGTCTCTCCAAAACTTGACTCAGGAGCCTGAATTTACTTCCCATGAAATATAGTTAGTGACAATGTCTCTGGAAGTCATCATAAAGTTCCATACTGTTGATCCTGTTGGGGGTCTTGAATAGTAAATATTCTAGATGGGCAGGCATTATCCAAATACTTATATTGCATAATTTGGCACCATTTATTCTGTAGTTTAGAATACATTTTCCATATTAATTTGGCACCAAATGCTTTGTTCCTTTGCACAAGATCATGGATTCCAGCTCCACCCAAATTCTTCACTTGTGCCATTTCTTGGAGCAAGAGAAGAGGTATTTTCTTTCCTCCATTTATGTTCCCACTCCATAAGAAGTCCCGAATCAGCTTATGAATGGATTGAACTACTAAAGAGGGGGCTTTTAAAACTGAAAGATAATAATTTGGAATTGCAGTCAAGACTATTTTGACAAGTAGTATTTTACCTGAAAGAGACAGCCATCTGGCTTTCCAAGCCACAATTCTAGGTTTGATTCACTCAATGATAGGAGACCAATAGCTTGTTTTGTTAGCACCCATGAAGAAAGGAATACCCAGATACACAGAAGGAAGGAAGTCTTGTGAAAAACCTAAAATATTGACTATCCTTGTAGAGATGGCATGATTTGTATTGAAGAGATAGATTTTTTATGTATTCTCGTTGATTTTTTTCCTTGAGACAGCAGTATATGTGTCTAAAACATGTTTGATCTATTTTGCCTCTACAACATTTGATGTGCCAAACAACAACGTGTCATCAGCAAATAATGAATGTGTAATTGATATGTCTGAGTTTCTTATGATCGTGCCTTACCAATGACCAAGAACATGTTGCTGGTGAATAAATCTGTTGAAAGCTTCTGCCATCAGAATAAATAAAACCGAGGAGAGGGGATCTCCTTGTCTAACCCCTTGTGTCGAAGAAAAGAAACCAATGGGGACTCCATTAATGATGACTGAAAACCATGCTCTCGAGATGCATGCACTTATCCATTTACACCAACTTTTTGAAAATCCGAATTTGTGAAGAACTTTAAAAATAAAATCCCAGCAAACTCTGTCATAGGCCTTCATCATGTCTAGTTTAATGATGAATTTTGATGAATTGGAAGATTTGATTGAATGGAGAGCCTCATGAGAAACTATAGCTCCTTCCATTATTTCTCTGCCTGGTACAAAACCACCTTGTCCTTGAGAGACTAGTTTGGGAATCAGATATTGCATTCTTAGATATATATCCTTAGTAACAATTTTGTATATGGTGTTACATACTGATTGGTTTGAATTCTTAAAAAATCTTTGGAGATTTAACCTTGGGGATAATAGCTATATTTGTCATATTAAAGTACTTTAACATTGCTTTACTTTTCCTGGATTCTTCAATCACTCCAAGAAATTCCCCACCTAAGAATTCCCAACCTACTTGAAAGAATAATGTTGTAAAACCATCTGGCCCAGGAGCTTTATCCGGCAGCAAGGAGAAAAATACCTTTCTTAGCTCATGAAAAGTGAATGGAGCCATTAATATTAAGTTATCTACTTCTAATACCAGAGGAGGGATAACATTAATAATATCTTGGGATTGTGCTTCATGAACTACTGGCAAATCAAGATGAGCCAATAGACCTTTAAAAAATTTGACCCCTTCCTCTTGAATACCCTGAGAATCTATAATTGGTTGACCATTATCTACATTATTAATGTTAAAGATATGATTAGCAGCTATCTTATTCTTGGCTGAGGCATGTAAATGTTTAGTATTCTTATCACCTTCTTTTAACCATAACTCATGGGATTTTTGCCGCCAATAAATCTCTTCTCTTTGACAGAGATCTTCCCAATCCTGTTGTAGCTTGTTCTGTTTGACAAAATTATCATTGTCCATTCCATTCTTGATTGTGCTTTCCAATATATCCTGTAGCTGATTCTTAACTATCTCTTTTTCTGTAAAGATATTTTTAAAAACTGTCTCATTCCATTTTTTAATCTGCTTTTTAACACTATTCATTTTAGAAGCAAATTGATACATTTTAGACCCAACACATAATGGAGCAGTAGTCCACCAATTCTTTAGCAAAGGCAAAAATTATGGATGATGCAGCCACATCCTCTCAAATTTAAATGACGATTGATGTTTAAAACCTTGAGTTACCGATGGCAAGACTAGCTGAATGGCAACGGGAAAATGATCTGATCCTGGACATGCCAAAATTTGAGACTGAAAGATAGTGCTTGAGAGATTCCAATCATGGGAGGTAAGGAACCTGTCCAATCTGACCACTATTTGAGAAAAATTTTATCTCTTATTGGTCCATGTAAATGAACCATTAATTGGTTCAATGTCCATTAAATTATTGTCTTGTATAAAATTGGAAAAATCTTGGACTGTCTTAACGGGGGGACAAATTCTGCCTTGCTTTTCTGATTGTTTTAATATAGCATTAAAATCCCCACCCAATAAGATGAGAGAGTTTTTTTGAGATTGAATTTTATGTGTCAGTTGCTGCCATAGTCTAAACTTGTCTTGGGTTGATGTTGGACCATAAATATTGAACAGAATAAAGGAAAGGTCAAACCTTGTAATGTTTAAAACTTGCCAGTTATCTTGCTGGTCTAAAAGCTGACATTGGATTATTTTTGGATCCCATAAGACTACAAGGTCTCTTGAGGCACCATTCCCTTTCCTATGAATAGATTTCCACTGGGCCCACTTGTTAATGGTTTTTTCATAATTCTCTTGAGACAACTTTGTTTCCTGTAGCATAATAATATCTGTTGCCATAGAAGCAAGCTCTAGCTTGATGCTACCTCTTTTTTCAAAGGCATTTAAGCCTCTGACATTCTAGGAGATGATCTTCATTGTTGACAAGGAGAACCCTTGGTTCTCCTCGTCAAACATTTAGGAGTGAATTTCCCATCCAGAGTGGATTGAATCTCGGCTGCTATTTCTGCTTTAATTTTTTCTCCCTTGGGTTTTCTCCCTCTTTTTTTGGGAGTCTTGCTACAAATGTGTACTTGAGAAGGAGATTGGTCAATAGAAAGAATCACATTATGATCAAATCCTTCTAGAGGTGCAGATTGGGCATGCTGATTAGAGTCAAGATCCATCAAACTATTATCATTTTCTCAATCCCGAGCACTCCCTTTGTTCCTGGAATTCGAAGAGAGGGATTGAAGAGGGAGATTTTGAACTAATTCCTGATGATCCTTAGGAAATTCATTTAGAAAGTGGTGAACGCCTTGAGGAACTTTGACCTCCTAAGTTGTAGCTGAAAATTGTAGGATTTCAGATTGAAAAGAGCTGACATCAATATTACAGAACTGGCGATCGTGCTTGGTTTCCTTCAAAGGTGACTATATCCCTTATGTCCTGAGAGAATACAATATCATTTTCACATTTATGATCAGAGGGATGTGACTTAGTAGAGAGCCATGATTTTTCATCGGGGATGGTTTCATGGATAATTGACTTGGCAAGATCTGAAATCATAATGTCATTGCAGTCCTGGGCCTTAAGTTCCATTATAGCATTATTGTGGAAGACTGAGTTCAAATCTACAATATTAACTAGAAAATCTTGGAACATTAAAAGATGAACAATTGAAGTAATATTCCTTGTGAATTGGTTTGGCTAATCACAATGGCTGCTGATGGAATCTGGATGACAAAGCCAGTGTTGGCCAACGGAATAATCCTTAATCATGAATAAACATCTTAATGAGCAAAGGCAAAAGGTGAACACTTTATAGAAATGAAGAACAATCTACAAGATACTTGTGAAAGGGGAAAAGTAGGTTATTGAAGTTTCTTTTGGTTCCACCTCTTGGCCATTTTGAGAAAGATCCAACTTAGTGCAATTTGTAGGATCACTGCAATGATCTGAACAGACAACCATCCCAGAGTGAAGATGTGGGTTGCAGTGGAAAGTAAAGTGACCCAAATGATTTTGATATTTTTGAATAGTTGCCTCATTTTGAACTACAATGCGTTGAGACTAGGTCCCCCATTTGGAATGAATGTTTATTTGGTTAGGCAATGCTTTAGAGGTATCCAAAAGTACACAAACTCTAGAATCAGAATGAGGGAGCTCAAAAGGATAAGATCATGTTTAATGAAGATGCCTAATTTATTAGCAAGAATCTCCACAATGTCCACATCCCTATATTCTAGTGGCAACAGGGGAAAAGCCACCCAATGTGGAAATAATAGGAAAGCTTTAGAGTCCGGTTTAAAGTTGGGGGACCAAGTCATGGTGAATACTCCCAAGCCATGACAGAACCAGCCCTTGTTCTTATGAATGGAATCCATAAGATTTGAAGATTTAAAAATGGCAACAAAGAAACCCGAAACTGAATCTAAAACAAATATATCCTTCAGCCCTCTCCATGCTTGAAAGGCCCAAGCCTTAATATCAAAAAATAATAGAGAGGTCTTAGAAAGCTTACCAATAAGGGTTGAACTCCGAAGCAAATCAATTTGATCCTGTAGCAAATGCTCAGGCAGAGTAACCAAATGTGAGTTAGTAAGTGGATTCAGATGCTTAGCTTGCCAAACCTAGTTTGATTCCTTTGGATTAAAGGGTGCTCTAAACTTTGTCTTCTAACTAACATATTCCAGAGATAGTCCAATGTGTTGCTGCCGATTCTTGACAGGGGCCAAACAATCCTTGAGACCACCCAAAGGGGGTTTGATAATCATTGGAGATCTTGGTGGTGTACCTTCGCAGATGTCAAAGATCGGCTACTTTTCTTGAGTTTGATCACCACGAAACCCTCTCTTCTTAATGTTCTGTGACCAATAAGAATTATAAAAATTTTCCCGCCCATGTGGATTTTTAAACTTGAGCTCACCAGTAGGTAGGGGAATATGATTAGAGGAAGTCCTATGGTCCATTGCAGCCTGTCTGGTAGATTCTCCAATCTCATAAGATGATATTCGAGTGAATTTGGGGGGATTTTTCATGATAAAGGAGGAATCGCCTAAAGGATGAGGCTTTCCTTGACATGCAACATGAGTAGACATTTCTCCCTGAGATGAATCTTTATTTTGAAATGTGTGTGCCTTAACATGAAATCTAGGGTTGACAAAAAAGGGTTTCACAGGTTGAACTATCGCTTTACCTCTGAAGATCTTTGAAAACTCTGACACACTTTGAGGAGGTAAAGACACAAGATTATGAGGGTTTTTCTAAGAAAATTGAACTGCCTGAAAACCCTTATTAAAATGCAGGTCCCTATCTCGGCAAAAAAATTTAAACATCTGGCTCTGTGATGGCAGAGGTTGTTTCCTGCCCCAACCACACACATGGTCTGGAGGAGTACCCATAGCCTGGCAGTGCAGGTTGAACATGGCACTCTGAGACAACAATGGTCACCTGTGGCCATACAAATGCCATTCTTTCTCGACTGGTTTGAAACCTCTCCCACTCCCGCTCCTGCTCCTGATCTCCATTCTCTGTCTGAACATTAAAAAAATTGTTATATTGATAAGTTCGAAGGTTTTAATTTTGTAATATTAAAATTTAAAATGAGTTAGATTTTAAATGAAAAATAAAGGCAGGTTTTTGGCAATGATTAAAATTTTTTAGAGTGATGCAATTAGATTTTAGATTTTTAATAGAATAGATCAACAATTAATAATGAAATTATTACAAAATCAATATCAATATTGTAAATCAATAATTACATAAATGAAACAAGAGTTGACAGACCATAGGAAAAACATGAAGTTAAGACAGAATTCACACAATGAAGAAAAAATTATGATGTCTTGAAGCCAAAAGACTACAGCAAGCTCTAAGTTTCAAATATGATTCATATCTTACAAAATATGTTGTAAAATCTCTTCTTGACCTCCCTTATAATCATCATAAATACACTAAGAATGACAAAAGTGTCCTTGTAAATAGGATAAAAAGTTAATCCACTACCATCAATTCATGAACCAAAGACTTGGAGGTAAGTTTTCCTACATTTATTATTTTTACCTATCTCCATATTTAAACCTTCCCAAGTTGTCTTGTATCTATGTATGACCCCCAATGCCAATTTTGAGTCTTTTGATTTGACCTTCAGTGAATCATATTTTTATGTTTTAAATGTCCCTATGATGTTTGAATCAACTTGTAAATCTAAACCCTTACCCTATCCCTCAACCTTATCCCCTAAATCATATAGGATAAACCTTCAATCTTGTTACTTGTATAGTCAACCTTCAACCCTGTATGATAAATATTAAATCTATCCATTAACCTTAGGCCCAAAAGCCTATACACTAAACCCCTAACCATATAAATATTAAAGCCCTTAGATACCATGAACCATGCTTCTTCACTAGATCCTCTCCTTCTTTTCACAACCTTCTTAGTGGATTCCCTTGCAATAGCATTACATTGCACATGGCAAATACATCATTAGCAATTCTGAAGTCACCATTGTTGTGGAGGTTCAGTTGAGAGTAGCAGTCATAAACCATGAATTGCTCTTTCTTGTTTCCAAGGTAGATTTTCAAAGGTTGATATGTTATCGCCATCTTCTAGTGTCTATTATCATTTGGACAACAAATGCCACTAAATAAGGGACTTAAATTGTTTTGTATTGAGGTCCATTGAGCAAGGAGAGCTCATGGAAGTAATAAAACAATTTTAATGCTTTTTTATTAGCCTTCAATGATCTAGACATGGTCAATAGCTCAATTGTTCAGATGGTTGAATACCTTGTGGAATTCTGTTAAAAAATTAATAACATCGGGTTCCTCCCAAATGAACTAAAAAAGAAATAATTTTTTCCATTGAACTTACCTTGAATATCAAACAACGATGTTTGTATATCAGAACATTGGTTATATTTAACAACATAGAACTTTTTTGAGGAGATTGATGTTTTTTGGCTCAGGGCAATTTCTAGCATAATGATCTTTCCCACAATTCTAACATCCACTCGCAGGACCCTGGTGGAAATGTGAATCCAATTTGGAGGCTATTTCCAGCAGAGTATATTTTTTTATGAGAGTTTTCTCTGCTATAATTTCCTTTAGGATTTTCCTTTGATAATGCTAAATTTCTTTAGAGAAATGTCTCTTATGAGGTACCTTCGCACTTGACATGGTTGCATTATTTTGTAGCCCTTATTATGCTTATAGTCTTGTAAAGCCTTAATTCTTCATTTCTCTTTTTTCTCTCCTCTATAGGAATATTTAGTGAGTAGGATTTGTCATGTTTACATCGTGTATTTTCACCTCTTTTAGCCCTTACTTGAACTTTTTGATCTTAGTCTTTTTCATTTTGCATGTAATTAGCCTTGCTTAAGTTCAATAGTTCTTTGGGAAATGTCTGAGAGGCCATTAGGACTCCTAAATTGTCCAACAACTATCTCATGGAGTCTAATAATGGCCATAATCAGAGTGTCAGAAATACCAATGCTCCATATTCATGGAGCAATAGTTGTTGTAGGATGGGGCCAATGATAACAAAAGACTTTAGAAGACCAATAATTATTCCTTTCAATGATAGCACTAAGAGTGAAAATGTGGTCAATAGTCTCCAATTCACATACTTTCAACAACTTCAACTACAAGAGTGATCTGGAAATGGCCTGCAATATTGCAATTGAGGGTAGTTTTGTAACATAGAGGTAATTCTAATGATCAAGGTGAGGCTTTCCCCAAGAATTAGAGCTCATTACACTTGGATATTGACTAATAGGTAAGCCAAATAAAGTTTCAAAGCAATTATAAGAATAATTGAATCCAATGTGATCTCCTAGCACTCAAGCTAGAATGTTGACTAATGGGTAAGTTTCAAGGATCAAGGTCATAACTTGTAGGTCTGTAACAGTTGTTTTGGCAACTTATTTTATAGTAAGACCAATGCACCAATATAAGAAGGTACAATTTGTGAAAGCAGGTTCCTTGCAAAAATAAGGGGATATCATTTCATATGTAGTGTGTTGGTGATAGTGAAGTGATATTCCTTCAAACATTATTTGTACATTACTGATTAATGTTTATGTCTTATTTGTATCTATTTATTATTGACATTCTTCTTGATGAATTGGTTTCTAGGTTGGGAGTCCATTGGAAAATCCATATCTTGCATTTACAGCTGGTATGAATGGCTTAGCGGGGCCTCTCCATGGTTTAGCAAATCAGGTATAAAATATATGCCTGCTATTGCAATGAATATTGATGAAAATAAGGTCATTTTTATATACTTAAGTGGTGAGGGATAAAAATATGTTCCATATTTGTTGAAATTGGAAGGGAAGCAACAAAATTCTTACTGCCTAGTTCATTTCATAGGTTTTGGAGGTTCATTTGTCCCTATTAGACTCTCTTTGATTTTTGATGTGCATCCATTTTTAAGGAGTGGAACCTAGTAATGTCCTCTTTCAGGTACATTTATTTGGGTGCATATTTATTAATTGCATTCCAATTTTTTTGGATTGCTTTTCAGATTTTCATAGCAAAAGGCCCACAAAAGTAACATTGGTGTATGCCCAATCATTTTGGATAAACCAATCTACAGCACCATGGACACCTCTCCTTTCCAGGCATCATTTTTTTTCTATGCTCTGACTCAATAATGTTATATGTTGTCAAAACAATATCATAATTAGAAAATTCTGTAATATCTTTACATCTATTAGCACCGTGATAAACCAGAACTTTAGTGCTTCCTTCACTTGTGAACCTTCCAATCTCATTTCTCCATTGGATAACTACTACCATTGGACAAACAACAAGTGTGGTTTTAATCTGAGTTAGAACCTTAGATTTGCTAATGGACCCCACTTCAATGTTTGACACCTTAGATGAGTTCGCAATTAGAGGTGCCTTCAGTTGCAGGTCATGATTACATAGAAAAAGGGATATTTCCTAAATTATTTTTCACATTCCCATTTCATTTGCAAGCATGCCACCTTTAAATTCATATTATTCTTACTTTAGACTCCAAGCTAGCCACTCCTTTTGGAAAGGTTATAATGGCATCAACATCTCAAGAGGTGGTTCCTGCTCTTCCATGGGACCCTTCTTTTGAGAAAATGCATCTAAATCAAGCTCCCCATCATGTGCCCAAGATTCCTAGTCTTCAAGGCCTTTCTCCCAAACCTGCCAATTCAAATCATCGGCAATGCCATCATCTAAATGTCACATTTCTAGTCACATCTTTTTAGCCAAAAGTTAGTATTGGTCTCTTTTTTGACCTTTACACATTACTATGTTTGACGAGAATGCTATGCATTTGATGGCCCCTTCGACAAACTTTGGTGGATATTTCAACTAACCGATGGTCTCAATTTCAACCTTTACACTAGTAGAATCAACGAGAATGCTATGCATTCGACATCTTATTCTTCCAATTCCAAGGGATTGATTCAGTAGCTAATTCGACCACTTGTAGGGTCAAAATTTTGATGATGATTTTCCCTGTAGAATAATCAACAAAAAAATATCGACCATAGTTTTAGTCACTTGTTCAACCAATTGGTGTAGAAAATTTGACTAATTCTCATTGAAAAATAGGGTAAAATTTACTAGTGACTGAGCCACAACGGTCTCTATAGGGATCACTGGACCCCATCTCCTAACATCATGACCACACCTTGCAAACTAAGCTAATCTAATAGGTACTCCATGTCCATCCCAAAATTGCCTTAGTCTCATGTTAGGTAACGGGATCTCAATAATCCTAAGAGCTTGTTTTGACCTCCCAATACGATACCTCACATGTCTAAAAAACTATAGATGGTCATCCTCATCAACCTATACTAGACAACCAATGTAAGGCCTCTGGTGTAGGAGCACCTTAAGGCCTTAGAGTAAGATATTTGGTATTTTTGGCTTGTAGGTGGTTCTAGCCAACCACCAAGGTAATAATGACTAAGGATAAAGTCCCAAGTGTGGTGTGATGTGTGTTTGAAGTTAATATTCTTTAAGGTCATGTCTTTGTTGTGAACCAATAGGTTATAGGCTTAAGTCCTAGGAAAGTCAAAGGTGGTCAAACTTTGACCAAGACTCCAAAATGGAGTGGCATTTAAATATTTAATTTTTTTAAGTGTTTTATGTCCATATGGACTGATTTGAGTTGAGTTGTGCATGTGAGGATAAGAGAAAGTCAATATTGGAAAAAAGATTTAAAGTTGCTCATGACAACTTTGCAATGTTGTCATGACAACATTTCCTAAAATATAGGAAGAAGCTTTAAATGTGTTCAAGTCTTAACCTTAGGTTCTGAGCATGAGGGAACAAACTATATAAGGTCAAAAAAACCCTAATCTAGGGGTTAGACCTCACATTGTATGGATTGAGTGTTGGGAAGAAAGAAAAGTTGGTGACTGTAATTGCAATAGTTTCTTCATCTAGATATTTAATAGATTGAATGGATTGAATTAATGTATTGATCCTTTGATACTTGTTTTGTAATTACTCTGTGCAGTGTTAATTTGGTAGCTTACTACTTCTATTGTTTATTTTGTAAATTCTTGAAGTTTCATTGGTTCATTGTCTTGTTTAGAACTAGTCATGTAAAAATGAGTCCCACTTGAGTTCCTATGGTTTAAATCCAATGGCCACTTGGAATCAAGTAAGGGACTATGTAACTAGTGTAAATATGTGTTTTAGGGTCTATGTGTGTGTTAGTAAATGAATTTGTCTCTTTCTCAAATTTATTTCTACACTCTATAACCCTCCAAGAAACATAGACTCTTTACTAACAAATGGATTAAACATAAGATATTTAACCCTCTGAATTATGGTACAGCTCCCAGAAATATTTTCAATGAAATTTTATGAAAAAGAGTAATGCATTTCTGCAAACATCAAACTTTTGACCAGAAAGTTAATAAGGCATAAACAGTAACTTTCATCAATATGTCATAATTACTATGAATTGGAAATAACTAACAAATTTGAAGTTCATAGACTTCAATAAGTAAACATTATACTAATCTAAGGCACAACTTAAACTAGAATTCAAAGAAAGATAAAGACATTCAACCAAGAAATTATGTGCAATGTAGGATATCCCAACAGAGATCCACCCAAAAATATAAACCAATAGATCTATATTGATAAGTTTATTTTCATTCACCGATTCAGAAAACCTTAATCCAAGTCTTTACAGAAATTGCTAAAAACTTATACTATTCTATTAGTATGCAGAAAATAAGCTAACTAACATCCCTTTCAATAGTTTTATCCTGGCTTTATATAGCCATCGATTGCAAATTTCAAAAATAATAAAGTCTATGAAACTCCTAGAGTTTCTACCCGAAACTGCTTCAAATAACCAAAAATATGCTAAAAATGGAAAATGCTAGAAACTGAAAACAATGACCCAAAAAGCATGGAAAATATAAACTAATCATGGCTAAGCTGGATGCTTTAGATTCAATTTTGGAATGACCCAAGTGCACGTGCCTGCTTCCACTCTTCGTGAGCCAATGATCTGCTGATAACTATGGCATGATATGGTAGGCTAATGAGAGCAATTCTCTGCCCGAGAACTTTCCTATCTTTGCATATCTGATCTAGCCTTGATCTATGAGACTCAAGGTGATCTACACAGATGACCAGCATAGCCTAAGTGTTCACTATGGAAGTGAGATCTTCTATTATGAGCTCTTTTCTATCTCAGATAGCTGTTATACCTGCCTCCAACTCCTGAGTTATTTTCTTCTTTCTTTATATCTTGAGTGTCCTCATCCATCAGAACAATATTTAGGCACTTAAGATCCTTTTGCATGGTACCAATCAAGCCCTTAAGATCATTAAGTAAGCAAATCACCCCAACACATTTGTCCTTGATGATCAAATTTATCCATTCAATACTCTTCATGGAAACATACAAGATCTCCTTATTCAAACCATGAACTGGATTTTCCATAAGGAATTTAGGCACTCCATAGTGATCAATCTTCATCAGCTGACTGACTATACCAATCCATTTCTTATTTTCTTTCCTCCATTCTACTAGTTCATCCAACAGTTCTGAGATGATTTTTGTCACCATTCCATGAGTTTCAATTAAATGAGTGATGTAATCACTTCCCTGTTGGATCATCCCTATGACCCACTTGTTAAAAATGTCTACTAAAAGTTTGTTTCTTTGAATTTGGTCTAGGGTCTTGCAGACTTCTGGTGAATGAGGATCGAACATGTGAGGCACCTAGGATAATGGGAGTGGGCTAGGCTCTTAGACTACCTCAATGAATTCCGCCAATCTATGTATGGTTGCCTTTAATTTCTTCTTGTCCCTTTTGTTGGAGCTCTAAATTTTGGGCAAAATTTGGAGTCCTATATAGTGATAAAACCCTAAAAAATAGCCTCTTAAACTCCATGCCCAATAATTAATGATGGAGTACATGAAATGGGATAAAATATTACATTAATTTTCAATTAAAAAGTTGAGATATTATGGAAGGAAGCTCTGTGACAAGAACAATCAAAATTCTATGATCAAAACCTTCAGAAAATGCTGGAATTTTGACCTGCTGCAAAGATGATGTCGACAGAGGTAGAAGATGGTCAAATTTTAAAAATCTAAAAAAGAACCAGTTTGAGAAATCAAATTTCCTATCTCCCATTAAAATATTAGCTTTCCACGAGGTGTTTTGGCTTTTCAACCAATCCCAAATCCGAAAATTAGGTAGTTATTTTTTAGTTAGTTTATCATTTTTTCAAAACAATTTGTAATAAGGGTGTGTCTTTTCACCCTAAAGAGGTGTGAAAGCCACTCAAACATGTATATATACATAATGTAAAATGTAAAGAGAGACAATGCAAGACAAGATATATTTTCATAGGATATAATTCAATCAAAACTACAATATGAACTCTAATGTACTATTTTTTTTTAACATTAATAAAGATAAGTGCTCTTCTTTTTTATTTGTGGTTATAAGTTATATGTTTTCAATTAGTCTTTTAGATTAATCTATGAACCAGGGTATCCTACTGTGTTTTTCTATTTGATGCATTCATTTATGACTAATTTGTACAATTTGAATAATGGTAGCATGGTCTGAGAACTTGTTACTGTTTCCTTTCGGGCTCTTAAGTTGGGTTAAAAACCATAGGACCTATTGTATAAGTTGTTTTAAATTTTGTTTCAATAGAAGCTTGTAGGGTGATGGTCTTGCTTTACAGGAGTGAGTTACCTTAAAATCATCTCTGATTGTATGTAGGATTGAAAGTTTTATGACTCTATAGCCCAAGTATTTAGAAGGCACTAATCTAACTATAATTTGGAAATTGTCATTTGGTTCATACTTTGTGGCTTGTAGATTATATAATCATTATTTCAAAAATATTACTTTTGAGTCCTTAGTTTAATCCACTTTAGTCAAGATTTATAGAATAGAGATTTTTAGGAGATTAGTTTCTTTCCTCAAAGGATCATTCACCGCCTTTCAAGGAACTTTGTTTGTTTGAAATTAGGCCTACCAGCCTTGGCTAGATTAAGCCAGAATTGCAGAGGCACTTGTGTTGTGCTTGTCAGTTGGCCTCAAAATGGTCCAGCATTTTTGAGCACCAACACCTTTCATCTTTGAAATTCTTGTGTAGTATTTTTTGTGTAGAAGACTCCAGGTGTTTGGCATTTGTTTCCCTACTTGCCACTCCCAAATCTATCTTCTCAATAGTAAAGTCCTCAACAGAGGCTTCAGAAACATGTTTGTCATGCTTCAATATTAATCATTTTGTTGTACACCTCCCAGTTTTCTCATCTACCTCTATCATTGACTCCATCTTAATACTTTTGGGCTTCACTGTGGCTCCCAGGCACACTTTTACCATGTCCTCTACCCGAAGAGTTATCGATAGGACATTTCATTTCCTGCTGATAGAACTTCCCAGCTAGCTAAGAGTAGGAGATGGATTTTGCAAAGTGTCACTCACCACAGTTACTGAGGGTTTTCTAGAATCCAGCTAACTGCACTTTTGAGTCAATGAGTCTTCTCCTAGGCCATCTGAACCAACTTGCTCTGACATATGAGTATCCATGGGATCAAGATCAATGACCTCTTTATCATCAACCAACTTATCACTTTCTTTACTAACTCTGCCCCTTAAGGTCTTTCTTACTGGTGAAGAGCAAGGAGAAGCTTGTTTCATAGGATCAGCTGAAGATTTCTTCTTATTTCTAGTTTTAGAGGTACCTGCAAGGGAAATATTTTTGTCAGCAAAATCAATAGGTTTGACAACAAAATCACCATGTGCTGCTCTTCTCAGGTTATGTCTTCTTAAAATAGGAGGATTCTTACTATTGACCCATTTCTCAGTTCTCTTAATCACATTGAGGGTCTTGATTATTATGCTCTCTCTCTCATTAATACCCCAGTCTATTTCAGGTAGTGGCATGCCCCTAACTCTGGTTTCGAACTACTCATCAATTACTTCTGCACCATCATCTTCATCTATTGTTGTGATAGCAATTTGAATATTTAGGGTAACAATTTTTCCTAAGGTAAACCTTGACCAGGTCCTTCTTCTTACTTCAAAATCATCAGCACAACCCTCCCAATAATCCTCTATTTGGGGAATGTGCTAGAATTCAGAGGGCAAGTTGAAATGTTGAGCAGTGTATCCTCTACTATCAAAATCTTTCCTAAGTGCAAACATTTTCAAATTTAGTTTCCTTAATTCATGCTCTAGATTTAGGGCATCTGAAGAAGTTTTGCAAGTATAATACCCTAATTCAACTGGGAAGCTGGACTTTTCTCTACCCTTCCTTTCCTTGACTCCTTTATGAACATATTCCAATTAACGAGCCACTTCTACAATGATCAAACTATCAAAAGCATATCTAGGCAATTTGAATGGCTCCCCTTCAAAACCACCCACTCTGAGATATGTGAATCTTCTGAATTGGATGAAGAAACTTCCATAAGTATTAACAAAGGTTTTTGCCTCTTCAGACATTCTTTTCTCAGTGTTCCCTTGCAGTTCATATGTCAACTTCCCAAAGAAAACCCCATTGACTTTTATAAAACTATCAACATGATATTCTTTCTATAGGTGAGGGTAGTAATCGTAGACCTTCATATTTGGGAAGGGTTTTTCATGGAAAAGGCCTTTCCACTCTCTAGTACAAGCTAAAATGTAGAGCAAGTAAGAGGACATGTGAAAGCTACTTCCAGTTGGAAAATTTTCCAATTGATGATTGAGTTCATCAGCAATGGTTTTGGCCCAGTCAATATATTTTTCCCCTCTGAGAGTGACCTAGATGTAGAAGTACATCCAGTCATGCCAATAGTATGCATGTTGGTTTCCTTTTATTCTATTGAGTAGTATAACAAGGTTAGCTACCTTGGGCTTGAAATGATCTAGAGTAAGTGGATTTGGGAGCCTAGTGTAATACCCTAAAATTGGCACCTAATAAATTCAATTTTTTTTTGGTGCATTTATCTTCAATTTTACATCTCCAAAGTCCTAGTTTCTTAGGCAATTTTATCTCTCCTACCTGACTTAACTCGACTTGATGTCAATTGCAAAGACCATAAATTGCATTAATCAAATATCAAAATTAATTCCTAAAGTCCTTGACTTTAATAAGTTAAATTACCCCTATGATAATTTAATTTAATCCTAAAGTCTTAAGTGCTTAGAATTAATTTAAATCCACCCCATTTGGCTAATTACCCATAAAAGGAATTAATAAATATTTAGTTAATTGAATGGACACCTCTTTATTTGAATTTAGCAATTTGAATTACTCGAAAGGTCACCTCCCACATGTGGCAAATTCCATTCTTTTAATTAAATAAATCATGCTTTTTTGTCTCAAATCGGGAATGAAGGGCCAGGAGTTCAAATCAAGAAACTCTTCATTCCTCTTCCAGCTTTTATATTTAATGGACCTCTTTTCCTCATTCGAAGGAAGCAATTTTTGAGAGCATCTACACTATAGGTGATTTTAGTCTCATTTAATTCAAGCTTTTTCATTGCATAGTTAATCTCATATCTCATTTAGTATAATTGCATTTCATATTAGATTAATTTGCTTATTTGTTCTTAGAATAACCTCATCTTCATTTCAAGTGCTCTAAAAATAAAAAATCTGCATTTCATATCTCTTTCAAAGCATTTCTAGATTAATTGCACTCATCTTAGTTTAATTTCAGTTTTGCATATCATTATATCTTTGAAAACCCTCCATTGTGGGATTGGTCTATGGTTGTTGGCTCTCGTTCTGAGAGTAATTATACACCCCATCCACATAGGAGGCAATAGGTCGATTCAATCGATGTTGTGAGATGGACAATTTATGTTCATACTCAACATCTCATGATTGAGCAATGACTATGTTGCGTTTGTGCCTAGTTTAGAGGTCCACATTCAGACACACATTTTGGCACCCACCGTGGGGCAAAAAATTTGATTTCTGGCCTCATTTTCATCTTTTTCTGATAAAATTTCATGCTCTATCATGCGTTTGCACTGCCTGTGTATGGATCTTTACACGAGAATCTAGAGTGTCCCACGCAAGATTTTGCTCCCTGTAGCACTTACTCACACAAGATTGTGCTACCTCGCATGGTAGCCAGTGTTTCCTCATGTGAAGCTTGTGTTTCCTCATGTGCATCTTGTGTTTCCTCACGCACCATGGGGTACTTCCTCACATGAGATTCCAGGATAGTGGCCTAAATTTTCCTACTTTCTGTCTTTCTATTTCAAATTTCTAATAGTTTTCTACTTGTTGTTTAGTATTTTCTATCATTTTCACAGCATAACAGTTTTCTACAGGACGTTTGACCAAGAACTAAAACATGCTAATAGTTTGATTGCAGGCCGATAGTCGAAGATTGCTAAAATGTTGTGTTTGTTTCCTATTTTTATCCACATGGTCTAAATAGGGCTCCGTTAAAATTTATTAAGGATTTTGATAGTGAGTAGGGACTTTGGCTCTTCATTACATGGAGATGATGACCATGAATGAAACCAAAATCCTAATGATCTTACTAATATGAAAAATTCTTGGGGAAGCGAAGAAAGGTAGTTAATCTTTACGCTTCTACTTACCAGGGGATTATGCTCTTCTCTCTCCGAGAGAACCAAAAACCCAAAATTTTGTAGTTGTGGTGGAGTGAAACTAACTCGGTGATGAACTTTCTTGATGTGTTTGGGTGAGGAAATAGGATAGAGAAGTATGATCTTCTCCCTTTGGGAGAACCAGAAAATCTGACCCCCAAATCTAGACCAAGTCCAATGTCACCTTTAGAGGGCCTGTTGGTATTGAACCTCTGGGAATGACCAAAGTGAGTACACAACTATCATCGGTGATTACACCTCACTATAATAAAGAACACTTTGTTGAGTCTAAAGACTCTAAAGCCATGGTAACTTCTTATTCAAGACTTTGACTATCATCTTGAGTAAGCCTTGTTTATTATACTGAGTGGTGCCGCTCCCAGCCCTGCTTGCGGGGGTGTACGATTCTCAAGTGTTGGTGTGGCTGCGAGGTCTTAACCCTATATCAGGGGCACCAAAGGTTAACATGAATGAAAGCCTATTCAAAACTTTCCTTATCTAGTGGCCTACTTGGTTCACCTCCGAAAGGAGTCATAATCTTTGCGCAGGGAGGGGGAAGAATCTCTCCCGTAGATTCCCATCATAGGCATACACCTAGACATTTGGAGGTGGTTGTGACACTGGCCATTGCTACAAGGGTAACCTTTGAATGTACACTATTGAGTCCTTGGAAACACCAAAAACATAGGTGCCCTCTAGGGGGTGACACAGCTGTGTGAGGTGCACATATGCATTCAAGCAATGGGGAAAAGGTTTTGGCTTCTCACCATTTTCTTTGTAGGACTAGGATACATGTCTGTTATTGAGTCTTAAACATTGTCCAATCACTATCAAAAAAAGACTACCCCGATGCTATCAAGTTGCTTTGTCCTTGATAGGTCTGTTAACGACTACTTCATGTTTCACAACTACTTGATTTGAACCTTTGTGTCTTTAAACGAATGCTTGCAATCCTAAAATGAGCTTGTTGATTAAATTGTTCTTCAAACCTGTCAGGAAATTAGATTTTTTGTCAGACACCAATTCAGACTGTACTTCAAAATTCAACTTTTATCTCATAAACTATGTTCAATTATCAAATTTTGTACCTTTCTCATGCGAGGTTTCACACTTCAGAGCACTTTCTCGCGTGAGACCTTGTTTTCTCACGTGAAGATTGGTGTTCTCTCGCATGGCTTGGTACTTTCTCATGTGAGACTGTAGCACAGTTTTCAAAAATAGAGACCTATTTGCTATTGACTATTTGACTTTTTATCTGATCTACTTTCTGTCTGAGGTCTATTTTTCTGCTTTCCTATTGTTCACTATCACAAAACAAGTTGTTTTGAGTTAGGAATCGATCGATCTTCACTTTGACTCATGTCATCTCTCATTGGTTTACCTTATCTCTTCATGCTTTTTGTATCTTATGTTGTGATAGTCTATCTTAGCTGTTCTAGCCCACTCTTTTGATGATTCATACTAGATTCATCTCGCATCCTGGCTGTCCTTTATCTCTTTTGCATTGTTCTTAGAGACCGAGTCTAGCTTTGTCCAGAATCTTCTCTCATTTCAGCTTCCTCTATGACTGTCACAACTAGAAGTGGCAAGACTTATCCCATTCAGAATTCTGATCAAGGTAGAAGTGAACCTCCTAATCAAGAGTTAGATCCTCCTGAATCTATTATGAAATCTAAACTTTGTGAGACATCCTCATTTTCCTCATTGATTACTTTGAAGAATAGTCCATCTCAATCGTCATCTCCAGTGTTTCAAGAGTGCTTCAACCCATTGTTTGAAGCTCAACCTGGTTTTTCATTTCAAGACCAAGATAACTCGTACTTCCAAGACCAATCATTGTTCCATAACTTTGGAAGATCCCTTAAACAAACTAGTCCTATTATTGTGCCAATTAATCCTACTAAGAATAGTCCTATCATTGAACCTATTGGTACTATTGAAGATATTTTTCCACCAAAATTTGTTAAATCCTTTGATCTTAATCATTCACCAAAGGTTACTATGGCTGCACCTTTTCGAACTTGTTCACATCACTTTGTCAAGTCTCCAGATACTGAGCAAGTCCACGACATGATGGAAGATTCATTTGACTTCTAACCAAGAAAGTATTATCAAAACACTAATCTATCTCAAAATAATCAATATCATGGTCAATCTTCTAATGAACCATGTCATGGTCCGCCTCGGAATGAGCAACCTCATGGTCAATCTTGACATGACCAAAATCCATTCTACAATGATGATCAATCTCAAAACAAACCTCAAGGTGGGCAGCAACCCGCCTATTTTTATCATCCTCCTCCATTTGATCAAAATCAAGACGATCAGCAACAAGATTAAGGTTCGAGTATTTATGAGATCCTTGGGACTGAACCTGAAGTGATAACTCAACAAGATATAGATGCTGCCAAAGCTAACAAAGGTCTCATTAGGATGATGGAGATCCTTCTTTTAGAGGAGAAAGAAAAGTACTTCCTTAAGCTAGCTAAACAAGGGGCCAAGTTACCCCGAGACTATCACATTGAAACACTTGTAGCTAAGGAAGAAGAAATTGAGACCGCAAAGTTACAAAAAATGGTCTGGGAAATGCAAGATCAGATTAGTCAACTTGCAAGTAATAGAGGTCAACCCCCTCAACAATTTACAATGGAAAGTATTTGTCCTTTTCCTTTTGACAGAAGCATTCATATGCCACCTTTTCCTAGAGGTGTAGAACTCCCCAAATATGAAAAATACTTGGGTACAATCGATCCCCAAGATCACTTAAGGGATTTTGGTGCATTGTCTATGGAATTCATGCATGATCAGACATATCTTATGCATCTATTTCCTCGAAGTTTGGGCAGACCTGCTATGGAATGGTTCTCTAGATTACCTATTGGTATTAAAACTTTTGATGAAATGGAAAATATTTTTCTCCAACACTACTCGCATAACATTCAACATCCGGTCAATATCTGAGATCTTTGCAACTTAAAACAGTGACAAGGAGAACCCTTCCTGACCTTTCTCCAAAGGTGGAGACAGTTATGCATGAAGTGTCCTCATAAATTACCAGAGTCTGAGAGACTCGATATCTTCTTCGAAAATCTTGTACCTAATTTTGGATACCAAGTACAGTTGTAAGGTCCTCTTACTTTTGATAGCATGATCAGATAGGCAGTGCAAATAGAGGCCTTCATGATCAAGAAAGGAGAGCTAACTTTGAATAAGGACAATAAACAAGGATTCTCCACAAACAAGGATAAAGGAAAGACTATTAATAAGAACCGAGATGTGGTAAATGATGGAGTGGTGGATAATGTTACTACGAAGCCTTCAAATCCTATTTTTAATCCTACTTCTAGTATACAAGTAGCTAAGGCTGCCAAAAAGACCACAACTGATAATCAGCAACCTTCAAAGTTTTCTAAGAACAAAACTTGGTCCAAATGACCCAAGCGTGATTTCACTCCTTTGGGAGAACCTCTTGATGTGGTATACAAGACTCTTATACAAAATCAAGTTCTTACTCCTTTGGAAAAGCATACTTATGACCCACAACCATGACCTTACTGGTGGAATGATAATGATTATTGTGACTATCATCAGAATATTGGTCATAAAACTTCTACTTGTCTCCAACTGAGACATAAAGTGCAAGATCTCATTGATAATGATGACATCATTGTGGAGAATCATAATAAGAATTCAGATCACCAAGCTTTCAAGGATCCTTTTCCTCCTCATGAGAAGGGAGAATCTTGAAACACTAAAAATACCAATGCTAAAGTCAATTACACGTACACTAATAATGACAATGTCATTGGTATTTACTTTTGTGTTGCATAGTTCTACATCTCGTTCATTCGAATCTGAACAATCCCAAGGTTGTGCTAATGTTGTCACTCGATCGCGAGGAAGAGTTGTGTTGAAAGGTCCTGATGCTTCTACATCTGCTCCTAAGAAAATAGCGGATAAGAGACTTGATATTCCTACATCTGCTCTAAAGTAAAGTGCAGATAAAACTATTATTGGCCCTGCCAACAAGAATACAAAAATTGTTCCTACAGCTGGCTTGGCTAGTTATAGTATTTTAGACCAACTTCAGTGAACTAATGCTCAGATTACCATTTTTGAGTTGCTGAAGATCTCGCTTGCTCACAGGAAAATTTTGGATAAGGCTCTTGTTGAAGCTAATGTTCCCAAGGATCTTGATCTCGACCAATTCCAATCTATGGTGGGTCATTTGACTTCACCTCATTACCTATATTTTTTTTTAAGAAGATGACCATTCTTTGAGTCACCCGCATAATGCTCCCCTGCATATAGAGGTCATGATAGGTCCTAAGCACGTCCGCTATGTGCTCATAGATAACGGTGCTAGCCTTAATATCTATTCCGCTAAATTGCTCACTCAACTAGGATATGATGAGAACTACATAGATCCTCACAAAAAGATTAGCATAAAATCTTATGATGAGGAAGAATGCAAGTCCCACAGCTTAGTCATGCTACTTGTCCACATAGGTCCTATTGAGAGAGATGTTACTTTCCAAGTGCTCGATATTCCTCTCACCTACAATATCTTGTTGGGTAGGCCTTGGATTCATGAGATGCAGGTTGTTCCATCCACATACCATCAATGCATCAAGTTCCCATTTCATGGAGTGGAAGTCACTGTACCTGCAAACACCAACTTCTCTTGCAATACTCTTACGCAAACTGCAAATAGTTTTTTTCCAGCAAATAGGGAATCCACTGAGTTCTATGAGGCTAAGCTGAAAGAGATGGAACAAACTTTGAGACTTGAGGATACGGGCATGGGAGAATACCAAATGGAACCTATGCTATCTCTTGCTACTTTACCTTTGTCTCCACATTCTTATGGGAGACCTTCTAAAAATAACAAAGTCCCTAATGCTCTTCCTCAAATAGTTTATGATGGTGCCTTTGTGAGGGCCTCTATCCCTTTAGAAGATGAGGATGAAGAAAGAGCTATCAGAGCTTGGATCTACAAACAAAAAGAGACAGCTAAAACAACCACTCCAAATTTAGAGCAAGAGCTATACAATGAAGCTTTCAAGATCATGAAGTGCTTCAGTTATAAGGGGAGTGGTCCCATAGGAAAAAATAATAATGGCTTGCTAAAACCTATTGAAGCTACAGGCCACCGCACAAAAGATACTAGTGGCTTAGGCTTTAAGAAGACTCCCTTTCATTTGGGGACCAAGAAATTTATGTCGGCCCCTGCGCCTGATCCTAATCCTGAACATGAACAAGAAATTGAAGATACCACTCCAAAAGTGAATCTAGAGAACAGCTCTGATGAGGATACATTTCCATTTCCTATCCCTCTGGATATTGCGGCACTCCTTGTCAAACCTGATGAGCCTATCATACCTGTTCATATGGTAGAGTCTGATATTGATACTTGTTTTAAAGTTGATTCTGATAAAACCTCTTCAGTGCATCAAGTTACATATGAGGAATGGAAAGTAGCACTAAATGATGATCCCAATTTTATAGGTGAATGATATAGGCCACCATATTTTCAAAAGTACTATGATCAAGAACAACTTCAGCAAGCTATCAATGCCACAAGGGATAATAATGAGACTGATGATGTTGCTAATGAAATTCCTACATCAAGTATGGACTCACATGAATATGAGTTTGACTCTTTGTCTGATGCCACTTATGATGTAGACATAGATATTGTTCATGTATATGAAAGACTCCTCGAAGTAGGTGAAGGGTCTAGCGCTAGGCCACATGAATTAGATGCCACTAATGTTAACATGTCCTCTATCTTCGACGTAAGGTCTTATAGGGATTCAAACATTCCTTTGGATGAGATCACTTTAGGCCTTGACTTGCTCATTAGAGCTTTTGAGGGTTATATCGTGAATGTAGTTGAACCAGTCACTACTCCCCTTTCACTCCATTGTCCTGATCTGATAAACTGGAACTCCCCTTTTGAATCCAATGAAGTCCTAACATTCCAAACTGATTATGATCTAGCTTGTTACCTCCACACAATTGAGCCTGTGATGTCCTCCACCAGTGAGAGTAGTGTTAGCATGACAGAGGCGGATATCAAGTATCTCAGTCAAAAAATTAAAAGAAGAAAAAATAGATGCTCTGATGGTGAAAACCACTTTGTGGCAGTATTAGAGCCAAAAATAGTAAAAATAAAAGATGTATCCATAGGTGAAAACCTCTCTGAGGTGCCCAAGGATGAGATACTTGATGCTCTTCTGAGCCACTTCCTAGAGAGGTCATCAGTATTGATTGAGCCGACACAGCCAGTCAATTTGGGTACAGAAACTACTCCACAGATCATTCACCTAGCACAATCATTGTCCGCTGAGGAAAAAGAAGAGTTCACAAGATTCTTTCAAAACAAGAAAATAAACTTTGCATGGACCTATTCTGACATGCCTGGATTAGATCCCAATCTAATCATGCATCATTTGTCCATTGCACCAAGTATCAAACCTGTTAAATAGAAGTTGTGAAAAATGCATCCTCATGTAGCACTCTTGGTCAAAGCAGAACTTGAAAAACTTCTTAAGGCTGGCTTCATAAGAACTATTGATTATGCAGAATGGATTTCAAACATTGTTCCAGTCACTAAACATGACAAATCCATTCGGGTGTGTGCAGATTTCAGAGATCTCAATAAGGCATGTCCGAAAGATGACTTCCAACTGCCTAATATTGATATGATAGTTGACATGACAGTAGGATATGAGATGTATTCATTAATGGATGGATTTTTTGGCTATAATCAAATCAAAATTGCACCAGAGGATCAAGAAAATACCACTTTTACATGTGCTTGGGGCACCTTTTGCTGGAATGTCATGCCTTTTGGGCTTAAAAATACTGGAGCAACATACCAGAGAGCTGTCACTACTATCTTCCATGATATGATGCATAAAATGATGGAGGATTATGTGGATGATACTTTAGCCAAAAGTATGTAGAGAAAAACTCACCTCATAGACTTGGGTCCCATTCTTGACTGTATGGAACAATTCAGTCTTAGGCTTAATCCGAAGAAATGTGCTTTTGGTGTTACTTCTAGAAAACTCTTGGGCTATATTATTTCAGCTAAAGGCATAGAAGTAGATCTTGAAAAGGTACAAGCTATTATGGACATGCCTCCACCCAAGAATATTATTCAAATGAGAGGATTACAAGGAAGGCTACAATCTATCTGGTGCTTTATCTCACAATTGGCCGACAAGTCACAACCTTTTACTAAAACTTTGCATAAAAATGTGACTTATGAATGGAATGAGGAGTGTGACAAAAGCCTTGCTCAAATACCTCCTATTCATGGGAAGCCACTTATACTGTACATATCAGCAACAAATACATCTTTGGGCGCTCTCCTAGCTCAAGAAGATCATAACAACAAAGAGAGAGCTATATACTATATCAGCAGAACATTGGTTGCCTATGAAATGAACTACTCCATCATTGAGAAGGCTTGTTTGGTAGTGGTATTTTCTTCTCATAAATTGTGGCATTATATGCTAGCTCATACCACCAGGCTTATTGAAAAAATTGATCCATTAAAGTACTTGTTGAGCAAGGCTGCCCTCACGGGTAGATTAGTGAAATGGGTAATGATCCTTAGTGAATTTGACATTGAATATGTGGAAAGAAAAGCCATTAAGGGACAAGCAATTGCTGATCAGCTGGTAGAGGCTCCTTTGAAAGATCACCAACCTTTGAGTACTGAGTTTCCAGATGAATCCATCATGCTTCTCACAAATCAATCTTGGAGCATGTTCTTTGATGGATCTTTCACTCAACAAGGGTCCGGTGTGGGCATTCTGTTTGTTACACCTCAAAGATACTCATTGCCAAAGGCATATAAAATGTTGTTTCCTTGCACAAACAACATAGCTAAATATGAAGCTCTTATTAATGGAATGAAGATAGCCCTTGAATGGCATGTTGATGAGCTCAAAATCTTTGGGGATTCTCAGTTAATTATCAATCAATTCAATGATGTCTACCAAAAAAAAGATGACAAGCTAATACCTTACAAAAAGATGGTAGATGATCTCAAGCAATACTTTGCACATATTTCTTTCTAGCAGGTTCCAAGGATAGACAATAAAGCAGCTGATGCTATGGCCACTCTAGCCTCAATGTTACAAATGCCAAAAAATGATTTTAGACACAAGTTCCTGGTGGAGACATTACACTACCCTGCTTATGATAATCATGAATCTAGGATGATCTGTTCAGTCATTGGACATGATTCATCCCACTACCACCATATCTTTTCCTATCTTCGTGATCAGATCATTCATGATACCTATACCCAGAATGAGAAACATCATCTCATTCGTACTGCTTCATGGTATGTTCTCATAGCAAATGACTTGTATAGACGAGGTTTAGACAATACTCTTCTTAGGTGCTTAGAACCTAATGAGTCCAAACGTGCGTTGGCTGAGGTACACGAAGGTATTTGTGGGTCTCATTCTAGTGGTCTGATGTTAGCACAGAAACTTATTAGAGCTAGATATTACTAACCAGATATGGAAAAAGAAGCTGTTCAATATGCCAAAACTTGCAAGTAATGCCAATTTCATGGAAACTTGATTCATGCTCCCGCTCATGAACTTAGTCATCTCATTAGTTTCTAGCCATTTTAGCAATGGGCCTTCGACTTAGTTGGTTAGATACATCCTTCATCTTCCAAGGGGCATAAGTTTATTATTACAGCTACTAATTACTTTACCAAGTGGGTGGAGGTAGTGCCTCTAACTGTAGCTGATGGAAAGACCATTGCTATGTTCATACTGAACTACATTATTTACAGATATGGCATACCCTCATCTATTATCACTGACAATGGGGGACAATTCAAAAATAAGGACCTGATAGACTTGTGTATTAAATTTAGAATTATTCAGCATTGGTCATCTATCTATTATCCTCAGGGTAATGGACAAGCAGAGGCTTCTAATAAGACAATTCTAAAAATCTTGCACCGAACAGTTCATAAATCTGGTAGAGATTGGCATCTCCAGATTAATCTGGCATTGTGGGCCTACAGAACCAGCATTAGAACACCAATAGGGGCTACGCCCTTCACCTTAGTTTATGGGGCAGAAGTAGTATTACCTATTGAGGTCAAGATTCTGACATTACGAATCTCTCTGAGGGGCCTCATCATTGATGAAGATAACAGAATATCCCGACTTCAAGAGCTTGAGTTACTTGATGAACGTCGGAAGGTGGCATTCGATCATCTCTGAGCATATCAAAAGAGAATGTCAAAAACTTATAATAAGAAATTCAGACAAAGAGAATTCCAAGTGGGTGATCTCGTCCTGAGAGAGAACCCCAAATATCAGTAGCAACGGACCCAGAAAGGGAAATTTGAACCAAACTGGCTTGGTTCGTACGTCATTTCTTCAGCATTTGGGTCTGGCGCTTATCAACTCTCCACCATTGAAGGAGAGCAGCTCAAAGAGCCTATCAACGCTCTTCATCTGAAGAAGTTATATAGTTGAGACATTCTTGGCATGCTCATGTACATATTTATTGGTCCTGAAAAAAAATCCAAAAAATGATATATTGCAAAAATCCTAAAAATTGCAAAATGTCCTAAAAAAATGATCATCTTAGTGAAAACCTAGTAAACAGGCGCTTTGATGTATCTATTATCTTGGTGAAAACCTGGTAAATAGGCACCTTGATAATAATCAAAAAAATTGAAAATTGAAAAAATACAAAAAAAGTGAAAAGATCAAAAACATAAAAAAAAATGAAATATTCAAAAATACAAAAAAAAAAATTTAAAAAGAGAAAAGTACAAAAAAATTGAAAAGAAGAAAATGTGCCATTGATGAAAACCTAGTAAATAGGCATCATGGTAGCAAAAATAGAATCTCTGCCAAGATGGTGAAAACCTGGTAAACAGGAACCTCTTGTTTTCTGAAGCTACATCTCATCTTAGCATCGCTTGGATTTTAGTTGCCTACTTTAGTTTACTTTCCCATTTTCCTACTTTAGTCTCTTTCCTACCTTGAGTTCATTTCCTGCTTTAGTTTTCCAGCTCATGCCCTTGCTTTCAGTTGTCTTCAAGATTTTCCTCGACTCTTCATGGATTGGAACTGGTTCACACTTGGGGGCATCTTCCTGGTCTAGGGGGCATTGTCCTATCACTTTCGAAAGTTTTGTTCGTGCATTAGTCACCAGTGATTCTTGATGTGTCTTCCTGTTGATGTCTAGCTACTTTTGAGATTTCTCTCCTTGAGGATCTCTCATGTATCAGTCACCAGTGGTTCTCACTGTGCTTGCCTACTGATACCTAGCTTTTGTTCGACTCCTCTCTTTTGGGATCTCTTCCTTACATCAGTCACCAGTGGTCCTCACTGTGTCTACCTGTTGATTTTTCACTCACATTTTATTCTCTCTTTCAAGAATCTTCCTTGTATCGGTCACCAGTGGTTCTCACTGTGTTTGTCTACTGATACTTGGTTCACGCTCTGATATCCTCTTGAGACTTTGTCTCTCACGATGGTCACCAGTGGTTCTCACTGCATCTGCCTATTGTCGCTATCCCATCAAGACTTCGAATGTTGTTTGCTTCCAATTCAACTTCAATTTGCTTGAACACAAACTAAAACTAAAATTGAAAACTAACTTCGTGTTCCTTTGAAGCGTCCTAAGCTTTGTTTTCTTTGAGTGCTTATTTGCTTTCTTTGTTCTTTTTCTTTGCTTTATGTTTGCTGGTTTAGTTCCAATGATCCAAGGAATCTATCTAAGAGGGGTGTCCATCTGTAAGAGCCTTCATCTCATATTGGATGGCCGTGCGTACCTCGACTCCTTTTATATGGACGCTTTGGTGAGGTTGGTGCTTCTCCTTGTCTATTTTGAGTGACTTCTTTTTGCTACAAGTAAAATTGCTAATGCTCATCCTGTTAAGTAAATGTAAGGGTCACTGCAAGCACTCTTTGGCAAAAGAAGGAACTCTCACATGTTTGGTGTGTCTATTCACAAGAAACATTCAGGTCATTCTAGCAATTGTGCTTTGATGCTTATGTTAACTTGCTAAATCAAAAGGAATAGGTGTTCAGGTCATTCTAGCTTCTTGTGCCTTAATGCTTACACCTCATTCTGACAAATCTAAGACTTATGTCATATTTATATTCTAATAATTGCAATGTTAGTGATAATTGTATGGCATCTTGCAATCGTCTCGTGCTTAAACAAACTTGATGATGATAAATATGGTGAGTCCAACAACCAAGTCCTAGGGCTTGCATTTTCATCCTAGGCTTGCATTTAGCTTAGGCTTGCATCTTCATTATAGGCTTGCATTGCGATTGTGTTTTGGTGCTCTCTCGGTTTCTTTCTCTTCATCAAAGGTCCTCATCTTTTGTCCAGGGTTCTTCTTGGCTGCACAAGCATCCAGTCCTCGCTCTCAATCTTTGATCACATACATCTTTTGGTTAGTACTTGTCATATATTGCTACAATCTTGCATGAGATGATTAGTACCATAGTCATTGCATTTTCATTTCATTTTACATCCATAAATTCATTGCATCATACAGATAAACCATGTGCATACTCATATTCATAAAGGAAACATGTGCATTTCATACATCCATACATCTAAGCATATAAAAAACATCTCATAAAACATCAATAATCAAAGCAATGTATAACAAGTATGATGATGTCAAAACTCAATCTCTTGTGTGTGTGTGTGTGTGTGTGTGTGTATCAATGTCATGTAAAAAAAATAGGTGCTACTCGAGCACAATATCAAAAATGGGCTACAATAATGCTATATATCAAGATCCACTCCAACTAGGAGGAGGTGGAGGTGGCGGAGCCTGTACTGGTCCCTGCAGTGGAGGCATAGGTCTCTGGGGAGGTGCCTGCTGTGGTGGTGCCTATGGTGGTGCCTACTGCTACGATGCCTACTATGGAGGAGCCTATGGAGGTACTAATGGTGGTGCATGTGGAGCTCCTATGAACTCAACGAATGGTGGCACCTACTCTGATAAATCTGGTACAGCCCCGCAGTAAGCTGCATAATAATAAGCTACCTAGGCAGCCTCATTTCTTGTCTCCAGCCTCGCATGTGCTAACTCAGCCCGTAATTGTCTAATCTCAGTATCCCTCTCCGCCACTCATGTCTCCTCCCTGATAAACCACATGTGATAATCATCACACTCTCACTGCACCTGCGTGACTCTCTCTTAGCTCTTCCTAAGAGCCTCCTATAACTATGGAGTACCCACCCCAGCTAGAATGTCTGGCATATCTATATCATCACTCGGCGGTGCCTGCTGTGATGTATCATTTGTGTGCTATCTCATGGACCTTTTTTGGGTCCCACTGCTCCCAACTCCTACATCTGATCCCATGGCCCTCGCTGGGATGCTAATATGTCCTATCTTGGGCCTCAGTGCTCTTTGCCCTGCTCTTTGCTGCTGTGGTGGTGCCTATTGGTCCTGTGCCTGCTGCTGCTGGGCTCCCACACTAGCTGGATCTATGAATCTAGGATGTGGGCACGCAATCAACTAATCTTTGTATGCAGGCATCACCCCTAAATTGGTGAAACCTACCATGTAATCCCATCGTGCAATTGGTATGTGTGCCTCTATAGCACATCTCTCAAGGTCTAGCCTCGTGTGCCACCCCTTCTTCTCCTCATCGGAGAAGTGAGAGTAGGGGGAGTACTCCTAAGATATATCCTACTATCTGTCGAACTGGCGCAAGACACGTGTGACACGAAACATCTCTATAGTATGGACACTTTGCCTGATCAGTGGACGTGAAATGAACATATGAGACAGCTCCCAACAAGCATCATCCCATGGCTCTATGGCCACCCAAGGTCTCCATACTACTACCGCCATATCATCCAGCTGGCCTCTCCAGTGCTCTATCTTACCCAATAGGGGCTGGGTCATGACACCTGAATATCTATAAATGTATGGCTCCAAATCCTACCGTGTATCATGGAATACTGGCCTACACATGAGGAGATGCTCCCAGGCCCAAATCTGTAATACAAAGACTCCTGCTACCATGGTCCTCGCACTCCTGTAAACAATCTCATGCATCTCATGATACATGTGGGCTAGCATACACTCACCCCATCCAAATCTCACTGCTGGTCTAGCCAGCATCCTCTGCAACATGGTGCCCCAGCCACACTCTAGTCCATGCTGCCCTTGATCCAAAACAAGGTAACAACTCAGAAACATCACCAAAACAACAAGGAATGGGTGAGCACTGCCATATCTGCACATCAAGTCCTCCCATGAGATGGCCCGGCCCATCACTAGATCATCCTAGAAGATGGTCCTCAAGGCTACAGTCCCCTGCCATGGTTGTGTATCATACTCTACGCGAGTACCATGAATGGGAATCCTCATAATCTAGTATATGTCCTCTGGAGTCACCATCATCTCTCCCATGGAAAAATGGAACATGTTCATCTCCAAATGGAAATGCTCTACCAATGCAATAAGAAGGCCATGGTTTACCTAAATGTTGAGAAAATCATGTAAGTATCCCAATCTGAGAGCATCTATTGGAGCACTCTCTGCATCTATCAATCATTGGACTAGTGTGGTAAGGATAGGATTGTGTGTCCTGAAGACAACATCAGGAAAGTCAACCTGTAAAGCAAGCGATGACATCGGATTAGTATCTCAAACATGTTGATTTTTCAACACAACAACAGCAAAAGTAACAAGACATCTATTCTAGACAAGGCTCTGTGACACTTTACTTGGCTGATTTCATGCAATTTGACAAATTTTGATAGGAAGTTTCAAACTCTGCAGCAGTTTCTCACATGAGAAAACTATTCTCTCACACGAGATAGGACTAGGCTTCGCGCGAAATCCTACAATCTCGCGCGGGAACCTCTTTTGGCTCATGCGAGCTTCAAGACAGAGCCTGCGCGAGAGACCCCCAAGTCATGTGAGGAAATTATTTCCTCGTGTGAGATTGTTAGAACATGGCCTAAATATTGTTAAATCTACCCTAAATTGACCTAGAAAGCTGTACGAATTGAAATACAAGGCAGTTTATCGACTACTTACAGGTGCATCATACTCGAGAGGTCAAGTGTGTCATTAGGAGTGCTCAAATGGATGTGTATGTAGTGGAAGACCCTCCATTTCTCTATCAGAGCTCAAAACTCACAAGAAGACAAAGTGAATAATGAATTGAAAATGACCCCTCCGGGCCTTATATAGCTTTTGACCTAATTTTTAAAAGTGCTCCGTTTTCTATGAAAATTGTACCCTTAGCTAAATCAATTGCTCTAAATCCATTTTTGGGATTGAAATTGAAATCTAACATCTCTAGGTAGCTCAAAATTGCATTCTAAATTATGGAACCCTTTGGGATCGGATGCTTGTGCAGTCAGCCTTCTGGCATCATCTTCCTACCAGACCATCTTTGCATCATGTTCTCAAGATCTTTGCTCTTTTCATCAAAGTCAACTCTAGTAAACTCCAGTCAACCATGGTCAACCATGGTCAAACTTGGTCAAACAAGACCTCTGCTTTGCTCTGATTTGCTTCTGCAGCTTCTCAAATCTAGTCTAATTGCTCCTGCTCTGCAATCTCTTGTTGTCTATCATCCCTCTTATGTCATCTTTCAATTTTTCTCCCAAGGGGGCAGGATGATTGCATCATTTGAATCTTGTCGAATCAATTCTTGAATTAGTCTGATCTGAATCTTTAATTCTCATTGCTAGGGGCATCTCGGTGCCTCGCATCTTGCTATCTGATCATCTATCTTTTAGGTATCTGAGCAATCTAACTCAGATCCTTGAGAATAAACCTTCATTCTAGAGATGGTTCTCAAAATCTTTTAGGTATTGGGGCAATCTAACCTGGGTCTCGAAGGGCTGAGCTTCATATTGGGGTAATCTAACCCTGATTCTAGAGACAGTCCTAAGTTTGCATCTGAATCTCATTCTGGGCATTGGGGCAACCTAACCCTGATTCTTGTCTTCTCTCAAGACCTTTGTCTTCGCAATCTAACTTAGACTTTGAAAAATCATGCTTTGATCTATACGGTGTCTTGGCAACCTAACCTAAACTTTTGAATTTCTCGTCATCTGTCACTTCAGACTATTCTTTGAATCAACGCATTGTTCACACATCAATTCAAAGAAGGGCAATGTAATACCCTAAAATTGGCACCTAATAAATTCAATCTTTTTTTGGTGCATTTATCTTCAATTTTACATCTCCAAAGTCCTAGTTTCGTAGGCAATTTTCTCTCTCCTACTTGACCTAACTTGACTTGATGTCAATTGCAAAGACCATAAATTGCATTAATCAAATATCAAAATTAATTCCTAAAGTCCTTGACTTTAATTAGCTAAATTACCCCTATGATAATTTAATTTAATCTTAAAGTCTTAAGTGCTTAGAATTAAATTAAATCCACCCCATTTGGCTAATTACCCATAAAAGGAATTAATAAATATTTAGTTAATTGAATGGACACCTCTTTATTTGAATTTAACAATTTGAATTACTCGAAAGGTCACCTCCCACATGTGGCAAATTCCATTCTTTTAATTAAATAAATCATGCTTTTTTGTCTCAAATTGGGAATGAAGGGTCAGGAGTTTCAAATCAAGAAACTCTTCATTCCTCTTCCGGCTTTTCTATTTAATGGACCTCTTTTCCTCATTCGAAGGAGGCAATTTTTGAGAGCATCTACACTATAGGTGATTTTAGTCTCATTTAATTCAAGCTTTTTCATTGCATAGTTAATCTCATATCTCATTTAGTATAATTGCATTTCATATTAGATTAATTTTCTTATTTGTTCTTAGAATAACCTCATCTTCATTTCAAGTGCTCTAAAAATAAAAAATCTGCATTTCATATCTCTTTCAAAGCATTTCTAGATTAATTACACTCATATTAGTTTAATTTTAGTTTTGCATATCATTATAGCTTTGAAAACCCTCCATTGTGGGATTGGTCTATGGTTGTTGGCTCTCATTCTGAGAGTAATTATACACCCCGTCCACATAGGAGGCAACAGGTTGATTCAATCGATCTTGTGAGACGGACAATTCATGTTCATACTCACCATCTCATGATTGAGCAATGACTATGTTGCGTTTGTGCCTAGTTTAGAGGCCCATATTCAGACACACACACCTGGACCCTCCTTTTTGAGCTTTCAGCAACCAGTATTGGGCTATTTCATTCATGTAGACTTGTCTCTTGGTTGTGAAGACTGATTGAGACGAGGGGATATTCCACCCTTCATATGGGTCTCTTTCTAGAATTCCTATGGCCTTTTGGAAGACATCTCTGCTTATGTATGTGTGCTATAAAAGTGTCACACTTATGTGAATCATTACATTTAAGAACACTCAATAATGAGGTCTCAAATAGCGATTCACAGCTCTTTATTCATGGAGTGCAGAAGTTCTATTATGAGGCCCTCAGATTGACCTAGTTATGCCCATGCAAGTACACCAAGAAATGAGAGATTCAAAGATGAATAGCAAGCATGCTAATCTCTATGATCATCAAGTTATTGCATGCAAATGAAACTAGTCTAGATGATAACAATGCAAGAAAGTAAACTATTCTATTGAAATGAAAATATTACAAATCCTTGCTAATTATGCTATGTGGATTAAGCTAGAACAATGAAAGAAAACATGAATCTAAACTATTATGTAAATGCAATACTAATATAAATTATGGATTGTCATGAGGCATGAGAGAAGAAGACAAGAAGAAAGAAGTCTCAAATATCCAAGCTCCAAATGCTCAAAAAGCTTCTTCCAAGATTGCTCTCCAAACCTGTAGCATAACAATAGTATGAAAATTATGGGATCTGAAATGAGAAGGAGAGGGCTCCTTATATAGGAAAATATGGAGGAGAATGCATCCTCAAGAGCAATGTGGGATAAATCCAAAAAGAGGAAATAAAGCTCATTTTTTTAGAAAGTGTGGAGAGAAAAGGGATTTTCTTTATTTTTAATTATTTGTTTCCTTTTTTTCATCACAAAGAGCTTTAAGTAGATTTTTTAATTAATTAAAAAAAATGATTCTCTTTTAATTAAACAAGATAACATTATTTAATTAAAAAAGAGATATTATTCTAAATAAGATAAGATTATTTAACTAAAAGGGATTTTAATTAAATAAAATTACTTTATTTAAGAGATATTTCTTTTTCAATTAAATAAGATTATTTTATTTATTTAAGAGAGAATATTTCTTTTAATTAAATAAAATTTATTGATGAAATTATTTGAAAGAACTTGGAAAATAATTTTTGTTTTATTTTTATTTGATTTATTTCCTTTTCCATCACAGATTTTGCTTTAAGTGGGGATTTTATTTATTTAAAAGAGGAATTATCTTTTAAATAAATAAGATAAGTTTATTTAATAAAAAGAAGAATCTTTAATTAAATAAGATAAAATCATTCAATTAAAAGGGATTTTAATTAAATAAAATTATTTTATTTAAGATATTTCTTTTAATTAAATAAGCCTATTTTATTTATTTTTAAAAAAATATTTCTTTTAATTAAATAAAATTATTGATGAAATGATCAAACTTTAGAAATATTTGAATTATTGATTTAATTGCGATTTGATCAAGGAATTGATTTGAAAATTGTAAAGCATTAATTCAGGAAATTGATAAATTAATAAATGGGGCCCAAAGTCTAGGCGACCATTTTAGGGTGCATACATTTGCCCCTCTTTGACTAATGTGAGATCGATTTGGGATCACATGTGGTCAAAGAATGGAATTGAAATGTGAGGTCGATTTAGGATCACAAAATAATCTAGATGTGTGTTCGACAGATGAGAACACATCAAGACAAAGATAAGTTGATTGAAAAGGACAAGACCAACACCCCTGTAAATAGGTAATTGTCAAGTCTCAAGCAAGGTTTGATTGATACGTTTGATAAACCTGAATCAAGGATTGAAGTTTGATAGGTACTGCCCCCTCATGATCGAAATCAAAATGAGATAGAGGAGAAACAGTAAATTGACAAATTTGATCAAATCAAACTAAAGGTAAGGATCACAGAACCAAGGTAGATCATCATGAAAGGTTATGCCCCAAGGTTGAATTAGAAGAAAAGAAGTGGGGTGAAAGCGAATGGAAGATAGAAGTTTGGAAGAAATGGAAAGAAATGGAGAGAAGAAAGAGAATTTGTCTTAAGCAAGAGGATGCCCCAAAATCAATCAACTGTTTAAGATAGAGAATTTTGATTGAGATCATGAAAGAAGATAAGGAAATGAAGATCAAAACATGATCACAGTTGATTAAAATTCCAAAAGAAAGATGAAGGAAAACCCTCTCAAACTCTTAATGCAGCCTAAAAATGCAAATTAACATGAAGTCTAACAATGTAAGCTACATGAAAATGCAAAGGTGTACTTGCAATAGAGCAATTGTAACACAGGATTTTGTGTTCATCATTCATTTGAGAATGTAAAGAACTTATTTTCATCATCGGGCCATTATTAACGAACATCGAAAAATCACACAATCCTCACTAGTCACAAGCGCAACTATGAAGATATGAATATGATTTATATCGGATTGGAATGTGGAAAGATTCTAATATGAGCATCAAAGACATAAGGGTCAAGATGACTCCAATGTTAGCTTACCCAATTTAATGTGGCAAAACCATGCTCGCATCAAGGCATAGATGCCAGGATGACCATAAGAACGATTGTGCAAAAATAGTCAAGGATGATGCCTCAAATCTCCTAAGTGTTTCAAGGGAACAACAAGAGACACTCTAGAGTTTCAAGATGACACCTGTAAGTAGAAAGAAAAATACAAGCATGCCTAGTGCTCCAAGTCCTCTAGCTATGCATCACGGAAAGACTTATTAGACAAGGATAATCAACAAAAATCAATAACAGTCAGCACACAAAGAAAAGATCATGACATAGCTTAAGCATTAAGTGTTGTGTTTAAATATTTAAGTGTGTTCACTGATACTGAGTTCCGAGGATAAGGTTCAAATGCTTGCAAGCAGGTAAAATCACATGACAAAATTGGGTAAGACCAAACTGATAAGTGTTGAAAACACTCGATGTCAAGGGCTGTGTTGAAAAACACAGTTGGGGTGGTATCCTAAAGACTTTCATATCCAAGAGACCAAAGCTAACACAGGTATGACCCCTAGACAAAGACAAAGACCAATTCCAAACCAAGGTAACAAGGACAAGGCTAGATGGAGAAAGGCTAAGTGTCGAGGATGCATGCTAAGAAACAAGGGTGCAAAGGCCTCAAGTAGCGTTTGTTTCCAAGTTTTCACCACTTGGATTTTATTGCAATCTTTTCTCTTTTTTTTTTTAAGGACTTTTTATATTTTTTTGTATTTTTGCTACCAAGGCGCCTGTTTCCAGGTTTTCACCAAGGCACTTTTTCTATTTTTTTGAATTTTTTGAATTTTTTTTTTTTTTTGGTATTTTTGGAATATATAATTTTTTTGAGATACATCAAAGTGCCTATTGCTAGGTTTTCACTAAGATGATCATTTTTTTAGAACATTTTCCAATTTTTAAAATTTTTGACAATATATCATTTTTTTAAATTTTTTCAGGATCAATAAGTATGTACAAAGGATGCCCCCAGACAAAATGGGCATCAAATTCCCAAGCAAGATCACATCATGTAGTCCCAATGTCTAGCAAGGTGGAGGACAAGAGGGATTAGCAAGCTGGTGGAAGAGATGGAAGACAAGAGAATGAAGGAGAATGAAGGGAAAAAATCCTCAAGGGAAAACTCCTCAAGAGTACCCAAGCTAGGGAAAAATTGTCATGTAAAGCACATTTGGACAAGCAATGAAAGGCTAGCATAGGATAAGTCACAAAAGCATAATGCAAAAGAAGGAAAGGATGCAGTTCAAAGGAGTAGACATGTCAAGAGGCTTCATAGCATTGTGTTTTACTCTTTTTTATTAGATCAAGACCAAAGGGGAAGAGGATAGCCAAAGACTAGAATGAATGGAGGAAAAATAAATATGAAGGCTAAACATGAATGGAATGAAAGTAAGATCATCGTAATATAGCTCATAAGATAGCCAAATGTTCGTGTATAGGTCAACATTGTCAAGATCAAAGAGAGAAGATGGAATGGATGAAATATGTAGAAGAGCTATGCATGATACCTGATTGCCAGATTTTCATAATGGTACTTATCTAGGGTGCCACAAGGGAGTGGTTTTCACCATAGGATGAATTTATTTTTCTTTACTTTTGCTACCAAGGCACCTGTTTCCAGGTTTTCACCAAGGCACATTTTCAAATTTTTTCATTTTTTTTTTTTCATTTTTGGAAGAAGGCAAGCTTTTAGATAATGCTCCTTGAAAGGATAAACCATGATATGTCAAGGATCCAAAATGATATGCTCAAATATGCTGATAGGGAAAGCAAGATGGAAGAGGAAAATAGAGGATAAGGTTTTATGTAAAGCGAGTGAGGTTGGAAGATAGGAGGAATAGACAAATGAGAAAAAAGGATAGAAGGTAGAAGGATAATGAATGGAAGGATTGTGAAAGGGTAGATGGAAAGGAAGGAAAGATCAACATCAACACACACCTTGAAGAGTGGTGAGAGGATGGAGAAAATGTGAATGAAAGAATACGAGAAGGAATATGGTGAATGTTTAGTAGATGTTGTGGTTTAGGTGCATGGAATGAAAGATTATTTTTGGAAGAAGATGAAGTGGAAGCCTTTGGAAGCTTGAATGTCAACTTTACTTTTTGTTCAACATGAGACTCTTTTAAGAGATACTTTGGAATCCATATAGCCATAGGTTTTTTATTTTTTTTTGATGATTCAAAGAGAATATCTTCAATGATGGATTTTGGAACCCATACTTGTCTTGTAGTTTTCTTCTTAGATATCTCTTTTGACTTCATGCCTCCATGTCGATTAGAGGAGACATGGTGATCTTATTTTTTTTTATGGATTCTTGTATTGCTTCTTTTTTTTCTATTGAACATTCAAGTGACTTTCAAAAGACTTGGGACTTGTGGAAGAAAAAGGAGAATATGACTAGTTTAGATGGGTGGGTGAATGAAAAGGATTCAAGGGTATGCATCTATGTTGATCTTGAGGAAAGATAGGAGATGGAGGGACGTAAGGACCCAAAATGGGTGATGAATTAGGAGAGTTAGGAGGGGAAAGTGAAGGGACATAAGGGCCCAATATGGGAGGAAGGCCTGAAGCCTTTAGTATTAGCGGGGGAGGTCCAAGGATGGATGTGGAAGATATAAAAGGATAATCAATAATTTCATCAGCATCTATATAACAACCAAGGACATCAGCATCTTTAGAGTGAGCATTAAGATTTGCAAAGGATCATTAACATCTTGAATAGGAGAAACTTCTTTGATATGATTGTTCGGAGCTTGCAAAGACTTAGGAAGAGTAGAAAGTGGAAGAAAACATGGAATGGTAGAATAAGAAGATGGAAAACTTTGATCTTGACAAGGAGCTTTGGATAGCATAATCATATAATTTTTCTCTTGATTTTCAATAGGCTTAACATTGGAAGTAACAACACCATTTTTACCAACCTTAATGGAAGTATCATCTTTGGAAATCACAAGTGGGGTAAGGTTATTTTTATTGTCAATAAGCTCAACGGTGTAAGTAGTAGCTTGATCCTGCTTAGGAGAAGACTTAAGACATGGTGGAATACATGAGAAAGGGCGTGTAGGATCAAAAGAACCCTGAAGTGAATAAGAGACATCGAGAAAAGGAGTGGATGACATGGAGGGTTCTTGATCTTGATCTTTCTTTATGTTCTTTTCTTTATCATTTTTGGAGTCCTCTTGACATGGAGCCACTTCTAAGGACAAGGAAGCATGTTGGGATTGTATGGAAGAATTTGGAAAAGATGGTGAAGGACTAGCTGAAGTAGGCATTGTAGCACATAAAGGCTTAGGCTCTTTAGGTTTAGCATTATTGAAAGTATTTGCAGCCAAGTGAAGGTTAGCTTGATTTTCTTTAAGAGGTAGCCCTTGAGGATAACTATAGGGAACCACATGAAAAGTATTAGGGCTTTTGGTAGATGGACTTGTGAAAGATTTGATAGACTCATAAGCTTTAGGAAATGTGTGGGTATTGGAGGAATTAGGGGATGAAAGGGAACCATCACAAGACAAAGGTCCATCATTAACATAATCTTTCTTGAGAGTGTCATCTTTATTTTCAGCATGAGAGTCTTTAGCAGAAAGATTCTTATAGTATTTACATTTTAAATCAGCACGGAAAGCTTTCTCTTCCTCAAGTGAAGTAGATGTATCATCTAGGTATTGTTCATAGAAATCATCAAAGTCTCTTTCAAAATTAGAGTCATATGGATCACCATCATGATCTATCCAATGTGACGACCCATTTCTAGTAAGCACAAGCACATGACGAGGAGGACTCTTAGGAATAGAGGTTTTATAGGTATCACTACATTGTCCATCATCATAGTCATCAAAGATGGGTGTGTCACTCTTTGTGGGAGAGGTATCACAAGGGCTATCATATTTCTCATCATGGTATGTCTTGAGACAAGGAGTAAGACTCTTGGGAGAAGTAGAAGAGGAACGAGATTGTAAAGAAGAGGAAAGTGAAGACCTAGTGGGGGAAGAAGACTTGGAAGATGATGAATGCGAATAATTTCTAGAAGATTCATGACGAGACTTGGAAGATGAGGAAGATGAGTAATGTTTAGAAGAGTCATGATAAGACTTCGAAGATGAAGAAGGTGAATAATGTTTAGAAGATTCATGATAGGACTTGGAAGATGAGGAATGATGAGAAGACTCAGAAGATGAAGAATGTTTGGAAGAAGGAGGTCGTGACATGATCATGAGTATGATTCTAGAAAAGGCCTATGATTTACTCGATTGCTCTTGTATTTTTGTCATAAATTTACCATCCATGAGAGTTTTGGAAGAATGATACTCTTCAAATTGAGCAATGAGTTCAAGATCATCTATTTTCAAGAGAGGTTCCATAGCAAGATAGTTGAAATTCATGGTTCTGGAAGAAGAAGAATCAAACATGGAAGAAATGAATAGAAGAGATGAATATAAGAAGGTAGACTAGATAAAAAGAGGAAAAGAATCAAGAAGACATGAAGAGTTTAGGAAGAAGAGGAAGAAGCATGATGGAAGAAGAAAAATGATAGAAATGGGAGACTAGGAAGACATGGGAGATGTAGAAGAAAGAAGACCAAGAGTCATTTTGTGCAACTTGATACCATTTAAGTTCATTTGACCAACATGTCATAGCACTTTTGGGGAGATCTTTGAAGTTTTTATCATTCGAGAACTCAGATTTATTTGTTTTAAAAGATCAAGTAAACACATCAACCAATTTTTATCATTGATCAAGCACATAAGACAACAATCAAGGAGTTCAAGCAAACAAATGTCTTCAAACAATGAGCAAGGGACAAAGCAACCTTGCACATAAACAAGAATAGTGACTTAGTATGCTACTCCTTAAAGATTCTACTTGTGTATGTTCTCAAAATGTTTTTTCAATCACACACATAGTCCTAAAAAGAATAAATTTGAATGCACTATGGTGTTTAATAATGGCTTGACTCTGCAACTTTTACAATTTCACGAAGGTGAACTCCAATCTAGGCGCACCGGGGTTTTGACACATTCTGAGAAATTAATCAATTAGAGATGCTGAGGAGATCTGACATCCCATCAAGAAACTGTACTCATGGAGATTTCTTCCACAAGGACATTTGTATAGCGGTTGTCACTACCATGAAAAAAGTGTCTAGTACCGCTTGAGGTTTCATCAATGTGTTTTACCCAATGAAGGGAATGTCCACTACGGTTAACCCTCTCTAAAAAGTGACTCACAACAAGGACCACATGGGGACTTGGTTTAGATCCAAGGGTCTGAGTTTCGGTACTACCAAAAAAAGGAGTAGAGCATAATCCTCTATCCTTTTCTCTTCACCCAAACATAGAAGACAGATTCATTCCGACACGCTAAGACTAAAACTATCTTAACACAAACAGATTTCCACAATCCATTAAGATAAGCATACAATGTTTCTAGATTCGATTGTGTGAGTTTTTTTCATCAACGTTTCAGATCACACTCTGTGATCCATCATACTATTCCTGATGATGGATCACGGAGTGTGATCTGAAACGTTGATGAAAAAAACTCACACAATCAAATCCAGAAACATTGTATGCTTAAAACTATCTTGCCAAGATTCGTAATGTCAATAACTCATGATCTATCAACCTCTCCGGAGAGAGAATGCATCAATCAAAAAGTCAAAGACTACAAATCTAGTAGAACGCAAAGACAGTTCTAGTAACCTCCCTACCTACAAGGGTTCTCTCATTGAGAAGAGTTTCGCGGAAACTCACTTTCTCAAGAACCATGAATAGTGTTAATAGGGCCTACTTATCTATGTGAAACACATATGCCAGAAATGAATCTATATTCTTTTTAAAGTCCCAAAATCGAAATGTGGTTTATGAAAGCGATAAATCACCCAAGCCAAACACACAAGAGATTAATTTTATGCCCAAAATTCAAGTGTTATAGAGATTGAAAAAAATACCTCATGTCCAATGCAACGCGCTTAGTATATTTTTGTTGAGCTTTTTATTTGTGCAAGCAAGCCACGAACTCTCCAACAAGCAAACAAGATATGCAATATATATCCAACTTATGCAAACCCTAGAGTTAGATCTAAAAATAAATTGTTAGGAGCAATAATAGCTAGAAAATAATCCAAATGACAACTCATATCATGCATTGAATAATGAAAAATAAGTGCATACTCATCACAAAATTTTATTTTTTTGCATTTGACCTAGTCAACAAGATCTGATTTTTGTGATATGATTTCGGCAAAAAAAAATGGAAATAAAAAATAAAGACCCCTACTAAAAAATAGAGAGCTTTCAAAAAATGTAAAAATTTTAGAAAAATCTCTTCATTTGTGCCCTAGAGATCCATTTTACCAAAACAGACCAATTTTTGTAAATCAATTATTTGAGCTATGATATTGCATCTAAATTCAAAACATAAAGAATTGACCCCCTATATAATTTGAAGAGATTTCCGAAAATGTAAAAATTTCTTTAAAATATGCTAATTTGTGTCAAACATTAATTTCTTATGAAAAATCAAGAAAAAATTATAAAAAATAAAAAATACTTCAAAAAATTCTAAATTTTTTATTGAAGCTTTTTTGATATGTCATCAACCTGAAAAAAAAAATTTAGACCAAAAAACCAAGCCGTTTGGGAGATATGATCAAATCTATGAAAATATAAGGTTTTAGTCTCCAAGCAAATCTGCAGAAGGGGGTTAGCTCCAAAAATAATCAAAACCAGCATGTAAAAGTGGGTTGCCCCATGGCGGGTGTCAAAATTGTGTGCTATAAAAGTTTCACACTTATGTGAATCATTACATTCAAGAACACTCAACAATGAGGTCTCAAATAGCGATTCACAGCTCTCTATTCGTGGAGTGCAAAAGTTGTATTATGAGGCCCTCAGATTGACCTAGTTATGCCCATGCAAGTACACCAAGAAATGAGAGATTCAAAGATGAATAGCAAGCATGCTAATCTCTATGAGCATCAAGTTATTGCATGCAAATGAAACTAGTCTAGATGATAACAATGCAAGAAAGTAAACTATTCTATTGAAATGAAAATATTACAAATCCTTGCTAATTATGCTATGTGGATTAAGCTAGAACAATGAAAGAAAACATGAATCTAAACTATTATGTAAATGCAATACTAATATAAATTATGGATTGTCATGAGGCATGAGAGAAGAAGACAAGAAGAAAGAAGTCTCAAATATCCAAGCTCCAAATGCTCAAAAAGCTTCTTCCAAGATTGCTCTCCAAACCTATAGCATAACAATAGTATGAAAATTATGGGATCTGAAATGAGAAGGAGAGGGCTCCTTATATAGGAAAATATGGAGGAGAATGCATCCTCAAGAGCAATGTGGGATAAATCCAAAAAGAGGAAATAAAGCTCATTTTTTTAGAAAGTGTAGAGAGAAAAGGGATTTTCCTTATTTTTAATTATTTGTTTCTTTTTTTTCATCACAAAGAGCTTTAAGTGGATTTTTTAATTAATTAAAAAGAAGGATTCTCTTTTAATTAAACAAGATAACATTATTTAATTAAAAAAGAGATATTATTCTAAATAAGATAAAATTATTTAAGTAAAAGGGATTTTAATTAAATAAAATTATTTTATTTAAGAGATATTTCTTTTTCAATTAAATAAGGTTATTTTATTTATTTAAGAGAGAATATTTCTTTTAATTAAATAAAATTTAGTGATGAAATTATTGAAAGAATCAGCAAGATGATTTTTGTTTTATTTTTATTTGATTTATTTCTTTTTCCATCACAAATTTTGCTTTAAGTGGGGATTTTATTTATTTAAAAGAGGAATTATCTTTTAAATAAATAAGATAAGTTTATTTAATAAAAAGATGAATATTTAATTAAATAAGATAAAATAATTTAATTAAAAGGGATTTTAATTAAATAAAATTATTTTATTTAAGATATTTCTTTTAATTAAATAAGCCTATTTTATTTATTTAAAAGGAAATATTTCTTTTAATTAAACAAAATTATTTATGAAATGATCAAACCTTAGAAATATTTGAATTATTGATTTAATTGTGATTTGATCAAGGAATTGATTTGAAAATTGCAAAGCATTGATTCAGGAAATTAATAAATTAATAAATGGGGCCCAAAGTCTAGGCGACCATTTTAGGGTGCATACAATGTATACCAGCGGACTCCTGTCAACCTTCTTGATACACTTCTCCTCAAAACTATATCTTTTTGCATATTCGACAACTAACTCTCAACAAGGAGCTAATATAGGGAAAGCGGCTACATCAGTCAGACCACTCTGAATGGCCTTTTCTAACATGGAACCTAGGATGGGTTCTTTGACTCAGTTCATAATGTATTCTAAGGCTCTAGTTTTGATCAGGGTGTCTTCACAGTCAGGTAGAGAGAAAATCAAAGGGGAGGTATTTCTGAAATTCAGGACTGGGTTCTTCATTTTGACTCACAAACTAGGAAAGAACAAGAAAATACAGTAGCCTTAAAGGAATTTGAATTTAACAAAGCAATGAGCTGTAACTAAAACAAGGAGGCCAAAAAGAGAGACTCACCTGGTTTCTTATGCAACGAATTAAGCTCTATGAGGAGGAAAAGATACCTTCTTCTGCGCTGGCTGCATTAGACGTCTCGAACACTATGAACAAAATAGGCTAAGCTTCCCAATTTATCATAAAATAGTTCACAAAATCTTGGGAGATTCATAATAATGGAAAAATTATGTCACATGAGGTTCAATTAATGATTATCGGGTAACTCGCACCACTTTAAGCATTGATTACTGTACTTTCCCATATTAAAGTAACATCAAAATGTCACTTAAATTAATTACAACATCCTCTCCACACACAAAAATCATAATCAATTGTCAGTTGTCCTTTATGTCAAATCACAACTTTCCACTTTCGCAAATTATGAACTTACGTTGAACCTTGATCCTTTAACTACAAGAGTTCATAGTTCAAGTTCAACATGAAGATAGAAGGACTACCCTTTGGCACGATTAATAAAATAAAGCAAAACACAAGTGACAAGAAAGAAAAGATAAAATAAAGGAAGCATTTGCAAAAAGATAACGTCCATTGAACTTTGAATCTTGATCCTTGAACACAAGAGTTCATGGTTCAAAGTTCATTGGACGAGTGCGTATTGCAAAGACAACATGTCGCTAAACTTGCAAATGAAGAGGGATAATCATACCAAAGGGTGTTATTGAACATTGAACATTGAACTACAAGAGTTCAGGGTTCAAGTTCAACCGACAAGGTGTTTATGTAAGGAAATGAAACTTTGAGTGAAACACACCTTTAAAGATTATGGAGTGATTTTGGAAAAATTAGAGCCTGAGATAATTAAACAAAATCTATTAATAACAATGGCTCTGGCTGGGGAAGAGACCTCTTGAGGGTGAAGGATGAACCTATAGCTTTGGTTTCACAGACCAAGAAAAACTTAGAAAAGAAAGGGAAGGACAAGGCAAAAAGGTCAAAACAGAAAACAATACAGCAAAAAGATATGTACAGAAAATAGGGCAAACCTGTTCAAATTTTATACAACTTGAGATCTTGACTATTAAAGGTCAAGGGTAGAACAATACCATCCAAATGCTCCAATTTGAAGGAATTACCTCCTAATGCTTTTTTGATGATGAACGGGCCATTCCAAAGTGATTCAAATTTTCCATGGGCACCCTTAGGTTCTCGCCTTTTATCCCATAATAGCACTTGATCACCCTCCATAAAATTCTTGGGCCTGGCCTTCTGATCAAAATTTTTCTTGAATCGAGCCTAGTGTGTGGCTATTTGAATTACCATTTCTTCTCTTTCCTCCTGTATTTTGTTGAGATACTAAACCCATTTCTCAAGGGCATCTTGGTAAACCTAATCTTTAATTTTTTTTACAGTTTCATGGTAGCTAGTTCTAGTGGTAGTGAAAGTTGGGCTTCAACACCATAAACCAATTCAAAGGGTGACATGCCAATTGCTCTTTTTGGAGAATTTTGATCAGCCCAAAGAGCTTCAAACATTTTCTTATGCCAATCCTTAGCATTGTCACATACTAGCTTCCTCATTATCCTGATCAAGTTATTATTACTTGATTATGCCTGTCCATTTCCCTATGGATAATAGTTAGATGTGTGGGATAGGTAGATGCCATGGTCATAAAAAAATAATTTCAACTCATGAGAAGAGAAATTTTTAGCATTATCTGTAACCAACTTGGTTGGAACTCCAAACCTTACCAAGATGTAATTCTTTACAAACTCACACACTACTTCGGATGTGGTCTTCTTAACAGGGACTGCCTCTACCCATTTCATGAAATAGTCTATTGCAGTGAGAATGTGGGTGTGCCCAGCACTTGAAGGAGGATTGATCGGACCAATGAAGTCTAACCCCCACTTCTCAAAAGGTTCTTCTATGACGACTGGTCATAATGGGAGAGCTACCAACTACGGTTTTCCACTAAACAATTTACATTTTTCATAATTTGCAACCCACTTATAAGCATCGCCAAACGTTCCTGGCCTATAATAACAATTCTTGAGAATTTTAAAAGTGGTTACTATGGAAGAGAAATGACCACCACATGCCTCACTATGAAATTTCCTAAGTAATCTTTCTTGATGTTCTTTGTCAACACACCTTAAGAAGGCTCCATCCAAACCCTTTTTATATAGTACGTCATCCACAATAACATACTTCGAGGTCTTTAACCTGAGATTTCTCCTTTCTTTTAGGTTTAGATGAGGGGGACAATCTCCATAAGTAAGGTAAAATTCTACATCTAAAAATTAGGAATCACGAAGACTGACAAAAAGAATTGAGGGTATACTACTATTAGGGTCCTCCTCAGACATAAGTTTACATAATCCTTGACCTCGAACCATCTTGGTAGGATGAATTTCTAGGTCAAATTATTGAATCCTTGAAATCCACATGGCTCGATTGTTCATCCCTATCTCTTGTTGAGTTAGGACGTCTTTGACAACAGAGGTAGGAACAAAAACAATTGAGTGAGAATGTAGAATGTAGAACCTGAAAGCCTTCACCGCATTTTCTTGCTTCTTGACCAATGGATAATTTAACTCATGCTTTTTGAGAGGTATGCTCATGAAAGCAATGGGCACCTCTTCATCCTTATAATTCCTTTGCAACAAAATTCTAGACATTGTATGTTCTGAGGCATAACAATGTATTGTGAAGTCTTTCTTGTAATCTGGATTTATTAAAGTGGGAGCATTTGCTATATCTTTCTTGATATAATCAAAATCTTTGATATCTTATGTGCTCCATTTAAATGGGTTCTTCTCACTCAAGAGGCTCACCATATGCTTAGTTTTTTCTACAAAGTCTGGAACAAACCTTCTGAGGAAATTAGTTTTCCCAAAGAAAGACTTAACACCAGTCCTATTCGAAGGTAAACCAAGCTACTAGATTGCTTTAACTCTTTCTAGATCAATCTTGATCCCTTATTTTGACACGATGTGGCCCAACAATTTACCTTTCATGACTGTGAAGACAAACTTCTTTAGATTTAATGAAATTCCATGTTCCCTGCATCTCTTATTAAGAAGATGGCTAAAAGAAGAATTCATTACACGTTGGAAAGTAGCACCTACATTAATCAAGCCAAAAGGCATTTTGTTATAAGCATATGTGCCCCATGGGGTAGTAAAAGTTATTTTATGTTGATCCTGGTCAGCTACCTTGATCTTATTGTAATGAGAGAAATCATCTAGCACTGACATCATCTTTGAACCTGCCACAGTCTGCAATATGGTCCATAACAGGGAGTCCATAGTTATCCTTTAGGCTACATTGGTTCAAGTTCCTGAAATCTACGCAAATTCTTATCTCACCATTTTTCTTCCTAACAGGAACAATATTCACAATCCAGGTAGAATGATGAATAGGATAAATGATATGGGCCTGTAGCATTTTTTCTACCTCTTTCTGAATTGCCTCAGAAACTTTCAAGTTATAGTTTCTTAATTTCTGCCTAAAGGGTGAAGTCTCTGGCTTGAGAGGAATTTGGTGCTAGAATTTTCCTCCTTTGAATTTTTTTAAATCATGGTAGGACCGAGCAAAGGTATCCTGATATTCCTTTAGCAAATTGACAAATCTTCATTTCTCATCTGAAGTGAAACATTTGCCCAGGTTAATACACCTAAGTTCTTCTTCCTCCCCTATATTTACCTTCTCAGAATCACCTTGATTCGTGTCTTCTTGAGGTGGTGGAGGACATTTCAGAGCATCATATCTATCAAATTGGCTCTCAAGAGAGATGAGCCCTTTAGGAATATGATTTCCTTTAATTGGAAGATCCCTTCATCTGTTACACCATCTGGGCAAAACTCATCACAAGTTGATGAAGATCCTTCAAAGAAGGTGGTACTAAAAACTTCTGCCAACTACAAGAATTTATCAATTTGTTTATCATCTTGAAAGACTTGCCAATGCTCAGCATTATCTAGAACTTTCATTCTGTACACCATTTCAATTTTATAGGAACTTTTCTTAAAATTCGAATGTGGCAACATCAGGGAGGAAGAAACTACTAGGGAATCAGCTCTGCTATTCAGCTTTCTGGGAACAACTTCTATGGAGAAAGCTTCAAACTCTTCTATCTCATCCCAAACATGATTTCTATAGTGTTTGAGTCTTTCATTTTTTTCTGAATACATTCCTCTTACTTGTCTCACCACAAGTTCTACATCCCCTCTGGCTCAGAGTACCTTGATACCCATCTTCTTCACCTCTTCAATACCGAGCAAAAGAGACTCATATTCGGCAGTGTTGTTTGTATTATCAAAATCCAACTTAAAAGCTCATGGAAAAAGGTCTCCTTTTGGTGATATCAATACAACCCCTACTCCAGAACCAACAAAATCACAGCTGCCATCAAACTCCAAAGTCCAAAGGCCATCAAACTTATTAGTTGTCACTTCTTCATTCATGTCTAGTGTTGATGAGATCATATAATTTCCAAGCTCAGATTCCTGGTAGAGTATCTGAGACTTGGGATCTTCAGATGGGAATACTGTGTATTTTTATTTTCCTTTTGGTTGTAGGAAAACCCTTTTATCTCCCACTGGAATAATTGCTTGCGACCAGTCAAGTTTGATCTCTCCTCCAAGATCCCAATAGAAAGTCCTACTTAGAAGCATACCATAGCTTGTTGGAATATCAGCTACAAGTATGGTTAGTTTAATCTTTTTGCTGGGGTATGTTGCAAGGGCTACTTGGGCATCTTTGATTTGTCCAACTAAGGGGACTTTTTTTGCATCTAGGGCATAGCATTGACCAAAGGTTGCAGTGAGGGGAAGATACAGAGCTTTGGCTACTGAAGAAGGCATGATATTATCAAAAGCTCTTGAATCTATAACGCAGTTGTTCAACTTAAAGCCATGAATAAACAAGGACAAATAAAATGGCTCTGGTTTTAATCCTACAGGAGGACTCTTTTATTATGGAGGATTCTTTTCTTGGGCAGCTTGAGTTTCTACAGTAGCTTGTTTTGAGAAAGCAGCATTAGTATTTTCATTAGTATTCTTATCTGCAAGAGGTTGACTAGATTTAACATGTTTGACAAGTCTTTCCAACTCCTTTGGGTTCATTCTAAGATATTCAGTAGGGGAAACTTGAATCTTAGAACTTTCATAGAAATCAACGACATCAAAAGAAGTACCAGAATTATTTTTCTTTAATGATTCATCTTCTTTAGAAAAGGAACTTTTAAAGGTTGATGATTTTTGTGAAAAATATTTACCTTTTTCCCACCATTGTGATGTTGATGGTGTGTCATTGTCTTGAGAATTGTGGTAACTTCTAGTCAGCATGGTACATGTAGGGTCCTATAAAGTTGCTAGAATACTTCCTCCTCGCTCAGAATTGGACTTGTATTCTATGTAATAATTTCTAGAGCTGCCAAGTAACTGAGGACTCATTGCATCATCAGGTGATTCTTCTGTTAATTCTCAGTTCACATGCATCTGCATTTATTAGATCATTTCTGGATAGGAGGTACCATCATGATCATCTATAAGGTGGAAGGTACACATATTAGCTCTTCTAGAAGGAGCTTCTAGTACATTCTTATTAGTCAAGGGATAATTTTGAGATCTGTGACTAGGTTCGGCTTGTTTAGTCATCCCTCTAGGAATATCTCGATTCAAAGGAGGAGGATTGGTATTGCTTTTAGGAATCTGCCTCTTGAGGGTAATTACATCATTTACTAATCTTTGCAACATAGGATCAAAAGAAGATGTATTTTGTGTATTGGGTACTTGGACATCTTTTCTCCACTTCCTTGCAGTGATCAAATCATCTTCTAGCTCAGTGGCTTGGCTTTGAGTAGTTGCCAAGTCTACTGGTCTATTCCTTCTCAGATGAAAACCGATGTCTGGGGGCATAGAATTTACAAAGAAACACTACTGGTTTTTAGGGGTGGGTCTTTTTGTGGCAGGAATCTTATGAATGAATTTGTTATACTGAGCCACATAATCCCTCATGGGCTCATGAATCTCCTTTTTCATCTGTGTAAGTTGAGCTAACAGAGAATGCTCATCGTCTGCACTTTTGAAATGGCCTTCAAATGCATTTTTCATGGCATTCCAATTGGTTATGGACCCTAAAGGAAGTTGCCCAAACCATTCTGTTGCTCCTTCTGTGAGGGTTTGAACAAAGAGCCTAAGTGCTACATCTTCAGTTTGCAGCCCTAGAATGCTAGTGGCTACATTGAAAGAATTGAAATGTTCTTCTACAGCTATTTTTCCATCACCGGAGAACCTTGGAAGAACATCTTTGGCTCCTTTGGGAAGAGCATGGTGAGCGGTTAGAGCTAAAGGGCCTACTGCATTACCCCACGGTTGAGCCATGATAACAGTAGGAAAAATATTTAGAAGAGGAGGGGCTTGAATCCCTAATAGATTTAAGGCTTTCTAATCACAAGTTTTAGTAGATGAATGGAAAGATTCTTTAGGAGGAGAAGGTCTACTTTGAGCCTTTTTCTTAGAGGGGTGGACTCTTTTGGTTTCAATATTTTTTAATTCTTCAAAAATACTCACCTCTCACTGAGACCTGGTGTAAGGTCTAGACTCTAGCTTGATAGTTCTATGGTCTTTGAATTTCTCTATCAACTACTATAGCTTCACGAGCTACAAGGAGACCCCTTAACCATTCATTGATTTCTTCCTCTTCTTCTAACACCAATTGAACTTGATTATATTGTTCATTTCTTGTTTTTACTTTCCAAGCTAGATTATTTAGGTCTGCAATAATATCCTCTTAAGTATCATGAAAATTTAGACCAGGTTGTAGGACTAGGGGAACTTCGGCTTGACCATGTATTAGATCAGCTGGTAATACCATGATTACACATTAAACGAAGTAAGACACTGGTTTACTAGTTTAGCTCCCCAGTAAAGTCACCAAAAACTATTAGTAAATGAATTTGTCTCTTTTTCAAATTTATTTCTACACTCTATAACCCTCCAAGAAACATCAACTCTTTACTAACAAATGGATTAAACATAAGATATTTAATCCTCTGAATTATGGTACAGCTCCCAGAAATATTTTCAATGAATTTTTATGAAAAAGAGTAATGCATTTTTGTAAACATCAAACTTTTGACTAGAAATTTGATAAGGCATAAATAGTAACATTCATCAATATGACATAATTACTGTGAATTGGAAACAACTAAAAAATCTGAAGTTCAGAGACTTCAATAAGTAAACATTATACTAATCTAAGGCACAACTTAAACTAGAATTTAAAGAAAGATAAAGACATTCAACTAAGAAATTCTACGCAATGTAGGATATCCCAATAGAGATCCACCCAAAAATATAAACCAACAGATCTATATTGATAAGTTTCTTTTCATTCACTAATTCAGAAAACCTTAATCCAAGTCTTTACAGAAATTGCTAAAAACTTATAATGTTCTATTAATATGCAGAAAATAAACAAACTAACATCCCTTTCAACAGTTTTATACTGGCTTTATATAGCCATCGGTTACAAATTTCAAAAATAATAAAGTTTATGAAACTCCTAGAGTTTCTGCCCGAAACTGCTTCAAATAACTGAAAATATGCTAAAACCAAAAAATGCTAGAAACTGAAAACAACGACCCAAAAAGCATAGAAAATAACTAATAATCATGGCTGAGTTGGATGCTTTAGATTCAATTCTGGGATGACCCAAGCACGGGTGCCTACTTCCACTCTTCGTGAGCCAATGATGCACTGATAATTGTGGCATGATATGGTAGGCTAATGAGAGAAATTCTCTACCCACGAACTTTCCTATCTTTGCATATCTGATCCAACCTTGATCTATGAGACTCAAGGTGATCTACACAGATGACCAGCATAGCCTTAGTGTTGGCTATGGAAGTGAGATCTTCTATTGTGATCTCTTTTCTATCTCTGATAGCTATTATACCTACCTCCAACTCCTGAGTTATTTTCTCTGCTTTCTTTATATCCTAAGTTCCCTCATCCATTAGAACAATATTTAGGCACTTAAGATCCTTTTGCATGGTATCAATCAAGCCCTTCAGATCATTAAGTAAGAAAGTCACCCCATCACATCCATCCTTGATGATCAAATATCTCCATTCAATACTCTTCACGAAAACATACAAGATCTCCTCATTCAAACTATGAATTGGCTTTTCCATAAGGAATTTAGGCACTCCGTAGTGATCAATCTCAGTCACCTGACCAACTATACCTGTCCATTTCATATTTTCTTTCCTCCATTATGCCAGTTCATCCAATAGTTCTGAGATGATTTTTGTCACCATTCCATGAGTTTCAGTTAGCCTAGTGATGTAATCACTTCCCCATTGGATCATCCCTACGACCCACTTGTTAAAAACATCTACTACAAGTTTATTTTTGAATTTGGTCCAAGGTCTTGTAGACTTTTTTTGAATGAGGATCAAACGTGTGAGGCACTTGGGCTAATGGGAGTGGGCTAGGATCTTGGACCACCTCAATGAATTCTGCCAATCTCTATATGGTTGCCTTTAATTCCTTCTTGTCCCTTTCATCTTTGAAAGTCCTATGTAGTATTTTTCGAGTAGAAGACTCTAGGTGTTTGGCATCTGCTGCCCTGTTTGCCACTCCCAAATCTATCTTCTCAATAGTAAATTCCTCAATAGAGGCTTCAGAAACATGTTTTTCAGACTTTGGTATTTCCTGTTTTGTTGTCCACCTCCCAGTTTTCTCATCTACCTCTATCATTGACTCCATCTTAATTCTTTTGGGCTTCACTATGGCTCCTAGGCACTTACTTACCATGTCCTCTACTAGAAGAGTTATCGTTAGGACATTCCATTTCCTATTAATAGAACTTCCCAGCCAACTGAGAGTAGGAGATGGAGTTTGCAAAGTGTCACTCACCACAGTTACTGAGGGTTTTCCAAAATCTGGTTGACTGCTCTTTGGAGTCAATGAGTCTTCTCCCAGGCCATCTAAACCAGCTTGCTCTGACATATGAGTATCCATGGGATCAAGATCAATCACCTCTTTATCATCAACCAGCTTATCACTTTCTTTACTAACTCTTCCCCTTAAGGTCTTACTTACTGGTGAAGAGCAAGGAGAAGCTTGTTTCACAGGATCAGCTGAAGATTTCTTCTTATTTCTAGTTTTGGAGGTACCTGCAAGGGAAATATTTTTGTCAGTAGAATCAATAGTTTTGACAATAGAATCACCATGTGATGCTCTTCTTGGGTTATGTCTTCTTAAAATGGGAGGCTTCTTACTATTGACCCATTTCTTAGTTCTCTTAATCACATTGAGGGTCTTGATTATTATGCTCTCTCTCTCATCAATACCCCAGTCTATTTTAGGTAGTGGCGTACCCCTAATTCTAGTTTTGAACTACTCATCAATTACCTCTGCACCATCATCTTCATCTACTATTGTGATATCAATCTGAATATTTAGTGTAACAATTTTTCCTAAGGTAAACCTTGACCAGGTTCTTCTTCTTACTTCAAAATCATCAGCACAGCCCTCATAGTAATCCTCTATTTGGGGAATGTGTTGGAATTCAGAGGGAAAGTTGAAATGTTGAGTAGTGTATCATCTACTATCAAAATATTTCCTGAGTGCAAATGTTTTCAAATTTAGTTTCCTTAATTCATGCTCTAGATTTAGGGCATCTAAAGAATTTTTGGAAGTATAATACCCTAATTCAATTGGGAAGCTAGACTTTTCTCTACCCTTCCTTTCCTTGACTCCTTTATGAACATATGCCAATTGACGAGCCACTTATGCAAAGATCAAACTAACAAAATCATATCTAGGCAATTTGAATGGCTTCCCTTCAAAACCACCCACTCTAAGATATGTGAATCTTCTAAATTAGATGAAGAAACTTCCATAAGTATTGACAAAGTTTTTTGCCTCTTCAAACATTCTTTGCTCAGTGTTCCCTTACAGTTCATATGTCAACTTCCCAAAGAAAACCCCATTGACTTTTAGAAAACTATCAACATGATATTCTTTCTGCATGAGGGTAGTAATCGTAGATCTTCATATTTTTGAGGGGTTTTTCATGGAAAAGTCCTTTCCACTCTCTAGTACAAGCTAAAATGTAGAACAAGTAAGAGGACATGTGAAAGCTACTATCAGTTGGAAAATTATCCAACTGATGATTGAGTTCATCGGCAATGGTTTCGGCCCAATCGATATATTTTCCCCTCTAAGAGTGACCTAGATGTAGAAGTACATCTAGTCATGCCAATAGTATGCATGTTGGTTTCCTTTTATTACATTGAGCAGTATAACCAGGTCAGCTACCTCGGGCTTGAAATGATCTAGAGTAAGTGGCTTAGGGAGCCTAGACCCTCCTTTTTGAGCTTTCAGCAACCAGTATTGGGCTATTTCATTCTTGTAGACTTGTCTCTTGATGGTGAAGGTTGATTAAGATGAGGGGATATTCCACCCTTCATATGGGTCTCTTTCTAAAATTCCTATGGCCTTCTAGAAGACATCTTTGCTTATGTATACCAACGGACTCCCATCAACCTTCTTGATACACTTCTCCTCAAAAGTATATCTTTTTGCACATTCAACAACTAGCTCTCGACAAGGGGCTACTATAGGGAAAGTGGCTGCATTAGTCAGACCACTCTAAATGGTCTTTTCTAACATGGAACCTAGAATGGGTTCTTTGACTCAATTCATAATATCTTGTAAGGCTCTAATTTTGATCAGGGTGTCTTCACAGTCGGGTAGAGAGAAAATCAAAGGGGAGGTATTTCTGAAATTCAAGACTGGGTTCTTCATTTTGACTCACAAACTAGGAAAGAACAAGAAGACATAGTAGCCTTAAAGGAATTTGAATTTGACAAAGCAACGAGCTGTAACTAAAACAAGGAGGCCGAAAAGAGAGACTCACCTAGTTTCTTATGTGACGAACTAAGCTCTGTGAGGAAGAAAAGATACCTTCTTCCACGCTGGCTACATGAGACGTCTCGAACACTATGAACAGAATAGGCTAAGATTCCCAATTTATCATAAAATAGTTCACAAAGTCTCAGGAGATTCGCAATAATGGCAAAATTATGTCACATGAGGTTCAATTAATGATCATCGAGTAACTCACACCACTTTAAGCATTGATTACTATAATTTCCTAGATTAAAGTAACATCAAAATGTCACTTCCATTAATTACTTCATCCTCGCCATGTGCAAAAATCATAATCAATTGCCAACTATCCTCTATGTCAAATCATAACTTTCCACTTTCGCAAATTATGAACTTACGTTGAACCTTGATCCTTGAACTACAAGAGTGCATAGTTCAAGTTCAACATGACGATAGAAGGACTACCCTTTGGCACGATTAATAAAATAAATCAAAACACAAGCGACAAGAAAGAAAAGATAAAATAAAGGAAGCATTTACAAAAAGATAACGCCCGTTGAACTTTGAATCTTGATCCTTGAACTACAAGATTTCATGGTTCAAATTTCATTGGACGAGTGCGCACTGTAAAGACAACATGTTGCTAAGCTTGTGAATGAAGAGGGATAATCATACCAATGGGTGTTATTGAACATTGAACTATGAGAGTTCAAGGTTCAAGTTCAACCGACAAGGTGTTTATGTAAGGAAATGAAACTTTGAGTGAAATGCACCTTTAAAGATTATGGAGTGATTTTGGGAAAATTAGAGCCTGAGATAATTAAACAAAATATGTTGATAATAGTGTGTAGGGGAGCTAATTTTACAAATAATGCCTAGGCGAGTTTAGTGGAATTCTAGTTACGAGCTTGTACAATGTAGAGGAAAGAAGACTTGCTAGATGGATTGGTTTGAGCAAATCAATGGTTGGAGAGTTTAGGGGCATGTTTCCTTGATACATGAATGCAAGGAGAAGAGTGGTGGAGTTGATTTGAGCATCCATTGAAAGAAAAGAACCTTGATTGGTTCACATGCCCTAGAAACCCTTAAAAATAGGGGTTTATTAGAAGTCCTATGTACAGACAGTTTGAAGACCTAAAACCTAGAAAATCCTTGAGTCTAGGGTGGTCTTATGAAGAATCCACATTTATTTCAGTGGGTTGTTAAGGATAGTTTTGGAGAAAAGAAAGAATTTAGTTTGTAGGAGGCCTAATTGGGGCTAAAAAAGGCTACAAGGCCTAAAACTAGGAATCCATGAACCCGATGGGTAAGTTATGAAAGAATCTAAAGAAATGGATCAAGAATGGTAGGAAATTAAAGGAGGACAATGATAACACCCTTTCCCATTGCTAGGAGTAGTTTTGGAGTATGGTGGCAAGATTGAACCTCTGGGTGCATAGTGAGAGTTGGGAAGTTAAGGTGAGAGTTTGAAATTATTGGAGACATCTCAAGGGAGTAGAGGAGCCATAGTGGTGACCTCTAGGTAGGGTAGAGTGGAATACCCTAGGAAGAGCAAATAAAAGGTCTTGAGAAGAGCAAGAGTGATCTTGTGAGTTAGATCTCCCCATCAAAGTGGTATCAGAGCCATTGAAAGGCTTGGGAAGTGAATAGTGTACAACGAAAAGAAGTGAATCCATTAGAGACAGAACCATGGTGACCAATGTTGAATTAGCAAGAGAAGTGGTCGACCAAAAGGAAAGAAATAGGATCCTTGAAGAGACTATAGAAGCTTTGAAGGATAAGCTTGACGAAGTTGCAGAAGTAGCTGGTAAGATTAAAGAAAAATTGGAAGTTGAAGATGATAAGGGTAAATCAGTGGATGAGGAAGACTACTCTTTCATGATACATTTTCAATTTCACAAAAATTCATAGCACGTTTACCATCACAACTCATAAAACATGATGATATATGAGCATAACAACATGAAGATCCACTTCTACCACAATATGCAATAATAAACACATGCATTTACAAAAACAAAAGGCTCAATGATGAAGGGTGCTCCCTTTAATACCACAAACACATAACAAAAATAGAGAAACAACAATAATATGCAAGAACATAAAATTGGCTTCTTATTATCTCCACAAATGTGGAATTACAAACTTTCAGAATTATAATATGCAAAGCCACATGGGCATTCCCTTACAATATTTTGTAGGACAAAGTCTCGAATCAATACCCAAATCTACTACCCAGAACTATCCCGAACTGCCTAAGACAACACTATAGACCTTTCTTATATAGGAAATTTCCACCGCCCAAGAAGGTTCCAGAAATTTAGCCCTTTAGGCCGAATAAACATAGAATTATTTATTTTTCACAATTATTACAATAGGGTCGGCTCAAAAGAAATACAAAATATGATTTTAGGTAACCCAACTTCCGAAGGCCATAACTTTTTAATTGTAACTCCATTTTTCTATTGTAACCACTTTTCGGAAACACCATAACAAGATCTACAGTGCCTAACATGCGCTAGCGCCAATCAGCTAGGGGTTGATCATGATCCGGAGCCTCTAAGGCCTTCAAAATTGGCCTGAAAGATTTCATACCCAAAAAACTCAATAACTTCACCAATACAGATGATGTGGCAATGAAACTCAACTGGTAGGCTGAAATGACTGAGATGAACCTCCAACTGTGAAAACAGAACATTTTGAGATCATATGACCAACTTACTAAAAATAGTAAGTTTCCATAAATAGTAGCTCTACACAAGATAGCCCTTATTGAAAAGTAATAGAAATATTTTTTGGGTGATGCAAGATTTCTCTTACACCCAGGATGCTCCTGCATTAGACACCCAAGGTAATTTGAGAAGTGACCCTATCACGGCTCAGGTGTGCAGAGGAAAACCAAGATGGTTAACCTCCTCCTTTGTTAGCCATGATGAATCTTCAACAAGTTGTCCTTTCCATTTGACCAAATACTCTTCATATGTCTTGTTCCTTGTGCTTCTACCAACATGACTATCCAATATATCCTCAACCTCTTTGATACTCCACTGTGTTGTTGTAACCTCATCTTCAACACCTCCTTCATGATACTCTGTCAGATATGGCCCAAACTTCTTCATTTTCAACTTGTTATATGTACCAACTAGAAATCTCTCCTTTCGCAAATGAACCATGACTTCATCTCCAACTTGAAATTCTTTATGCCTCCTTTTCTCATCTGCCTTAGCCTTATACCACACATTCATCTTAGTAATATGCTTCCTCACCTCCTCATGGATGTTCTTCAAATGTTCTGCAAAATCCTCAGCTTCAGTACTACTTATTTCTCCTTTATCTATCTTCCTCAACTCAGATGCATTTCTGGGACTACTTCCATATATAATCTGTGGATGATGTGATGAACTAAACTTCAAATCTATCTTCAACTCTTCACTTTCTGCTAGTGTCATTCTATGTGCTACCTTATTTGGAAAACTGGCTCCTGGAATCAAGTCCATCTAATGACTGATCTTTCTTACTGATGGTAATCCATCAGGCACATTATCAGATACAATATCCTGAAACTCATTCAATAATTCTGCAACTTCTATAGGTACATCTACTTCCTCTTTCCCAGCCTTTGGAATTAAGGTAAAACACATATTCTCATGCCGCATACCATCTAAGAAATTTCCTCTATCAACAAAAGTTATTCTTGCATTACCACATACCTTTTCTTTTGTTTCCTTCAATGGTTTTAGCTTATGTTGCACTCCATCCTAATAGGTATTCGCACAACCATCATGTACAGCACATCTATCAAACTACCACAACCTACCCAACAACATATGACATGCATCCATAGATATGATATCACATAGTACCTCATCTTGGTACCCACCGATCTTGAACTTTACTAGGCACTGGTCACTGACCATGACCTTGTGGTCATCCTGCACCCAGGCAACCCGATATGGATGTGGATGTTTCTGCATCTTGAGCTTCAACTTTGTCACCATCTCTTCTGACACTAAATTATCAGTACTACCATTATCAATAATCACATCACAACACTTATCCTCACACTTGCACCTGGTGTGAAACATGCTCCTTCTTTGCTCAGGTTCATTTTCACCACTCAGTAGGACTCTTTTGTTAATTAGTGTTTCTCCTCTTTCAGCATCTTCAGAATGTGATGATCTGGCATCTTCATCTACATATGCAACTCTAGCCTGGCCTTTGTTCCTCCTACCTGTCCCTCCTTGGAATTGAGGACATTCAAATGCCCTATGACCTTCTTCTCCACAGTGAAAACATGTTCCACGGAAGCCTCCTCTTCCTGAACCTTGTCCTCTTCCTCTTCCTCTTCCTCACTGATCTCTATTGTTCTGATCTTGGAAATGATTGAAATTATCTCCTCTCTAATTCTAACTGTTACTGGCCTCATCGTACTTTTTTGAATCTTCATTTCGATCTCCATATGACCGTCCACTAGATCTTCCATCATGACCTCTTTGACTTTGTCTACTCTCAAACTTCTTGTTCAGTTTTTCCTCTACTTTTAGGGAAAACTAGTATGCCTCTTCAATACTATTCATTCAAACCAGATTTAGCTCCTCCTGAATGCTCGGCCTCAACCCATTAAGGTAACAGGCAACTTTCTCCTTATCGGCTTCTGCATGTCCTATTCTAATGAGGATTCGATAGAACTCCTATGTATACTCCTGAACAGATCTTCCTGCTTGCTTCAAACTTTGCATTTTCCTCAGTAGGTCAAGCTCATAATCAACACGGATGAACTATCACTTCAATCTATCCACCATCTGACCCCATCTTGTGATTTTGTCCTTTCCTCTTTGATTTTGCTCCAATTGAATCTATTGCCACTAGATCTTTGCATGACCCTTCAGTCTAGCCTTCGCAAACTTGACTCGATCAAGATCCTCGATATCTTCATACTCAAAATATTCTTCACATTCATTGATCTAGTCAATCAACTCCTCTGGGTTAAGATTTCTTGAAAATGTAGGAACCTCAATCTTAGGTCTTTTCCCGATCTTTGAGATGGCTCAAAAAAGTCTTTCTTCCTCCTGGTTCACAACTTCAACTTCTCCTTCTTGATCTTCTTCTTTGGCTTCATCCTCACTTTCATCTCTAACATTAAGATTCATTCCTCTGTGAATATCCTCTTGCAATACACGCACTTATCTCTGCAGTGCCCTAACCTCAGGTGTTACAACACCAGCTCTTCCATCATGTTCCCTTCATGGAGGCATTTTCACGCTTCTCACTGAAACCCTAAACATGGTCCCGATGCAAACTACCGCACAGTCGGTGATCTGTTTACACAAAAACCTTAGCCCGTAGTCCTGGTGCAAACTGCCTCACAATCGGCAATCTATTTACACACTCAAGAACTCCAGCTCTGATACCACTTGATGAAGGGTGCTCCCTTTAATACCACAAACACATAATAGAAATAGAGAAACAACAACAATATGCAAGAATAGAAAATTGGCTTCTTATTATCTCCACAAATGTGGAATTACAAACTTTTAGAATTACAATATGCAAAAACACATGGGCATTCCCTTACAATATTCTGTTGGACAAAGCCTTGAATCAATACTCAAATCTACTACCCAGAACTATCCTGAACTGCCTAAGACAACACTACAGATCTTTCTTATATAGGCAATTTCCACCACTCGAGAAGGTTCCAGAAATTTATCCCTTTAGGCCGACTAAACATAGAATTATTTATTTTTCACAATTATTACAATAGGGTCGGCTCAAAAGAAATAAAAAATATGATTTTAGGTAACCCAACTTTCGAAGGCCATAACTTTTTAACCGTAACTCCATTTTTCTATTGTAACCACTTTTCAAAAATGTCATGACGAGATCTATAGTGCCTGACATGCACTAGCACCAGTCAGCTGGGGGACGATCACAATCCAGAGCCTCTAAGGCCTTCAAAATTGGCCTGAAATATTTTCTACCCAAAAAACCTCAATAACTTCATCAATACAGATGATGTGGCAATGAAACTCAACTGGTAGCCTGAAATGACTGAGATAAACCTCCAACTGTGAAATTAGAACATTCCGAGATCATATGACCAACTTACTAAAAATAGTAAGTTTCCATAAATAGCAACTCTGCACAAGATAGCCCTTATTGAAAAGCAACATAAATATTTTTGGGTGATGCAAGATTGCTCTTACACCCAAGATGCTCCTACATCACTCAAGATCGGGCATGTACAAGTGCACTGAGTATGATCTCATCTAAATCCATATCTCACTCAGTAGCTTGATGGGGATGGGTTACTCACCATATAGTGGAACCTTCCATACAAGACCATGTGACCATTATCCCTTGTTTGGAATAAGGTGTTTAGCCTCCAAGGGAGAGTCACCACTCTAAGGTAGGTAGTGGTAATCGCTGCACAAAACCCTCACATACCTCCATACTATGGGGGTTCCTTGTGTCTACTTCCTCATATACACTCTCCAAGGGCATCTCCTCGTCTTGGAGAGGAATCACATTACAACACAAGACCATCTCTTAAAAACAATAAGGATAAATAGCTTAGCCAACAAATTTTACATATAAAAGAAATTAAATCTTCAATTCCAACAATAAGGTAAGAAAATCCATGGAATTGAAAAAATAAATCAAATGTAACCTCAAGAGATACATGCAATAAAATCTTACATTTTATGTTTAAACCATCACAAATAACATAAATAAATCACTAGCCCACACAAACAAAGATACAAAAAAATATCATAAAGTGCATATTGCATCACTATGTGACTATATCTAGTCACCCAATGAGGAAGGAGGAAACAATCATCTGGTTGTCACGAAAACCATTCATGTATCCTAGAAAGACCTCATATATCACATGGCATGGGGTAGAAACCTTGGCACCTACCCCCACATCAGGTAGATAAATAAAACACACCATCTCACCTGGCATGACCATACACTAAGTGGAAAAAGAACACAGTGGTCATATGTCGCATGGTAGTGTACCCCATGGAGAAAACACATGCAGGTCACACTCCACATAGAAATACCTCTCAATAGGTGTTTGTAGTAGTCAGAGGTATACTTATCTAGGGTACTCTCATATGCCTATCGGTGCTCAACAACCGAGACTCTATGGGATGCCCCCTCTACAAGTATGCAAGCACCTACCTATCACTCTACATCAAGTAGGAATAAAATACATATACATACTATGCGCCTTCACATATCCACGTACATGGCATCATGTTCCCAAGCCCAGCTCGCTACCATCAACAACAAGGCATCACCACAAACCCTATGTCGGAACACTAGTGGGTATGGCATCGTATCTCATGCATCATGTCAAAACATGGGCAATACAAAATACATCATTGCATGGGCTAGACACTTCCCTCCTCATGCTAGATCACAAAAGTGTATATACAAATGCATGAATCAACAATGATAACCAATATATCCATAGAATCTCACATAAAATAATGATATCATCCTCAAGAAATGTGGGGATAAGGGATAACACAGATGAACCTTGTACTCAGGTCCATCATAGGAGCAGTATTAACTATCTTTTCCTCAAGAGGTGGAAGCTAAGGTCGCTTCGCGTCACCATTATTCGTACGTCGTGATGCCCACTCAAGGAAAATAAGATATGCTACTAACCCTACATATACAGACTTATCAACAACCCATAGGTTGGCACTTAGTATGGTCAACATATGCAACAAAATGATGGAATGGTTCTTCCATACCCAAATGCAAACATAGCCTCCATGGGTGGGTACACATATACTTGCCACCTCATGGACACACAAAATAAGTATTGGTTATACACAACACATGACATAGAGCTAGTACTAGATGTTCACATGCACGAGGATTAATTTTCCAATCCAATAATAAATCAATATAATATAGATTCCATTGCTTCTAAAAATGAAGCAACATAAACATCATATATCAAATTCAAGTACTCTCTAATATCCATCAAAATTTTATTACCAGGTAACATTATTCAACATTCATATTTTCTCATTTCATTCCTTCACAATTCACTTGATTTGACATAGCACAAATCCGATTACCAAAGTTATAATATCTCCACTTAAAATGGAAATATCTCATTTAATGACACATACTTGTCAACATTTATCCATTTACAACATAAAAAAATAACATTTCATTAAAAATGTGATTCCAATATCATATGAAGAAGGTGCATTAGTAACAACACATCATGCCAACACTCATAAACTGAGCACACATTTTCATGTCTTAATCAAGGGAAAGATAGTAAATTTATCGATTTTCAAAATTCAAAATTTCACTTACAAGAATAGAAAGGAATATAAGTACCAATCATACAATGCATCAACTTTTACCATACATCTAATATTTTCATCACTAGGAAACATCTTTGTAATTACATATCAAATAATGGGGAAAAAGGAGATGAGATAGTTGAAATTCATGTAACCATTAATAAACATGGCCTATTCATAACATTAGACATGAAGAAATCATATTTAAACAATTAGCATGAACAAAATATATTCAATGTTTACCTCATGCATCCATTAAGTAATATGAGTTAAAAATAATCCAAATCCACATGATATCAATCAACAATTGCATGCAATATAATTGCATAGAACATGAAGAAAGTAAACATGAGACTAATTTAAGCACCATATTTCACCTAACAAAAGAATGCATGGCATAGACATATCATGGCTATCTCGAACCTCATCATAAATTCTCATAAGTACACTATGACATACTCAAGCCCATCTACCACCAAGGACATCAAAACACAAACACATCCAACATCAATAGATTCTCAATAGTGGTTCACTTTCCAATTCAGAAGATCAGGGAAAATATCAAACATACAATCTGCTCCACAAATTAGAAATAAAGATTAGTCATTCCAACTATCTACCTCCATACTAAAAGATAAAAGAACAAAAAGATAACCATCATAGGGTATATCATCCACACATCACTAACACCAAATACAATGAGAGCATAACACAGAGGCCCAATGTGTGAACATGTGCTCTGATACCAAAATGTCATGCCTAAAAAGTTGAGCAAAACACACCAATCAAAAATTTTCTAACTAACACTAAAGTTGTCTAGTTTAACTAATCAATTGCAGTTTAAAGTTTGAGGGTGAAGACCTTGAAATGGGTCTAAGGAGCATCATGACCAACATTGACTTGGTCAACCTCCCTCTAAGATTAAAGTCACAAATTTAATTTTTTAATCAATTTACAATAGCAACACTAGAACAAAAAGCTTGACTAAGTGAGACTATAGTTTGACTATAGTTGACTAAAATTAACCATCCAATTTTAAACATATTATTTGATTTCAATAAGGAATACTAATTAACTTCTCTTTTTATTAACCTTCTAATTAAATAGGAATTGATCAAGGATTAAAATAAGCATGAATATTTATTTTATAAGATAAACTAATAACAATACAACAATACAACCAACTACAATAATAAACATTAAGAAATATAAGAGGTGCAAGAATCATGACACAGCTACATATCTTCATATGCAAGCGGAAGTCTTACAACACCCCAAATATTCTCAAGCACACTATTAAGGTTCATGGGATGGTTACACGCGTTCACTAGTTCATTATTGTTAAAGTGATTAACATGCAAGGTTCATCCAAGTTACTATGTTATCTATTTCCATAACAATGTTCTTTTTAAGTCCAAAGTACAATTCCTACCATGATTATTCATACAAGTTCATTTACTGATTTATCCTCATAGACCACATGGATCCATTTTACTTTTTTTTTTACCAAAGTTATTATTAGTCAATCTATTTTGACTTGGAAGTTACATCTCCCAAAAATTATACTCAAAGATAGAAAGATCTAACTTAACACGCATGTGGAAATGCTCAATGTCTAGGAAATGACTAACTAGATGTGACATTCTCTAAACAAAAACAAGAAGGGAAAGATAAATCTCCATGCCGAAGAGTACTGGAAACATGTATATCGAGGACATAGGTACTCGAATACATTAAAAGCATAAAATACATGTAATTCAACATCTAGATCTTCTAACATTTTAGATTACTCTGATCATCATAAGAAAATATAGTAAGGTAAAGAGCATAAACATTCATCATCAAAAGTAAACATGATCAAGGTAAATATACCTACATATATAATGCAGCAAGAGAAATGAGCTCTCAAACTCTAAGTTCTAAGGTTGGAGGAAGTCCGTCTCTAAACACCGGTCCCCAGCAGTGGTATAGTTAGTAACACCTCCCAACCATATGGTACCCATAGGCCCAACCCCCGTGCTCGTGGAGATAGTAGTCCGACCACAAACATAAGAAAAACACGCAAATAAGGAGGTGGCTAATACAAACACCAAACAATGAATAACTCATATGAGAGTACCATGACCCAACACTATATACAGAAGTACAATTACATTACAACATAGGGAACACTCAACATGTGGACCAACATCCAAGGTGCATACCAAACACACTCATAGAATAATAAATGCAATATTTGGAATAAGCCACACATGGGCTCTCATTCCATCATATCAAAACTTCCACAAAAACATCAATAACTACCAATCATCAAAAAAAAAAACTACAACAAGGCATAAATCAAAAGGACTCAAAAAGTCATAAATACCAAAAAGGATCAAGTAAACTTAATTTGGTCTCAATACCAAGGACATGGGTCCCTCAAACCTTGGCACAGGAGCATAGCTCAACTATATCTTGGATGCGGTCTCAACACCCTACATCCACATACCACATGAGAGTTCATTCTCAAGCATGATGTGTACCATCACAAGGGAAGAAATAAGAACAATAACAAAGACAAAATTACACCAACATAAAAAAAATAAGCACTCGAGGCAAGAAGATTACATACCACACGCTCTATTGGCTACATCGCCAAGAGAATCGATCCCAAGATGAACTGATAACAAACATGTGATATAAACATCTCTATATGTTCCATGACATATCTATTATCCAAAAATTGAGCAAAGAGCTCCAAAAAACAAAAATACATATTTCTAGCAAAATTTGACAAGGGGTCTAAAATCAACATATTAACTTGAAAGGTCACTCTTGAGCCAAAATATAAAAATACACAGAATGTCCTATGACCATTCTGATTTTCCCATCTTATTTCTTGTAGCAAGGACAACCTATATCAAAATCTAAGTTATTCCCAACATGACGAATGATGGGTTCTGAACAACACACAAAACGGTGGGATGAATAAAAGGTCCAAAAATTCAATTTGGAATTAGGCTTCGAAATTAAAACCCATCGATCTAAACCTACCCAAAAATACATTTTTCAAATAAAATTCCAATTCTGAGCGTAAATATGGTTTTATCACTATTCACATTTTTATCACTATTCACATGAAATCTTCAAATGACCATAACTATATAAGAATAGACTCAAATTGACTCAGGTAAGAAATTCCATTATATAATTCTATCATTCCACAAAATAATATGAAATCAAAACAACCAAGTTCTATTTTTAACATTTCTTCTATTTTTCAAGCAAAATCATAAACTCTCATAAACTCCATTAAAATAACTTCAATTTTCAACTTTCACAAATCAAAATTCTAATTATACACTTTGGTTCTAGAAATGTCCAACACTATTCTTTTAACATAAAATTCATGTATTTTAACTATTTCTAAAAATTTAGGCAGCATAACATTATTATACTTCATTCCTCCAAAATGCAAGCATACATATATTCATACAAACCCAATCGGGTGAAAGAAATATATGAGATCGTGGGATAATGCCTATTTTCATCCCACTCTACTACTACAATTTACTTCAAACAAAAAGATGGATTAAAATAAAAGATATAGAAAGCCCTACCTTGCAGCAAGAGGAGAAATCCAAAATGGAAGGGAAGAAATAAATACGGAATGAAAGCAGATGAAAATTTCAGCATAATGTAGCAATCCCGCCATGATTCCAACGATCCATTCCATGCTCAAATCTGGCAAATGGATCGCACCCAACGAGAAAATCCCCAAATTGCTCACAAGAGGGTTTGAGCAATTTTTGTTCTCTCAAAATAAAAGTGTGTGAAAATGAGTTCTAATTTTTCATTATAAGTCACTTTTTACACTTAAAACTCAAAAAGAATAAAACAACAACTTAAATTAAAATAAGTTAGAACCTCAAATTCACCACAAACTCAACTTGGATTAATTGATCCAATTCTAATTAAATGGAATAGCACTACGAAAAAATTATCAAAAAAATAAAATATAAAATAATTTATAATAATAATAATAAATAACATTATTAATTAAATATTCTTTAGCAACCACTACAAAACTCTAATACACAAACACACAATTGTTCTTTCATAATATGCAATATAAATTCTGGATTTACCAACTTGTACCGGAGGGAGTAATATAATAATAAATTATGGATACATCGTCCAAATAGGGATGATATTGGCTCAACATGAAAGGTCAGAACTACTATCTTTTGTGCCACTACTAGGAACATAGGCATACACACAATCCCTATAGTTGAGGGTGAATGTGCCTAGTACCTATTCAGTAACATACAAACATCAAGTGCATCTGCTCATAATATATAAATAGCCGAAGCACATATAACACAGATAATCATAATGAAGGATAACATGACACTGTGTGGATCTTGCAAAAAAGTGACTATGGCTCCGTCTCATGTCATACCAGCACCAATGGAAAAAATGCATAGCAAGATGTGGTATATCATTCACAATATATAACCATACAATATAGCAATAACTTGAAGCATTTAAATAAATTATTTCTAACAATATGAACAAATGTCAATTTAAATCTTCCTAAAATTCCTAGCGACATATAAGGCACAATATCTAAGAATTAGTGGCAATCATCTTAACCTACTAATATAATCTTTTCAACGTAAACAACTAATATATTTAATCAATAAAGTACCATCATGAATATACTATTCAAAAAGGTAAATAACAACATGATATAACATCATAGTATTTCATTTACTACAACATAATCTTAGTTAGATCTAATAGTATTTAACATCAAGTATACTTACCTCATTGTACTCACAATCCAAGGTTTGAGTCTCTATTACCTCTTTACAATGACCGGTTTGGAGAGGTACTACATCATCCCCTGCAAAAACTTGACTTACTCTTGGAAGTCAAAAATGATAAGGTGGAAACATACCACACATTAGTCCTGAAACATATTTTACCTTATACTAATAACATAGATGTTCCTTAGATCTAAGCAATGACATAAAATAATCTTCATTAATATGGTTACACATAATGTATATCTATATATCAATATTAATGTAGATCAATTATTCATGAAGAGTTTAGCTATCAATACCACAATTTTATTTTACAAGTTTATTATTACTATACACATTTTAGACCCATCATAGAAGTATACTTTAAGTTTTTCATACAATTTCTATATAGAATTCATACATATTTTAAAACAATCAATCGAATACATTATTATCCACCATTTCTCCTTTAGCAAGCATGCCAAATCATACAATACCACTCAAATTGCTATCATTTGTCGCATTTCCAAGAAAAATACATATTTAAACTAATCATTTTAAGATCCTTAATCATTTCAAAAGACACTCTTTCATCATACATTTTCAATTTCACAAAAATTCATAGCACGTTTAGCATCACAACTTATAAAACATGATGATATATGAACATAACAATATGAAGATCCACTTCTACCATAATATGCAACAATAAACACATACGTTTACAAAAATACAAGGCTCAAGATCAGGCATGTACAAGTACACTGGGTATGATCTCATCTGAATCCATATCTCACTCAATGGCTTTATGGGGATGGGTTACTCACCATACAGTGGAACCTTCCATACAAGACCACGTGACCAGTATCCCTCATTTGGAGTAAGGTGTTTAGCCTCCAAGGGAGAGTCACCACTCTAAGGTAGGTAGTGGTAATGGTTGCACAGCAGCCTCACATACCTCCATACTATGGGGGTTCCCTGGGTCTACTTCCTCGTATAAACTCTCCAAGAGCATCTCCTCATCTTGGAGAGGAATCACATTACAACACAAGACCATCTCTTAAAAATAATAAGGATAAATAGCTTAGCCAATAAATTTTACAAGTTAAAAAAATTAAATCTTCAATTCCAACAATAAGGTAAGAAAATCCATGGAATTGTAAAAATAAATCAAATGTAACCTCAAGAGCTACATGCAATAAAATCTCACAATTTATGGCTAAACCATCATAAATAACATAAATAAATCATTAGCCCACACAAACAAAGATACAAAAAATATAATAAAGTGCACATTGCATCACTATGTGACTATATATAGTCACCCAATGAGGAAGGAGGAAACAATTGTATGGATGTCATGAAAGCCCTTCATGTATCCTAGAAAGAATCACATGGCATGGGGTAGAAACCAGGGCACCCGCTCCTGCATCAGGTAGATAGATAAAACACACCATCTCACCTGACATGACCATGCACCAAGAGGAAAAAGCACACAGTGGTTATATGTCGCATGGTAGTGTGCCCCACGGAGAAAACACATGCAGGTCACACTCTGCATAGCAATACCTCTCAATAGGTGATTGTCTTAACCAGAGGTATACCTAACTAGGGTACTCCCATATGCCTACCAGTGCTCAACAACCAAGAAACCATGGGATGCCCCCTCTACAAGTATGCAAGTGCCTACCTATCGCTCTACATCAAGTAGGAATAAAATAAATAAACATATTGCGCACCTTCATGTATCTAGGTACGTGGCATCATGTTCCTAAGCCTAGCTCACTACCATCGACAACAAGGCATCACCACCAACATTGTGTCGAAACACTAGTGGTTGTGGCATCATATCTCATGCATCATGCCGGAACATGGGCAATACAAAATATATCACAGCATGGGCTAGACACTTCCCTCCTCATGTTGGATCACAAACGTGTATATACAAATGCATGAATCAACAGTGATAACCAATACATCAATAGAATCTCACATAAAATACTAATGTCATCCTCAAGAAATGTGGGGATGAGGGATAACACAGATGAACCTTGTACTCGGGTCCATCATAGGAGAAGTATTAACTATCTTTTCCTCAAGAGGTGGAAGATAATGTTGCTTCGCATCACCATTATTTGTACGTCGTGATGTCCACTCAAGGAAAAGAAGATATGATACTACCCCTAAACATACTAACTTATCAACAACCTGTAGGTTGGCGCTCGGTAGGGTCAACATATGCAACAAAATGATGGAATGGTTCTTCCATACCCAAATGCAAACATAGCCTCCATGGGTAGGTACACATATACTCACCACCTCATGGGCACACAAAACAAGTACTGGTTATACACAACATACAACATAGAACTAGTACTAGATGTTCACATGCATGAGGAGTACTTTTCCAATCTAATAATAAATCAATATAGCACAGATTTCATTGCTTCTAAAAATGAAGCAACATAAACATCATATATCAAATTCAAGTACTCTCTAATATCCATCAAAATTTTATTACCGGGTAACATTATTCAACATTTATATTTTATCATTTCATTCCTTCACAATTCACTTGATTCAACATAACACAAATCTGATTACCAATGTTATAATATCTCCACTTAAAGTGGAAATATCTCTTTTAATGACACATGCTTGTCAACATTTATCCATTTACAACATAAAAAATAACATTTCATTAAAAATGTGATTCCAATATCATATGAAGAAGGTGCATTAGTAACAACACATCATGCCAACACTCATAAACTGAGCACACATTTTCATGTCTTAATCAAGGGAAAGATAGTAAATTTATCAATTTTCAAAATTCAAAATTTCACTTACAATAACAAAAATGATTATAAGTACCAATCATACAATGCATCAACTTTTACCATACGTCTAATATTTTCATCACTAGGAAACATCCTTGTAATTACATATCAAGTAATGGAGAAAAATGAGATGAGATAGTTGAAATTCATCTAACCATTAATAAACATGGCCTATTCATAGCATTAGACATGAAGAAATCATATTTAAACAATTATCATGAACAAAATATATTCAATGTTTACCTCATGCATCCATTAAGTAATATGAGTTAAAAATAATCCAAATCCACATGATATCAATCAACAAATGCATGTAATATCAATGCATAGTACATGAAGAAAGTAAACATGAGAGTAATTTAAGCACCATATTTCACCTAACAAAAGAATGCACAGCATAGACATATCATGGCTATCTCCAACCTCATCATAAATTCTCATAAGTACACTATGACATACTCAAGCCCATCTACCACCAAGGACATCAGGAGACAAACACATCCAACATCAGGAGATTGTCAATGGTGGTTCACTTTCCAACTCAAAAGATAAGGGAAAATATCAAACAGACAATCCGTTCCACACATTAGAAATAAAGATTGGTCATTTCAACTATCTACCTCCATACTAAAAGATAAAAGAATAGAAAGATAACCATCATAGGGTATATCATCCACACATCACTAACACCAAACATAATGAGAGCATAACACAGAGGCCCAATGTGTGAACATGTGCTCTAATACCAAAATGTCATGCCCAAAAATTTGAGCAAAACACACCAATCAAAAATTTTCCAACGAACACTAAAATTGTCTAGTTTAACTAATCAGGTGCAGTTTAAAATTTAAGGGTGAAGACCTTGAAATGGGTCTAAGTAGCATCATGACCAACATTGACTTGGTCAACCTCCCTCTAAGATTAAAGTCACAAAATTAATTTTTTATTCGATTTACCATAGCAACTCGAGAATAAAAAGCTTGACTAAGTGAGACTATAGTTTGACTATAGTTGACTAAAATTAACCATCTAATTTTAAAAATATTATTTGATTTCAATAACTAATGTTAATTAACTTCTCTTTTTATTAACCTCCTAATTAAATAGGAATTGATCTAGGATTAAAACAAGCATGAATATTTATTTTATAAGATAAACTAATAACATTACAACAATACAACCAACTACAAGAATAAACATTAAGAAATATAAGAGGTGCAAGAATCATGACACAACTACATATCTTCATATGCAAGAGGAAGTCTTACAATACCCCAAAGATTCTCAAGCACACTATTAAGGTTCATGGAACGGTTACATGCATCCATTAGTTCGCTATTGTTAAAGTGATTAACATGCAAGGTCCATCCAAGTTACTATGTTATCTATTTCCATAACAATGTTCTTTTTAAGTCCAAAGTACAATTCCTACCATGATTATTCATACAAGTTCATTTACCTATTTATCCTCATAGACCACATGGATCCATTTTACTTTTTTTTTACCAGAGTGATTATTAGTTGATCTATTTTGACTTGGGAATTTATATCTACCAAAAAGGATACTCAAGCATAGAAATATCTAACTTAACACACATGTGGAAATTCTCACTATCTAGGAAATGACTAACTAGATGTGACATTCTCTAAACAAAAATAAGAAGGGAAAGATAAACCTCCACATAGGGGAGGGCCAGAAACATGTATATCGAGGACGTAGGTACTCAAATACATTAAAATCATAAAATACATGTAATTCAACATCTAGATCTTCTAATATTTTAGATTATTTTGATCATCATAAGAAGAACAATAATGAAAAGAGCATAAACATTCATCATCAAGAGTAAACATGATCAAGGTAAATATACCTACATATACAATGCAATAAGAGAAATGAGCTCTCAAACTCTAAGTGCTAAGGCTGGAGGAAGTCTATCACTAAACACCAGTCTCCAGCAATGGTATAGTTAGAAACACCTCCCAACCATATGGTACCCATAGGCCGAACCCTCGTGCTCATGGAGATAGTAGTATGACCACAAATATAAGGAAAACACGCAAACAAGGAGGTGACTAACACACACATCAAACAATGCATAACTCATATGAGAGTACCATGACCCAACACTATATATAGAAGTATGATTATATTATAACATAGGGAAGACTCAACGTGTGGACCAACATCCAAGGTGCATACCAAACACACTCATAGAATAATAAATGCAATATTTGGAATAAGCCACACATGGGCTCTCATTCCATCATATCAAAACTGCCACAAAAACATCAATAGCTACCAATCATCAAAAAAAAACTACAACAAGGCATAAATCAAAAGGACTCAAAAAGTCATAAATACCAAAAAGGATCAAGTAAACTTAATTTGGTCTCAATACCAAGGACACATATCCCTCAAACCTCGACATAGGTTTATAGCTCAACTATATCTTGGATGCGGTCTCAACACCCTACATCCACATACCACATGAGATTTCATTCTCAAGTATGAGGTGTACATCATAAGGGAAGAAACAAGAACAATAACAAAGACAAAATTACACAGACATAAAAAAAAAAACAAGCACTTGAGGCAAGAAGAGTACATACCACACACTCTATTGGCTACATCACCAAGAGCATCAATCCCAAGATGATCTAATAACAAACATGTGACATAAACATCTCTATATGTTCCATGACATATCTATTATCCAAAAACTGAGCAAAGAGCTTTGAAACACAAAAATACCTATTTCTAGCAAAATTCGATAAGGGGTCTAAAATTAACATATTAACTTGAAAGGTCACTCTCGGGCCAAAATATCAAAATACCCAGAATGTCCTATGACCATTCTAATTTTCCCATCTTATTTCTTGTAGCAAGGACAACCTATAGCAAAATCTAAGTCATTCCCAACATGATGAATGACGGGTTCTGAATAGTATGCAAAACGGTGCGATGAATAAAAAGTCCAAAAATTCAATTTGGAATTAGGCTTCAACATTAAAACCCATCAATCTAAACCTACCCAAGAAAACATTTTTCAAATAAAATTCTAACTCTGAGTGTAAATATGGTTTTATCACTATTCACATTTTTATCACTATTCACATGAAATCTTCAAATGACCATAACTATATAAGAATAGACTCAAATTGACTCAAGTAAGAAATTTTATTCTATAATTCTATCATTCCACAAAATATATGAAATCAAAACAATCAAATTATATTTTTAACATTTCTTTTATTGTTCAAACAAAACCATAAACTCCATTAAAATAACTTCAATTTTCAACTTTCACAAATCAAAATTTTAATTATATCCTTTGGTTCTAGAAATGTCCAACAGTCCTCTTTTAACATAAAATTCATATTTTAACTATTTCTAAAAATTTAGGCAACATAACATTATTATACTTCATTCCTCCAAAATGCAAGCATACATATATTCATACAAACCCAATCGGGTGAAAGAAATATATGAGATCATGGGATAATGCCTATTTTCATCCCACTCTATTATTGCAATTTACTTCAAGAAAAAAGATGGATTAAAATAATAGATATAGAAAGCCCTACCTCACAACAAGAGGAGAAATCCAAAATGGAAGGGAAGAAATAAATACAGAATAAAAGCAGATGAAAATCTCGCCATAGTGTAGCAATCCCGCCATGATTCTAATGAGCTGCTCCATGCTCAAATCTAGAAAATGGATCGCACCCAACGAGAAAATCCCCAAATTGCTCACAAGAGGGTTTGAGCAATTTTTGCTCTCCCAAAATAAAAGTGTGTGAAAATGAGTTCTAATTTTTCATTATAAATCTCTTTTTCCACTTAAAACTCAGAAAGAATAAAACAACAACTTAAATTAAAATAAATTAGAACCTCAAATTCACCCCAAACTCAACTTGGATTAATTTATCCAATTCTAATTAAATGGAATAGCACTACGATAAAATTATCAAAAAAATAAAATATAAAATAATTTATAATAATAATAATAATAAAATAATATTATTAATTAAATCTTCTTTAGTGACAACTATGAGACTCTAATGCACAAACACACAACTATTCTTTCACAATATGCAATATGAATTTCGGATTTACCAACTTGTACCAAATGGAGTAATATAATAATAAATTATGAATACATCGTCCAAATAGGGTTGATTGTGATTCAGTATGAAAGGTCAAAACTACTATCTCATGTGCCACTGTTGGGAACATAGGCACACACTCAATCCCTAGGGTTGAGGGTGAATATGCCTAGTACCTATTTAGTAACATACAAACAACAAGTGCATCTGCTCATAATATATAAATATCCAAAGCACATATAACACAGATAATCATAATGAAGCATAACGGGACACCGTGTGGATCTCGCAAGAAAGTGACTACAGCTCTGTCTCACTTCATACCAGTACCAATGGGAAAAATGCATAACAAGATGTGGTACATCATTCACAATATATAACCATATAATATTGCATTAACTTGAAGTATTTAAATAAATCATTTCTAACAATATGAGCACATATCAATTTAAATCTTCCTAAAATTCCCAGTGACATATAAGGCACAATGTTTGAGAATTAGTGGCAATCATCTTAACCTACTAATCTAATCTTTTGAACGTAAACAACTAATATATTTAATCAATAAAGTACCATCATGAATATACTATTCAAAAATGTAAATAACAACATGATATAACTTCATAGTATTTCATTTACTGCAACATATTCTTAGTTAGATCAAATATTATTTAACATCAAGTATACTTACCTCATTATACTTGCAATCCAAGGTTTGATGCTCTATTACCTCTTTACAATGACTAGTTTTGAGAGGTACTACAACTGTAATCCAGAACCAAACCCACCAATGCAAGAGGAACCATTCCTTAAGTCCATTAAGGCATTGGGATGCAAAGCACTTGAGGGGATACCCATGTTCACTGGTAAGATGGACTCAGGGTTACTCATGTAGTGGATTTAAGGGATGGAGAATCATTTTGAGTGTGAAGGTTTCATAGAGGCACAGAGGGTGAAGGTTGCCAAGTCAAGACTTAGGGGACCAGCTCTAACATGGTGGAAGCTCCTTCAAGAAGAAAGGGGAAAAGAGTGGAAAAGACCAATAGTCAATTGGAAGGCTATGGTAACCAAAGATAACTACATACCAAAGGATCATGAGATCCAAATGCATAAGAAGAGACAAAGTCTTAGACAAAAAGAGATGGATGTGGCCTTTTACACCGAGGAGATTCAATAACTTTTCCTAAGATCCAAAATCCAAGAGGAAGAAAGCATCTAAGTAGCTAGATATTTGGGTGGCTTAAGATGGAGCATCCAAGAGGAGATCAGTTTGTGGACTCCTACTACTATACATAAGTGTTTCCAATTGGCACTTAACTAGAAGAAAGAAACAAAAAGAAACAAGACTCTAATTCAAGGAGTAGGGGAAGAGGAAGAGACTCCAAAGGTGGACATAGAGGGGGTTCTAGTGGTAGGAGCAATGAAACTGGGAATCAAGGAGACTCCAAACTAATTGAACAAACTAGTGAATCAAGTAATAGGGGGAATTATAGTAGAGGAAGAAGTTTTTATAGTGGTGGTAGAGGAACGATAGGTGTTTTTGGGAGAAGCTCACATTTTGCTTCAATGAAATGCTATAATTGTGGATAATTGGGTCACCCTACTTACTGGTGTCCAAATAAACCATCATCTTCCCAAGGGGAGAATAAAATTTCATATGCACAAGAAGAAGAAGATGATACTAAACACCTTGAGGTTAGCCTAGATTTAGAGAAGGGAGAAAGCCTAATGCTTAGGAGGATCTTGATCAAAGAACCTAAGAAGGATGAACACAAACAAAGGAGAGCACTCTTTAGAGTCAAGTACAAAATTTAAGGCAAAGTATGTAGGGTCATAATAGACTCAGGGTCTAATGACAATGTGATCTCAGAGAGGTAGTGTAGAAACTAAAGTTAACTAAGTTACCCCATGGTTGTCCCTACAAATTCGCTTGGTTGAACAAGGGACAAAACATATTAGTTAATGAGCAAGTATGGGTTGATTTTACTATAGGAAAGTATCAAGACAAGATACTTTTTGAGGTTCTCCCAATGGATGCATGTTATTTGTTTCTTGGAAGACCATGGCAGTATGACAGGGAGGTAGTCCACCATGGCAAGGAGAATAAGTACTCATTCAAGAAGAATGGAGTTAATTATAAGATACAGTCTTTGATAGAGGCAAACATAATGGAGAAGATAGACTCCAATACACTCCTGATGAGTGGAAAAGAATTCTTACATGACATCAAACAAGAAGAAGGGGTTAGCTATGAAGTCTTGGTAAAGCCAAAGGAGGAAGAGTCACCTAAGAAAGCTCCTATGCCTGCAAAAGTGAAGAAATTGCTAGAACAATTTCAAGACATCATAAGTGAGGGAACTCTAGCTACATTACCACCAAAGAGAGAAATCAGTCATCGGATTGACTTTGTGCCAGGGGCATCATTACCTAACAAGGATGCATATAAGATGACACCAGAAAAAAACAAGGAGATAGCAAGGCAAGTTCAAGAGCTTTTGGATCAAGGTTTGATTAGGAAGAGTATAAGCCCATGTGTTGTACCAGTTGTCCTAGAACCCAAGAAAGGAGGCACATGGAGGATTTGCACTGACTCAAGAGAAATAAATAGGATAACCATTAGGTATAGGTTCCCTATCCCTAGGATAGAAGACCTAATGGATTATCTAGGGGGTGCCAAATAGTACTCCAAGATAGACCTTAAGAGTGGGTACTATCAAATCAAGATGAAAGAGGGGGATGAGTGGAAATATGCCTTCAAAACCACACAGGATCTCTATGAGTGGCTAGTAATGTCATTTGGCCTCACAAATGTACCTAGCACCTTCATGAGGGTTATGAATGAGGTCTTAAAGGATTATATAGGAGTGTTTGTAGTGGTGTATGTAGATGAAATCTTAGTCTTTTGAAAGACAAAACAAGAACACATGAAGCATCTAGAGCTTGTATTGAAGAAACTCCAAGAAGAGAAGCTCACCATAAATCTTGAGAAGAGTGAGTTTATGAAGTAAGAACTAGTCTATCTAGGGTTTGTAGTATCCCAAGGTGACTTGTGTCATCACCTAAAATTGGGCTAATAGAACCTAAGGCCCTATTTGCCCTAATTTGGGATAAAACCTTAATTATGTTAATTTGATCCTTGATTATTGACATAATTTGTAAAAATTCAATAAAATCATAAATATATTAATTCAAGCATTTATCATCAAATCATCAAGCAAAATCAATTTAATTACCTCTAGGCCTAATTAATTAAATCAATCGCATTAAATTCATGGCTAGAGTAATTAATTAAAAGAAATGAATAAATCCCTCTCAAAATGACATGTCACCTTAAAGGGGACAACAAAGACACTTTGAACCAATGAGAGGTAATCACATGGATCACTCACGTGGATCAAGCTTGGAAGCATCTCAACCACTCCTCATGGATGCATCCTAACCATTCAAAATCTCAAGATTCTATAAAAAAGAATTTTCAAATCTTCAAAGGCTCCTAATTCTTTGCTTTTGATATAGTTAATTTGAATTCATACATGCATGCTGCTATTTTGATCTTCATATGCTCATAGATAATTAGCAAACACTTCAATTTGGCTAATAGTAAATGAATTTCATGATCTAATGGCTAATTTGGATAAATCTCATAGTTTTAGCTTCATTTTTACATAGTGATCTTGAATCTCTCATCTTAGCATTGCATTTTCACTATTTAGGATTAAATCTGAGAGCAATTTATAATCCTTTTCATACTTGTGATAATTAGAGAGCAATAGGATGCCTTCAATTGTTTATTTCCTTTGTTTATTTTATCATTCTAACAATTGATATAATATCCTATTGAAGTATTGTGTTACAAATTTGTAGGTCAATAATTCACACACATTTCTGGCACCCACCGTGGGGCCAAGCCCTAGATTTTCAACTTTTTGTCATGTTTCTTTCTGCCAGGGATCGCATAAAAGAAATTGGATTGCATCTAGGAAGAACAATCACACCCTGCATTTCCTGGATTGTATCCAGGATTTCTCAGATCATATCTGGTCAGGTATCACATCTGTTTGAATTCAAGATCGCATGTCAGAAATAGGATCGTATCTAGATAATGGGATCGCATGTGGGAAAGGGGATCACATCTAATTAAATTTAGGATCGCGTCTAGAGATATTTTCTTAAATTTTGGATTTTTTGACCCCTAATGATTTGATTTTTTGTTTTATGTAGTGTTTAAATAGCCTAACTATGGTTTGCAAGATGAATGACAAAGAATCTATAATTTCAAACTACTAATGGTTGTTTGTAGGTTGCCAAAATAAATCAACAAAACTTCATGCTTTGGTTTTTAGGAACTAATGCAATTTGATTTTATCTTAAAAATCAACCAAAGGATTATGCTCTTTTCCCTTGAGGAAAATCAGAAACTCAAAAGTTGACTTACATTTTCAGGTTAAATTGGGGAAATGAATGTTAAAGATTGCACAATGTGCTTAGGAATTTTTATTTGAGATAGGATATTATGCTCTTCTCCTTCATGGAGAATCATAAACCCATACCTCATAATCACTTATCCAATTTCTTTATTGCATACCTTTAGAGGGCATGTCAGTTGAGGAAAAAAGCTCCAGGGAATGACCTGTATCATCTTAAAATGGAAGCACTTCCATGTTAAGAAATTTAAGACCTCCAAGTAAATGGTCTAGGATCATGTCAAGAGCCTTGAATAGGTCATTTCATGGATCTAGCTTTTTCCCCCTATTCTACTTCCCTCTCCACCTATTTCCATCCTTTTTCTAGCACCTGGTCCTGAGAATTTGAGATTTGTCACCTCAGGGTCAAAGTTGACCTCTTGGGTCAAGGTCGACCTCAACCCTAACCTTGGGTAGAGTTGACCTTGACTCTAACCTAGGGAAGAGTCAACCTCAACTCTAACCTAGGGCAGATTCAACCTCACCCCTGACCCTCGGTCCAATTTCCAAGTTTAGGAGGTTTCGGGATATCGAGCTTTGGAAAGTTTTATTTTCCCATTTTCGGGTCAACTATTTCGGATTTTAGAATGGTAAACTCTTAAATTGCATTTAATCTAGGTCCATTTCTAGGGGTTAAGGTTAATTGTGATTTAATTCTCCAATGTCGGCCTCTCTAGAAGTTTGTGCCCTAGATCACTATAAAAGGAAGCCTTCCTCTCTCATTTTCTCCATCAATTATTCATGAGCATCCATCAAGTTTTGGCATCAAGTTTTGAGATCAAGTCTTCTTCCAAGAAAATAAAGTGAGAAAGAGTCCAAGAAATCAACCATTCAAGCATTCAAGTTCTCCATTCAAGATCAAGGATTCAATCATTCAAGCCTTTGAAGGGATTTGGCTCAAGCATTCAAGATTCATCATTCAAACCCTAGATCTATCCATCATGGTGTTGTGATCTTCCTTCAAGATCATTTGTTCATCTTCAAGATCCATTCATTCTTCTTTCAAGGTGGATTCCAAGAATACAATCATGGAGGTTTTTTATTTATATTTATGGTTTTGATTTACATTGTTGAGTCCAAGCTTTCGTATCAATATACTTGTTTACATTTCAAATACAATTGCATATCTGTTGAATATCATAGCTTCATTGTTAGATCTACTTCTACTACTTTCTAGCATTCTCTATTTCAATTCCATTATTAAGGTTTATTCCAAACTGGGGTTTGACTAAGGAAAACCCCTCATCCAAACAAAAAAAACCCTTTTTTTCTTGTAGGTGCAAGTGCGGGACGGTGAATATCAGAGCAAATTTGGATACCCTTTTCATCGAACTTCCAGGATCCGCGAACAGAATTTTTGTCAAAGTAGTTGGGTCAAGGTCAACCTTCAATGGGGGGTAATATTGTTCCCTACTATTTGGGTCAAGGTCAACCTCCCTCAAAAATAAAAAATATTTATGGGTTTTGTAGATCTCGCAGTTTTGGTTTAAGATAGCGAAAATCAATAGTTTATGAGATTGTTTGACAGGGTTTTCATCCGATTATTTTCGGAGGTAAGTAATTTTACTTCTTCATTTCAATATTAGCATTTCCAAATTTATATTCCATCCCCTTATAATTCAAATGTATATATAAAATATGGGTTTAGGGTCTCTTTCATATGCATTATTCCAAACCCTATTCGTCCATATTTTTCATCTTACATTTTGGTGAGCCTGTTTACGACAACTCTTTATTTTTGGTGTTAGATTTGAATCTTATGTTAGATCTTGCATGCTTATGAAAGTAGATTTATTTTATGCTCTTACATTTCTATCTTAAAAATATAAAAAAATTACAAAATTTCTTTAAAAATACAAAAATATTTACATTTTCACGCTTGTAATTTTACTTTGTGTTCAAAATGTATGATTTTTGTTTTGAATACTTTGATAAGGCTTTTATTTCAAAAGAGGATAGATCCCTTAATGAGGTACATGGAAGTGAGAATGATATTTATTTGAATAAGATCTCCATTGATCCTATTCCTATTTCATCCTCCTTTACAACCTCTTCAATTGACCTTTATCATAGGGTGTGTGCATTGTTACCTTCATGTTCCACTATTTACAACATTGATTCACCTAGAATGTCATATCCTAAATATCCTATTCAAGATATAGAGGCCTTTAAGAAAGTCCTCTATGACAGTGATCAAGGTGTTAATCTCCTGTGTGATATCACTCATCTTGTGCATTTAAATGACAAACCTTTAGTTCAAGATTTAGGATTTACTCCTCCTGTCACTAGTGTGGAACCTTCTTCCATTCATTTACCCAAAATTCCTACTTACACTCCTCCTTTGGTGACTACATCCTTTTCATCTCTTCATGTGAGTGTTCCACCAGTGTCTTTACCTCAAAACCTTCTTACCATAGTGTTTCTTATACCTATTCCAACCCTCATCCAACTATGGTTCCAAGTGTTCCACTAGTTGTGTCTTCCATTCCCACCACTTCTTACAATTTTCCTAGTGTTCCTAATGACTCTATGTCTCCTATTGATTCTACAATCATTAATTTAGCCCAAACTGTGTCTTTTTTACAACAACTTGCATCCTTAACTCAATCCAAGTTTAGTATTCCTACATGTGACATGGGTAGTCCTTTATCCTTAGACATTATTCATGCTCATGTTCCTCAGTAGGTCGATGTGCCACGTCTTGAGAATTATGATGGTAAGGGAGACCCTGTCACTCATGTTAAAACATTTCAAATCATTTGTAGTGACTATCTTATTATGAGATTGACTAATACTTACCTTCCTACTCTCAAAATTTTCATTAAGAATTTGTGTGGGAAACCTATTACTCTTTTGGATTATGTGAAGAATTTGGTAGATGATACACCATTTCCTAATCTTCCTAATCCTAATCCTATCTTTCCTAATTCATTCCCTAATCTTCCTAATCCTAATCCTATCTTTCCTAATCTTAATCCTATCTTTCCTAATCTTCCTAATCCTAAACCTATCCTTCCTAATCTAATTCCTAATATTCCTAATTCTCCATCTGCTATTCCTAGTTCTTCCCACACTTATGATGGGGCTCAAACTATGGTTCATGATGCAAATGTGCAAGAATTATTTTTACCTTCCCCTTTTTATCTAAATTATTTGACTTACATAGAAATCTTTAAATCTATGTCGAAATATGTTTTCTCCATGTACAAATATCCTCTCCACTATAGTAATACACATTTACTTGTTGATTGTCTACATTTCAAGATGTATGTTAGAGAAAGAGCTGGTTTAGGAATTTTATCTCACTCTCGTGAGGTATTACAAATTCTTCATAATTTTACCCCTCATTCTTCTATAATATAGCTCTTTCCCCCTATTGTCTCTTAACTGGAGGACAAAAGGTCTTTCTTCTAGTTCTCTAGGATCCATTGTGCTCTTAGCATTTTATTTTTTTTGAGCTTAATTGGTTATTCTTTCTGTCTTTCCTCTCTATGGTTTTGTATTATGTTCGTAATCATCCATAGTTCTCCTTTCAAGATATCTTTTGTAAAGATGTTTGTTTTGCAAAGGTATCCCTTGCTTTCATCCCTAGGGGGCAAGGTTCTTCATTCTTTCTCTTTGTCTAAGGATCTACTCTCCTTAGCTTAGTGGCATTTGTTTATCTTCCAACATTATTTCATTATATTGACTGAGGTTTTGGCTATGGATACCCTTTTATGTGAGAGGTTGTTGTCCTAGGTCATCACCTCTTCTTTATTCTGCAAATTATGTTCTTCATAAATTCTTGCCCTGGCTGTAGGGTTAGAGTTTGATTCTTGTGATCAAAGGTTCCTCTTCCTCTTGATTATAGGGGGCTTGATGATTCAATCTTTGTTTCTCTTTGAAAAATGATATTTTATCTAAAAGCACTCCTCTATGGTGGGGGTCTTGTTTTTAATATCTCTTTCTCTTTGAGGATCATTTTCCATAAGTGACATATCCTTTTCACGATTATCTATACTCTTGGATGTAGGGGTCAATACCCTTCGCTAAGAATATAGTATACATTTTTGTTAAACAAGATATCTCCTTACGTTGTGAAGTAGGTATCCTCTTTCTCTTCCTTATCATGTCTAGTAGATAGCCACAATAAGGAGGGGGGCATATATAGGGTCTCCCTTGTATTATATTTTTTCATTTATATACTAAATCCTCATAAGGTAATGCACATAAGTTGCTAAATCTTGAAGAGACACGCATTTTTTAATTTTCAATATGCTAAATCTTTTGAAGGTAATGCACATAAGTTGCTAAATCCTGAAGATACATGCATTTTTCAAATTTCAATATGCTAACTCTTCCGAAGGTAATGCACATAAGTTGCTAAATCCTGAGGAGACACGCATTTTATATTCCATGGTGATACAAGAAGGTGGATCTATGGGTATTCTATAAGTCATCAGAAGACACATTACAATTACAAAGCATATTTTATGGGTGAACTATCAGGTTTGGCCACCTCTTTGGCTCTCCCTCCTTGGTGGTTCATTGTAAGGTGGGCATCTTACTAGGCAAGGTAATCACTTTCTCTTTTCTCTCTTTTTTCTTTCATGCTAGTAGGATTGGATCATGAAGCTATGTTATTTATAGTGTTTCTCTTGTCTTTCTTATGTAATCATTTATGCTTTTATGATAGCTTTCCAAATATGATATTAGTATAGGAATCATTTATTAGCAAGGTTTCCTTTACTAGTTCATTTGGGTTTGTTTTAGTACTAACCCCTCTTTTTGTGTCTTTTAGCTTTGTTTTTGTTTTTCTTTGCTTTTGCACCCTTGTGCACCTATGTTGAGTTAGAATCCTTAACTTGGGGGCTTGTGTCCTTAGCTAAGTGTTATTTTATCTCATTGTGAATCCACTTGGATCTCTTCTTTCTTCTCCTTTACCAAGAGTTTACATTGAATCCATACTCTTACTAAAGTGGGGGCTTAATGTATCATCGTAAAATGGAAGCACTTCCATGTTGAGAATGTTTAGCCCTCTAAGTAAGTGGTCTAGGGTCATGTCAAGCACCTTGAATAGGTCTTTGCATGGATCTAGCTTTTTCCCCCTATTTTGCTTCTCTCTCCACCTATTTCCAACCTTTTTCTGGTACTTGGTCCTGAGAATTTGAGATATGTCACCTCAAGGTCAAAGTCAACCTCCTAGGTCAAGGTCAACCTCAACCCTAACCTAGGGTAGAGTTGACCTCGACTCTGACCTAGGGTAGATTTGACCTCACCCCTAACCCTTGGTCCAATTTTCAAGTTCCAGAGGTTTCAGGATATCGAGCTTTAGAAAGTTTTATTTTCTCACTTTCGGGTCAGCTATTTCAGATTTCAGAATGGTAAACTCTTAAATTTCATTTAATCAAGGTCCATTTCTAGGGGTTAAGGTTAATTGGGATTTAATTCTCCATTGTCAGCCTCTCTAGAAGTTTGTGCCCTAGATCACTATAAAAGGAATCCTTCCTCTCTCATTTTCTCCATCAATTATTCATGAGCATCCATCAAGTTTTGGCATCAAGTTTTGAGATCAAGTCTTCTCCCAAGAAAATCAAGTGAGCAAGCATCCAAGCAATCATCCATTCAAGCATTCAAGTTCTCCATTCAAGATCAAGGATTCAAGCATTCAATCCTTTGAAGGGATTTGGCTCAAGCATTCAAGATTCATCATTCAAACCCTAGATCTATCCATCATGGTGGTGTGATCTTCCTTCAAGATCCTTTGTTCATCTTCAAGATCCATTCATTCTCCTTTCAAGGTGGATTCCAAGCATACAATCATGGAGGTTTTTTATTTACATTTATGGTTTTTATTTACATTATTGATTCCAAGCTTTCATATCAATATACTTGTTTACATTTTAAATACAATTGCATATCTGTTGAATATCATAGCTTCGTTGTTAGATCTACTTCTACTACTTGCTAGCATTCTCTATTTTAATTCCATTATTAAGGCTAATTCCAAACCAGGGTTTGACTAAGGCAAATTCATCATCCAAACAACAAAATCTTTTTTCTTGAAAGTGCAGGTGCGGGACGGTGAATATCAGAGTAGATTTGGATACCCTTTTCGCCAAACTTCTAGGATCTGTGAACAGAATTTTCATCGGAGCAGTTGGGTCAAGGTCGACCTTCACTAGAGGTAATATTGTGCCCCACTATTTGGGTCAAGGTAGACCTCCCTCAAAAAAGAAAAATATTTTTGGGTTTTGTAGATCTCACAGTTTCGGTTCAGGATCGCAAAAATCAACAATTTCTGAGATTGTTTGACAGGGCTTTCAGCCGATTCTTTTTAGAGGTAAGTACTTTTACTTCTTCATTTCAATATTATCATTTCTAGATTTATATTACATCCCCTTAGAATTCAAATGTATATATAAAATATGGGTTTAGGGTCTCTTTCATATGCATTATTCCAAACCCTATTCGTCCATATTTTTCATCTTACACGACCCAAGTGGGGACAAGTCTTAAGCTGACTCTTCCACCCCACTATAAAATTTGACACTTCCTTGAGGTAAAAGCCTTGGAAGACATAATTCATCTTATCTTGGAAGATTGATGATCAATTCCAATGACAGAATTGGATCTTGTGTAGAGTGGAGCCGCTTAAATATCGCTTGCGAGACTACGCATTTTCAAGTTCCTATAGGGCTTATGGTCTTAATCCTGCTTGCAAGACTATGGGAGATGGTTATGAATGGATGCCTTTATTAAAAGCCTTAAGATAGATGCTACCTGGTTCATCCCTAAAAGGTTGTTATCACTTGTGCGAGGAAAATAGTAATTGCCCCAAGACATTCACCATATTGAGCCCTCATCGATGTTACCACTCAGCTAATACGGCCTCCAATATCCATTACATGTTATTAGACTTCCATATTCTAAGGATTATTTGAGTGTGTTCCTAAGTTAGTGAACAAGTGGTTTCAATCTCTACCTAGTATAAAGCAGGTTAGGTTTGTCTTCTTAAAATGATTGTTTAATGTGTTCTAAGTACAAATTCAAATAAATCCCCCCCAAATGAACAAACACAAAGCATTTACAAACACCTACAAGTCACTAGAATCTAACAGAGATGACCCATTTTCCCAAAAATCACTGAAATTGGCAATTGAAAGACATCATTGAGTCACATTTGGTAATCCTATATCGCATCATGTATGTCATGCCGCATCCTAAATTTCCTGAATCGCATCTAGTAAACACAACATTTCTTGTATCACATCTGGTGACCACTACATATCATGTGTTGCATCCCATATTTCTTGGGTCACATATGGGGACCAAAGTTTGCCAGTCACCTGTAAAGTGTCACATCTAGGTCAATGAGCATTTCTATACCTGTCATAACCAAAAATTTTGCATTTCCAAATATCCATTTCAACCATTAGTAAGATTCTATTGTCAAAATAAATCCATCTGATAACCTAAAAGAGCTATTTTTGAGAAAGTCTTGTCACCTTGCATGGTCTTTTCTGCATTGTCCAAATTGTGGAGTTAGTTAACCCTATCGGTTACAATCAAGTTCCCAGCTCACTATTAGAGCACTTTGACACCCTTTGACACTGGAACTTTCACACTATCAGACCCACTTGCATTTTGGTTCCCAACTCACTATCAGGGCACTTTGACACCCTTTGACGTTAGATCGATAAGACATTTTCAAACCCACTCTTGCATCCTTGGACTCATAATCGGACATTGCAAACATTCAAACCCACTCTAAATACAAGACACTCATTGATTCCTTAATCAAGTTTTCATGATTAATACAAGACACAAATCTTATCATTTTGAAAAGTACCCATTCTTGAACAAAGTACCATTGCTTACATTTGAAAAAGGAGAAACTTCTAGACTTAATCCTTTATTTGGAATGACACCAAGCACTACATATATAGAAACACCCAAAGAAAAAAATATGAATAATCAAGAAGACTTCCATTGGGATGAAAGACATGATGAACAAGATGACCAAAATAATCAAGAAGAGGCTCAACAACAAGAAGCCCATTATGATTCGGATGATGCAAATCCCACCGAACAAGAATACCAAAGAGCCATAACAAGAAAACGATTCAACAAAATCCTTGAGAGAACTTTGGAAGAAAATAAGGAAAAATACTTCCTAGAACTTGCCTCTCAAGGAGTGAAACTACCAAAGGACTATGATGTAAACCAACTTAAGCAAAAATAAGATCTTAGTCCTATGTCAATTTTGACAAGACAACTACTTGCTATGCAAAATGAAATCAAAGAACTCAAAAAATAGAAGGACAAACCAACAAAACAATATTCCTTGGAGCACATTTGTCCTTTCCCTTTTGACAAGGGACTAAAGATGATTCTAATTCCTAAAAATGTCACAATTCCTAAATATGACAAATATACTAGAAATTCTGACCCTCAAGATCATGTGAGGGAGTTTTGCACAACCAGTATGGAATTCATGCATGAACAAACATATCTCATGAGATTATTTCCACGAAGCTTGGGTGGACAAGCTATGGATTGGTTCTCAAAATTACCTATAGGAATCAAGACATTTGATGAACTAGTGAAAAAGTTCATACAACAATACTCCTATAACATCCAACACACAGTGACAATGTCGGATCTATGCAATACTAAATAGAAAAAATGAGAATCATTCTTGAATTTCCTACAATGATGGAGGAAAATATTTGCACGATATGCTCGGCAGATAACTAAAAACAAAAAAATGGATATCTTCATTAATAACTTGGTACCATAAATTAATTTCCCTATACAATTACAAGGTCCACCAAGTTTTGATAAGATGATAGATAGTGCCATCAAGATTGAAGAGGTCTTGATCAAGAAAGGTGAAACCACTATCAAAAAGGAAAATAAAGACAAGTACTATCCCACCAAAGATAATTACAAATATAGAAACAAAAACAAGAATGTCTTTAACAATGGAGTGGTTGATACTCCTAATCCAAAACCTAAATTGGATGTCTTCAATCTCACAACGAGTCTTCAAGAAAACAAGAATTCAAATTCTACAGTGACACCAATGGCTAACAAAAATTTCAATAAACCTCCTACTCGAATAGATCCTTGGGTAGCAAGACCTAAGAGAACATGTACACCATTGGGAGATACATTGGAAGTGGTCTTAAAGTCACTATTGGACAATAAAATCATTACAATTCTTGATTCCAAACCTTGGGAACCAGAAGTAAAACCAAGGTGGTGGAATGAGAATGATTACTATAATTTTCATCACAATAAAGGACACAAAAAAACAACTATATGAAGTTAAGACATGTTATTCAGGACCTAATTAAAGAAGGTAAAGTCAAGGTAGATGGGCATCATACAAACAATGATCATAAGGCATTTCAAACTCTATTACCTAGCTATGAAAAAGGGAAATATTCCAAGAGTAACAAGATCAACTATAAATACACTGATGATGATAATGTAATTCATATGGTGGAACCATGCAAACCTTCCATCAATGTAATCACTCTAAGAGGAGTCCAAAGAAAAACTAAGTTTTATAATATTGTAACAAGAAATCAAGCTAAGCTCACTCTCAAAGGAGCTTCAACATCTAATACACCAGCTACATCAATAACAACGTCTAAGCAAGTGGCATTACCTCCCAAGTTTAATCTTGTGGATCAGTTGCAAAGAACACCCACTCAAATATCTATTATGGAGCTATTGAAAATCTCTCCTAGTCATAGGTAAGTTCTTGATCAAGCCCTACTTAACACAAATGTACCGAAAGATCTAGATGTGGATAGATTCCAAACTATGGTTGGTCACTTGAATTCCCCACATTACTTATTTTTTCTGAAGAGGATAATAAATCATTGAACCAGCGACATAACCAACCTCTGCATTTAGAAGTCCTTATTCATAAACACCAAGTCAAGTGTGTCTTGATAGATGGAGGCTTTGATTTGAACATCTACATGTACAACTTGCTAAAAAAATTATGATTCTCATAACATGCAATTAATCCTAGAAGAAAGATAGCAATCAAGGCTTATGATGAAGAAGAAAGATCCTATAAAGGATTAGCTTTTTTACCTATCAGGGTGGGACCAGTAGAGAAAGATGTCCTATGTCAAGTTCTTGATTTACCACGCATGTACAATATTCTTCTTGGAAGGCCGTGGATACACTTAATGCAAGTTGTGCCTTCTACTTACCATCAATGCATAAAGTTTCCACATAACGGAGTAGAGGTGACTATTCCAGTAAACACAACATATCCTTGTAACAATCTCAAACAAATAGAAAGCATGGTTCCTCACAACAAGGAAAGCTCTAATAAGGCGGAGACATCCAAAGAAATGGTTTTGAGAAGCTTTGCTAAAAAGATCAACATTCAAGAGACAAGTATGGGGGAATACAAGATAGATCTGGCAATATCCTTAATGGATCTTCCCATATCTCCTAAAACACAAGGAAGACCTTCATCAACATTTACACCATCCAATGGTAGTTCTCTAACAATACATGCAGGAACTGGAATGGTCAAAGCAAAAGTATCCCTTGAAGAAGAAAATGAAGAAAAATTAGTCTTACAGTGGCTTTATAAAGAAAATGAAGAAGATGGAAATATTAAACATGTTGAGATAGATTCAAACAAATATGGAAAGGGGTATAAGATCATGAAACAAATGGGTTACAAAGGAAAAGGACCCTTGGGACAAAACAAACAAGGACTTGTGGAACCTCTACACATGGATTTTAGAAATCCTAAAGATAAGATTGGATTGGGCTTCAAAGAAGAAACATCTCATCCTATAGCAAAAAGTGGTCTTGTATTTGACAAATCAGGGAACTCAAATGATGAAGAAGAGGTAGAAGGACAACATATTTCCTATGAAAGTTTGTTTCTCTTATAAGGAGACCCATTATCAGAAATTGGTACAACTCTTGAACAAGAATCAAAAGAAAGATAAATTGAAGAACCTGAAGAAGAACAAGAACAAGAGCTTCCTATTTTTGACACACCTCACTTTGATGAGGAACTAGATATGATAACTGAACAAGAAACATTGCAAGAAGAAGAAACCCATGCTAATGAATAAGAGGAGACAACAATGACTATTGCCCACTTCTTGGGGGTTTCAAATTATAGTCAAGTAGACTCACACAAATATGAATGGGATGCTCTTTATGATGCTACTATGGATATATAAGTGGATGTGATACACAAATTTTCTCCTAGAGTCTTGTTTGAAGAAGGAGAGAGTTCTAATGCTAGATCACTAGAGTTAGATTTGCATAACAATAACATGAACTCTAATAATAATGAACATGACTCTAATAATCCTAACACTTATTTAGAAGAAAACTTAATAGAAAAAATCTTGCAAGTTAATGACGTTGATAATAACGTGATGTTATCTCTTGAACCTACTGAATCCTTATCCTTATTACATCCTGAACTGATAGATAGGAATGAGCCTACATCCACAAGCCTATTATCTTTTGACAATGACTATTCCATAGCCTATTATCTAAATGCTTGTGAACCCTTCCTTTCTTCCACCAGTGTAAAGTGTGAAACTATGACTACAGAGGATATAATTTTCTTAGTCTCAAAATGAAAAACAAAAAGAACAAGAGATATGATGGTGAAAGCCACCTAGTGGCAGTATCAGATCCTAAAAGAGAAAAATAAAAAGATGTATCTAATGGTGAAAACCTCCTAGAGGTGCTAAAGGATGGGATTCTTGATATCCTCCCAGATCACTTTCAAGAAAGATCCTTAGTTCTGATTGAACCTACACAACCCATTAATTTGGGAACAATAGAAGCTCCTCAGCTAGTTCACATTGCTCAGTCATTGACAGAAGATGAAAATATCCAATTCACTAACTTCTTCAAATAAAAGAAGATCAATTTTTCTTGGTCTTATTTAGATATGCCTAGATTGGATATAGATTTAAGCATGCATCACTTGTCCATTTCACTTGATGTGAAACTTGTTACAAGTGGTAGTTGTCATTGCACCAAAAGATTGACCTGTTAATGCCCGACACAACCACTAGACTTATAGAAGACACATGAGGCGGTTAAGCCATGTCATGAATCCCAAGGGGAGTACTGACCATTTTTCCAAAAATCTCCCCCTCAGTATTACCCAAGGGGATTCAAACCTGTGACCAAGCTCTGATACCACTTGTTACAAGTAGTAGTTGTCATTGCACCAAAAGATCGACCTGTTAATGCCCGATACAACCACTAGACTTAGAGAAGACATAGGAGGTGGTTAAGCCATGTCACGAATCCTGAGGGGAGCTCTGACCATTTTTCCAACAAAACCAGTGAAACAAAAACCCAAAAAGATGAACCCACATGTGGCATTGCTAGTCAAAGTAGAATTGGAAAAACTATTGAAAGTTGGATTCATTAGGGGCATTGATTATATAGAATGGATTTCAAACATAGTTCATGTTTCTAAGGTAGAAAAATCCATAAGAGTTTGTACAGACTTTAGAGATTTAAACAAGGCTTGTCCAAAAGATGACTTTCCACTTCCCAACATAGACATGATTGTAAATTTGACAGTAGGCTATGAGATGCACACATTGATGGATGGATTTTTCGGATATAATCAAATCAAAATTTCTCCTAAAGATCAAGAAAAGACCACATTCACATGTGCATAAGGAACATATTGTTGGAATGTGATTCCATTTGGTCTAAAAAATGCAGGTGCAACTTATCAAAGAGCAATGACCATAATATTACATGATATGATGCATAGAAACATGGAATATTATGTAGATGACACATTGGAAAAATCAAGGATAAGGACTACACATATAGAGGACCTAAGGAAAATCTTTGATAGAATGGAATGGTTTCAATTAAGACTTAATCCTAAGAAGTGTGCATTTGGCGTGTCATCAGGAAAACTATTAGGATTCATAGTCTTGGCAAAAGGAATTGAGGTGGACCCAGCAAAGGTGAAGCTATTCTTGAAATGCAACCACCTAGAAATATTAGTCAAATGAGGATGCTTCAAGGCAAGTTACAATCCATAAGAAGATTTATATCTCAATTGGTAGATAAAGTGCAACCTTTTACAAAGTTGATGCATAAAGGAACTACATTCACTTGGGATGAGCAATGTGAAGAAAATTTTTCCCAAGTCAAGAAATATCTAATGAATCCTCCAATCCTAATGGCACCAATTTATGGAAAACCTTTATTTCTCTACTTATCAACTACAGACATATCATTAGGAGTATTTTTTGTGCAAGAAGATGAAGCTAAGAAAGAAAGAGCTATATACTATATCAGCGAAATGTTGGTCACATATGAGTTGAACTATTCAATGATTGAGAAGCATGCTTAGAAGTGGTTTTTTCATCCCAAAATCTTAGGCATTACATGTTGGCACACAAGGTGAAGCTAGTGGCTAAGATTGATCCACTCAAATACTTGTTGAGTAAGGCAATGTTGATGGGAAGTCTAGCAAAGTGGGTCCTAATTCTAAGTGAATTTGACATTGAATATGTTGACAAAAAATCCATTAAAGGACAAGTGATTGTTGATCAACTTGAAGAAACACCATTAACAAATGTCAAGCCATTACATGTTGAATTTCTAGATGAATCTATCATGCATTAACAGAGCACCCCTGGAAAACATATTTTGATGGCTCCTTCACACAACAAGGATCAGGAGCTAGATGCTTATTCATTACACCACAAGGGTATAAGATTAAAAAATCTTATAAGATGATCTTCCCATGTGCCAACAACATAGCAGAGTATGAAGCTCTAATGAATGGAATCAAACTTGCAATAGAATGGAAAATTGTTGAATTACACATCTATGGAGAATCTCAACTCATTATCAATCAGATGAATGGTGACTATCAGACAAAAGATGATAATCTCATGCCTTACAAAATAATGGTGGACAACTTGAATAAATACTTTGTCTTCATCACATTTCAAAAAATTCAAAGATCAGAATACAGAGTAGCTGATGCAATGGATACTTTAGCATCCATGTTACAACTTGAAGAACATCAATTTCTCTATGATTTCCTGGTAGAAGAACTCCCATTTCTTGCCTATGACTCACCTGAATCCCAAATTTTTTCTGCCCTTGAAACCCAAGTGTTATCCCGATATGCCCATATCTACTCCTATCTAAAGGATCAAACAATCCTTGAAGGCTATTCCAAAAATGAAAAGAGATCCCTCATAAGATTGACATCATGTTATATAATCATCGCTAATAATTATATAACATGGTCTAGATGGTACGCTTCTTAGGTGTTTAGAACATGAAGACTCTAATCGTGCATTAAAGAAAGTTCATGAAGGTGTGTGTAGATCACACTCGAATGGTTTTTCATTAGCCAAGAAATGTTTAAGAGTTGGATATTATTGGTCCACAATGGAAAAAGATTCTATCCATTTTTCAAAAACATGCAAGAAATGCCAGATCCAGGGTAACCTGATACATGCTCCAGCTAGAGAGATAATTTATTTCATAACACATTGGCCATTCCAGCAATGGGCCTTTTCTTTAGTTGGTCAAATTTACCCTAATTCATCGAGTGGACATAAATACATCATTACTACAACTGAGTATTTCACAAAATGGGTGGAAGTTGTCCCACTATCTAATGCAACTAGAAAACAAGTTTCCATGTTTATCTTGAATTATATCATCTACCATTATGGCATACCCTCATTGATTGTGACTGAAAATGAGGGTCAATTCAAAAACAAAGACATAGATGAGTTGTGTCTTCAATTTAAAATCACTCAACACCATTCCTCAACCTATTACCCTCAAGGTAACAGACAGGCTAAAGCATCAAACAAAACTATATTGAAAATCTTGCATAGGACAGTAAACAAATCAGGAAGGGACTGGCATTTACAAATCAATCTAGCATTGTGGGCTTACAAAACAAGCATCAGAACCCCAACTGGTGCAACTCATTTTGTAGTAGTTTATGGATCAGAGGTCATCTTACCAGTTAAAGTAGAGATTCCATCACTGAGGGTATCATTGAAACATCTAGTCATTGATGAGGACTATAGAATCTCTAGACTACAAGAGCAAGAATTGCTAGATGAGCACACACAACAGGCATTTGATCATCTTAAAGTATATCAAAAGAGAATGTTAAGAGGATATAACAAGAAAGTGAAACCAAGAATTTTTCAAGTAGGAGATCTAGTTCTAAGAGAGAATCCTAAGAATCAATAGAATCGAGAACAAAAGGGAAAATTTGAACCCAACTGGGTCCCTTTTTCATCACAACAACATTTGGATCAGGAGCCTATCAATTGGCTACACCTAAAGGAGATGTTTTGCTAGATCCAATCAATACTCTACATCTGAAAAGGTTTTATTCTTGACATTCTTAAGGTAGCTTCTGTACAGTGAAAAGAGTCCTGAAAAAGGTACAAAAATCAGAAAAAGTTCCTAAAAAAATAAAACACAATAGAAAAAGTTCTGAAAAAATGACCATCTCGGTGAAAACCAAGAAAATAAGTGCCTTGGTGAGTCCAAAAAAAATAGAAAAGAGAATAAGTACAAAAAATTTTGAAAATATAAAAAGTGTCTTGGTTAAAACCTGGTAAACATGCACCATGATAGAAAAATAGAAAATGTTTGGCCAAGTGGTGAAAACATGGTAAACAGACGCTACTTATAATCAACACTCTATCTATCAAGACAACGCTTGCACATTTGGCCTATGTAAATCTCAGGTTGTATATATCTTCTCATCACTTTCGTGACACGCCAAATCCCGAAATGAACTATCATAAAATTGTGTCTTCCTAAGGTTGGAATCCATCCACATTAAGGTCCTAGGTAAATTGTTTTTCCTAGGGGGAAATGATCAAGGTCACAAATGTTGTCATGTCACTATTTGGACCTTTTGCTAAGAATGGAGTCTACAATAGACAATAAACTATGAACAAAGGTATTTTTCAATACCACCTTAGTCCGCAATAGACAATAAACTACTAACAAAGGTATTTCTAAATATCAACCATAAAAAGTATTTCTAAATACTTGGACCTATATGTGTTCCTAAACACTACGTCATAATGATAAGAGTGTTTCTAAACACTAAACAAATAAACCACTTATTGATGAAGGATAAGTTGATAATTGATAATAATCCCTATGCGTGTTTGCAAAAATAATCAATAGTGTTCCTAAACACTATAATCACAATTGTCTATTTTAAAGCAAATATATTGATTATCTTACAAGGAATAATGAACTTTTTCTTATTATCAATTTTTTATTGTTATGTTTCCTTGAGTGACTCGATGATGTCTATGGACTAGAGGAACAAGGACTGGGGGCATAACATTTTATTTATCTTCTATTTGTGGGGATGAATCTGATGATCTAGGATGATCATGGGGAATGGGTGTCTACTATAAGTACCTCCATCACAATTGGAATGCCATGTATACCTCGACCTGTTTCCTATGAAAGCCTTAGTGAGGTTGGATTTATTTCCTTGCCTATTTTAAATGAAAAACTACTTCCTAAGTAAGGTACATAGTAAATCAGATTATACCCAAGGATATGAATATAAAATAAAAGGTCATTGCAGGTATATATTTACACATTATGCACCAGAAAAGAAAAGGGTTTATATCAAATAGGAAGTAACTGACAAAACATTCTAGCCTACATGCTTTAATGTTTAGGTTATCTTTTGACATGATGAATGAAAGGGAAGTATTCATATTTTCATGATTGCTAAATCTATCAGTGAAAATTGTACTATCCTAATGAGGTCTAGTTGCAAATGCTCTATGATGACAATTAATCCACCTTGAATAAATAGTTACTGTCCTAGGTATCTTAGTCTAGGTGCATTTCATTTGGTTAATTGCATTTAGGTTCATTTTTAGTTGCATATCATATTAATTTGCATTAGGATCATTTAGATGCATTTCATGTTTTTAGTTGCATTGAAATACATTTTAAATTGCATTCATTTTAATATAGTTGCATTCATTTTTAAATTGCATAAACATGTATGTGTGAATTCAATTATCTAAAATATTAATATGAACTAAAAATTCTAAAAACATTCATCATTTTCCAAGTTTGACCAAGAACATCATGAAATCATAAACAATTGAAATGAAATGACTGGGTATATATCACTAATATTCATTTGCATTCATAATCCATTTCATATCATATGAACATTTGCATAGTGCATCCATAATCATTCATACATAAATAAAAGTGAGATGTCCATACATCACATCACATTACATCTCATACATTCATAATCCATACATTCATAAAGCGTTGAAAATACAAAAACATGAACATATATCAGTGAAATATACCATGATGTCATTCTATCACCATCTAATCTAATCATGACCAAGTATGACCATCACATCAATATCCAAAGCATAAGACAACTATCAAATATCCCACATGTGAGGAAATCAGAAGCATCATATGAAACAACATAAGTCAGACAAGATATCCATATCAGAATCAGTGGAATCAAGGAGCATCAATATATCATCAGTATGAGAGTATCAAAATGTCAGAATAGTATATCAGAGCATGGATAAAATAAGTATCAAAGTATCAGAATCACATGAAACAATGTATCAACAATAAATAGTTCATAGGATATGAGAGAGTATCTCGATAAAAAATAGTACAAATACAAGATATGACAAATGTATATCAGAGATACAAAATATGAAAGTAAAAAATATCAGGCCTCACTAGCTCCCTTGTCCTCTCATGGAGGATCTGGAGGGGGTACATCTACTCTACCAGGAATGGGTGGAGGCATCTCACCGTCTGACTATTGTGCTATGATAGAATACAGTGGTGCTCTCTGAGTAGCAGGAACAGCAGCATGGTATAAAGAAAAATAGTAGGTCACCCTCTATTCCTAGTGGGTGGCTGTGTGGGCATATTGGTCTCTCTCCACTCTCATCTAAGATAACTGAGTATCTTGCTCTCATAAATGTGCTCGGAGAGTAGCCACCTCTAACTGCAATGTAGCTCTTTCTTGCTCACATTATGATAATGGATCTCCATCACCACCTACAGGAGGATCTCGGTGTTCTTGCTGTCGATTCCCATCACCCCATCCTCTTGCTACCCTCTTCCATTATGCATGCTCATCTCTATGGAGAAGAGGCCCTGTATCTCTCTATGGGGGGGTGAATCTCAATTGCCTCTATCATTTCTACCCTACATCTCCTTCAAAGGCCCACCATCTGCTGCTATCACCTCCTCCTTTTCCTCCTCCTCCACCTCCTCCACCTCTGCCTCCTCAGGCTCCATCTCTCCCTCCATATTGTCCCCTATCCCTACCTCTACCCCTGTCTCTACCTCTAGCAGCTCAGCCTCAACCACCACCATCATCAGTAGGATCATAATCAAGCATGTCCTCAAGGCAAGGAGCGACCTCATCAGGAGCTATGAATCAAGGGTAAGGATGCTGAGTATAATAGGCATGGTATCCATCTATAATACCACCATCAAGTATCTTTGGGTGGTACTCCTAGTCCATAGGTGCAATCTAAGAGATCTCATGCAGCGTTGTCTCATAAATCAGTCAAGACCCCCACTGGGCTTCCTCATCCCTAATGCATGCATATATAGTTGTCTCCTGAGAGACACCCTGTACCCTATCATACTGTTGAGAGACACGTGTAATCAAAAATTGCTCTACGATGTAGCAGGTCCTACCAATAAAATACCTACTCTAAAAAAAAATATGACATCTGCCTAACATCAGATGGCCATCCCTCACTATCCACATAGGGCCTCTAAACAACCTCAATGATGTCATCAAGAACCCGTTACCAATACTCTAACTTGCCCAGATGGGGCTATTGTAATAAACTAGAGTACATATAAATGTAAGGCAAGTTGGTGTCGTGCTACCTATCTACTATCGGTCATGTGACGGGGATGTGTTCCTACTCCCAGACTTGAAGAATAAGGATGCCAACAGTCATAGTGTGAGAATGTTGGTACACAATCTCATGAAGCTCCTTGTATAAATGAGCTAAGATATAGCTCCCCCAAGAAAAATGGTGAGGTGATCGAATCATCTCCTCTATCATCCGAGACCACCCACACATAAACCCATGCTGACCCTGATCTGGCATCATCAGTCCTCCAACAAGTCTAGCCAAGTATACAAGAAGTGGCACATAGTTGGCCACCATGTGCTCCCAATTGAGGTAACATCTAGCAATGGTATCATCCTGGAACAATCCCCAAGCATCCACCATAGATGCAAGACCAGAGGCCTTGTACTCCACTCGAGACCCCATCACAAGAACATGAAGTATGCACCAGATGTCCTCTGGGGTCATGGTCATCTCGCTAGTTAGAAGGTGGAAGGTGTTATGCTTGGAGTGCCACCTCTCAGCCAATACTATCAGTAATCCTTGATTCACCTGAATGTCGGGTAAATCGGCTAAACTCCATAGTCTGCATTGCACAATAGTGTGTTGGTCAGCTGCTGAGAGATGTTGATGCAACTCTAGGACTTGAGTAGGTTAAGGACATCTAAAAGAAATAACATCAAAATGTGTCTACACAATAGAAAATAGGAGCACTATGTGAGTATTAGACAAAGAAAATTAACAAAAATTTGCTTAAGACATGCAAAACAAACAAGAAAGTTAGCTCAAAATTCAAAAAACCAAAAATAATCATGAAATCCCGAATATGATCCAAGAAATACAGGATGCAATCTTTCAACGGGATGCAAGCCAAGAAATCCCAAAAATGACTAAAGAATTCTAGAACGCAATCCGGAATCCGAATGCGACCCTATTTTGACCAAAAATGACAAAAAGACAAATTGACTATGAAATTGTTTGAATTTGACCAGATGCGACCCGATAGGATGCGATCCTGGAAATATCAGATACGATCTGGAATTCTATGAAAAATAGGATGCGACATGAGATTGTCCGCATGCAATCCCGCATCCAGGATGTGATTGAAAACTAAATTGGCTATAAAAGGTGTAAAAATACATGAAATTCAAATTTTCAAAATTGATAAGGATCGTTATCAGGTACTCATAGGTGTTTCATAGTGAGGTGGTCGATCATGTCATTGTGCTAGCTCGAATTGGTGCTTCTCCATAGGGAAAACATCTTCACTTAGAGCTCAGTAAAAATCAAAGGTAGAAAGTGAAAATGAATAGTAAAAATGGACTTTTTGACCAATTTAAGCATCCCAAGGGCCCCGGAGCCTTAAGGAACATATATTCTAAGACATTACAAATGCTTCATATCAGGACCAAAATTGTAACAGGTGATCTATATCACTTAAATGCGGTAAAAACAGAGTTATAGAGTAAAGTCAACTGTCAGAATTCAAAAATCAATTATGGTCAAATTGCAGTCAAACAAGCAAAAAATGAGTGGAAACGATGTTGTCAATATGGTAAATCAGTGCAGTAATGGTTATTACTTAGACTCAAGATCAACAAAAGTCAAAGTTCAGTCAACATCACTTAACGAAAGCTGCATATAGCATAATTAATGCACAGAAAGCTCGCTAGAAGCTATAAAAAGTGATTTTCTCACTAATGCATCAAATTTTTATGCTAGGATATTGCTTAAACATAAGTCAAACTTGGTCAATGCTCTCATATTCTTAGTCAAACTTGGTCAAATAGTGTTATGTTAACACTAAAATTGATCTTAAGTGCTTCATAATCGATTTTCTCTTGATCCAAATTCATTTTAAACACCGTAATTCTTCATAAATGCTTGAAACCAATGATTTTATCCAAATTTATTCTGATTTTGGTCCCAAGGGGGCATAATCATACTAAAATTAAAATTCTTTAACACCAGGGACATGACAGTTTTCTTTGATCAAGTTGATGTTAATCTTTACGACACTGATCGATTTCATCGCTTCAAATCAAATTGGTTATTTGTCGGCATGTTTAGTTACTGCAAATCAAATTTAACTAAAATTTATTTTCAGAATCTCTTATCGGTTTTCGTTCAATCAAGCTCGGAATCGGTATTTTCAATTCTCTTCCAATCAAGTTCAGAATTGATAATTTTCTAATCAAGTAGGATTTTGTTTGATCAAGTTCGGAATTCTCAAATTTAGAGTAGTTCTCTTTACTTCTCTCTAAATCTTTCAGAGTGGTCCTCGTTGCTCTCTAAATCACTTGAGCTTGAAGTAGTTCTCGTTGCTCTCTAAATCTCCTAAATTTGTTAGTTTCACTAAATCATGCTTTAAATCAGATTTTCTTTGAATCCCCGTGTTGTTCGCAAAGCAACTCAAAGAGGGGAAATTTTAATCACCTAAAATTGGGCTAATAGAACCTAAGGCCCTATTTGCCCTAATTTGGGATAAAACCTTAATTATGTTAATTGATCCTTGATTATTGACATAATTCATAAAAATTCAATAAAATCATAAATATCTTAATTCAAGCACTTATCATCAAAGCATTAAGCAAAATCAATTTAATTACCTCTAGGCCTAATTAATTAAATCAATCGCATTAAATTCATGGCTAGAGTAATTAATTGAAAGAAATGAATAAATCCCTCTCAAAATGACATGTCACCTTAAAGGGGACAACAAAAACACTTTGAACCAATGAGAGGTAATCACATGGATCAAGCTTGGAATCATCTCAACCACTCCTCATGGATGCATCCTAACCATTCAATATCTCAAGATTCTATAAAAGAGAATCTTCAAATCTTCAAAGGCTCCTAATTCTTTGATTTTGATATAGTTAATTTGAATTCATACATGCATGTTGCTATTTTGATTTTCATATGCTCATAGATAATTAGAAAACACTTCAATTTGGCTAATAGTAAATGAATTTCATGATCTAATGGCTAATTTGGATAAATCTCATAGTTTTAGCTTCATTTTTGCATAGTGATCTTGAATCTCTCATCTTAGCATTGCATTGTCACTATTTAGGATTAAATCTAAGAGTGATTTACAATCCTTTTCATACTTGTTCTAATTAGAGAGCAATAGGATTCCTTCAATTGTTCATTTCCTTTTCTTATTTTATCATTCTAACCATTGATATAATATCCTATTGAAGTGTTGTGTTGCAAGTTTGCAGGTCAAATTCACACACACAACTTGAAGATGGACAAAAGCAAGGTTGAAGCCATATTAAGTTGGCCTACTCCTAGGACACAGACTAAAGTAAGAATTTTCCATGGGTTAGCACAATTTTATAGGAAGTTTGTGAGGAGGTTCAGTGAAATATGTGCACCCATCCTAGACACTATAAAAGGGGGAGTCAAGACTATGTTCATATGGACCAAGGAAGTAAATGAGGCATTTGAAAGATTGAAGAAATAAGTGGATACACAGCCCATCCTATTTCTTCCAAGCTTTGACAAATTGTTCATTGTAGAATGTGATGCTAGCAATGTAGTAGTGGGTGCAGTCCTAAGCCAAGAAGGCAGGCCAGTAGCTTTCTTTAGTGAAAGGCTAAATGAAGAAAAGTCTAGATACTCATCTTATGATTTGGAGCTTTATGTATTAGTTCAAGCTCTTAAGAAGTGGAGGCACTACCTATTGCCTAAGGAGTTTGTTGTCTACATAGGTAACCAAGCTCTAAGTTACATCAACACTCAAGAGAAGCTCAGTTTGAGGCATATTAAGTGGATGGAATTTTTGTAGTCCTACACCTTCACAATCAAGCATAAGAAGAGATTCAACAAAAAGGTTGTAGATGCCCTTAGCAAGAGGTTACTCACTGTCCAAGAGATACATTTGTAGAGAATAGGAGTTGAAGGATTCAAAGACCTCTATGGAGGGGATGCATATTTCTCAGAGATATACAAGGTATGCACTAATTTTGATAATCATTTCCATAGTGAGTATGCTAACTATACATTACAGAATGGTCTACTATTTATGGGTAAACAACTATGTGTTCCAAGGGGATCCATAAGGGAGAACCTCATCCAAGAGAAGCACAATGGAATTTTGAGTGATCACTTTGGGTTAAATAAGACCCTACACTTAGTAGGAAGGTTCTACTATTGGCCTAAGATGCAAAAGGATGTAAGAAAGTATGTTGAGCAGTGTGGAGTGTGTCACAAGGCAAAGGGGACATCATCAAATGTAGGTCTCTATCAACCATTTCCCATCCCAAACAGACCTTGGGAGTGCATAAGTATGAACTTTATAGTGGGATTACCTAGAACACCAACTGGTTTGGATAGTGTGTTTTTAATAGTGGATAGATTCATTAAAATGGGTCATTTTATCCCTTGTAAAACCACTCATGATGACAGTCATATTTCTCACCTTTTCTTTAAGGAAATAGTAAGGATACATGGGTTGCCAATAAGTATAGTTGCAAACAAAGATGTGAAATTTATGGGACATTTTTTGAAGACCCTCTGGAAAAGACTAGGAACTATTTTCGCTCATAGTTCTTCATATCATCCTTAAATGAATAGATAGACATAGGTCATTAATAGGGTCCTTGGCAACTTGCTAAGATTTTTGACTAAGGAGTATGGACAAGGATGGGAACAAGTTATTCCCCAATCAAATTTTGCTTACAATGACAATGCAAACAGGACTACTAGTAAGAGTCTGTTTGAAGTTGTGTATGGGTTATATCCAAGAGGTGTACTAGAGCTCAGAGACTTGAAAGACCATGAAGGGATTAGTGGGCATGCAGATGATTTTTCTCAGTCAATGAGAGAATTCCATGAGCAAGTAAAGAAGACCTTAATGGAGGCAAATCAAAAACTTAAAGCTAAGAAGGATGAAGGGAGAAGAGCCCTACAATTTGAGGTAGGAGATTTGGTAATGGTATTATTGAACAAGGCTATGCTACAGAAGGGCATCCTAAGAAAGTTAAAAATGAAGAGAATATGGCATGCAAGGTGTTGGCTAAATATGGAATAAATGTATACAAGATAGACTTGCCCAAGGAGATGTATTTCTCTCCTATATTCAATGTGAAGGATTTGATTAAGTAAAGAGGTCCAGAGGTAGATGAGTAATAGCACATTATAGAGGTGACTAAGGATGTGGAAGAACTCAAAGTACCTGATCATATCAAGCCACAAGCAAAGGGAATTCTAGATTCTAGAGTGAAGAAGAAGACAAGGAATAAATTTTACATGGAACATCTAGTGAAATGGAAACACTAACCTAAGTCAGAGGATACTTTGATATTAGAAGGAGACTTCAAGAAGCATGGCATTAGTATGGAGTTCATCACACCTAGGATACCCTAATTTCCTTGTTCCAGGGGGAGAATCATGCAGGAGCACCTTAAGGTCTTAGAGTAAGATCTTTGGCATTTTTTGCTTGTAGGTGGTTATATCCAACCACTAAGGTAATAAGGACTAAGGATAAAGTCCCAAGTGTGATGTGATGTGTGTTTGAAGTTAACATGTGCTAGAAACCCTAACTAGTTCACACGCCATAGAAACCCTTAAAAATATATGTTTATTCAAAGTCCTATGTACAGACAGTTTGAAGACCTAAAACCTAGAAAGTCCTTGAGTCTAGGGTGGTCTTATGAAGAATCCACAATTTGGTCAGTGGGTTGTTAAGGATAGTTTTGGAGAAAAGCAATAATTCAGTTTCTAGGAGGCCTAATTGGGGCTAAAAAAGACTACAAGGCTTAAAACTAGGAATACATGAACCCGATGGGTAAGCTGTGCAAGAATCCAAAGAAATGAATCAAGAATGGTAGGAATTGAAAGGAGGACAATGATAACACCCTTTTCCATTGCTAGGAGTATTTTTGGAGTATGGTGGCAAGATTGAACCTATGGGTGCACAGTGAGAGTTCAGAAGTTAAGGTGAGAGTTTGAAATTATTGGAGAGATCTCAAGGGAGTAGAGGAGCCATAATGGTGACCTCTAGGTAGGGTAGAGTGGAATACCCTAGGAAGACCAAAGAAAAGGTCTTGAAAAGAGAAAGAGTGCTCTTATGAGTTAGATCTCCCCATCAGCCTCCATGTGAAATCTCTCAACATATCCAGTAAGTGTCTCCATTACCTCATGTGTCCTACCTATCTATGAGTAACTACCACATAATAATATGTGTAGAGCTCTCATGCTTATATAGATGGTCTTTCAAAAATTGGACAAAACACATCTATATCCTCAAATGACCAGACCGATAAAAGTGTGACCCCACACCCTAGACTCTTAACTTTGTGATATGCAATATCATGTAACTGATGATAATGCATAGCTAACACATATGGTCATCATGCATACATTATCACCATCATCCACATCTCAATCACAATCTCTCCCCATCTAATAGGGAATCCATGCCATCTCCTATCTAGAACTAATACCATATTTATAAGTCCAAAAAGCATCACAAAGTATGGATTATACCCCACCACATCTATCCACTTGATATCATAACCTCTCACACCAAAATATGTCACATTGCAATCTAATAAGTCACACGGTGCTTCTCTTTTTGTCTGGATAAAGTTAGACACCCTCTTGCCTCTAATTGGTATCCATAAAATCTTGTACATGTCCTCCAATTTAATACTGCACTCCCTTGTTGGAAAGTGGAAAGAAGAGGTCTATAATTTCCATCTGTCACATAACGCGGTAACAAGTCCCCTATTTTCCCTAATCTTAGGCATAAAAGTGATATAAAATAAGCCTATTCTTTGTAGGTGCTCTCTCTCCCCAGCATCTAATTGATGTCTATAGGGAAATATGGAGGGATGATACTCACAGTTAATAAGAAAAGAATTTCTAATCTATACATGTTAATGCAAAATGAGTCAATCCATATGTAATTTAAAAACAAGTTACAAATACATTTACACTATTACATTTATCACATGTAAAAATGCATAGACAAAAGGTTGCATGAAAATTCCATTAGTTAAATGTGTCCAAACAATCAACCAAATATGATTCATTTATTAAAAATCATTTATCATGCAATATGTCTAAAACCTATAATTAACTACATGAAACTTGATAAATAAATGTGTTCTTTAATAAACCATGTTGACTGCCCTTGGTGCATCAACTCTGACCTCATTGTGCATCGAATCTGAGCCCTGTGTGTGTCAACTCTGACCTTATTGTGTATCACATATGATATCATCATGTTTTCAAATTGACACCACCTTGTGTCAAACTCATACCCTAGTCCACTGAAACTTGTTCATTGATCTGTGGTGTTTAAAACCCTAATTACGATGCTAAAACCCTATACTATGTCGACTAAAACCCTAAATTATGTCAGTTACTATGCTAAAATGTGGATCATTTAATAAAAAGACCCTAAAACTTAAATATTTCAATGCGTTGATTTCATCTATGACTTGCATTGACTGCGCCCTAGATATGCAATGATTTCTCACTTAAATGACTGAAAACATAATCATAGAATGGATGAAAAATGATGCAAAATAACTAGCAAAAAATTGTCGAACATACTAGAGGTGGAGCATCTACTGGATGTTGATAGATCCTCACATGCTCACTAATGTGCACACTATCCTCATACTCTGCCATAGCCCCACAAAATCACTTTGAGGCCTTTTCTTCTCCACGGGTTTCCAAAATCAAAAAGAGTGCAAATGAATTGAAAATGACCCCCCAATTCTATTTATACCCCCTACTCCACCTCAGTGGATATACACACCCATGCACTTCTATTGGTTGTGATTCCCTTGACCTTTAAATGTCCATAACTTTTTCATATGACCTCCATTTTCTGAATCATCTATTGTGTTACAATATTGATCACCCTATCAATAAATTGAGCCTACCATTACATTTTTTGCTCAATTTCTTTAAGGGGCACCATAATACCTGATTAACACTATTTTTCCAAAAGGGCATACTAGGGCATGTTTTTTTTTATCAATTTTTCTATGTAAGAATGCTTGAAAACATATTGTCTCAAAGAGGGGCAAAATGTAGACACGTAAAATTGACCTATCATCCGCTTACAATAATTTTACTAATTTTCTTCTATATCGATTAAATAAATTTAACTATTTAATTAATTTGACTCCTTCGACTATATTCAAATATCAAATTCATAATTTCCTAATATTTTCCATAATTAAATAATTTTAATTATTTATTTAATTATTAATCTCTTATTAATTATCATCACATTTTCTCTATAGATTAATTAAATAATTATTATTATTATTTAATTAATCTCCCTATCTTTCTTATGTTAGTTAAATAACTACTTTATTTAATTAATATTTTTTTATGATAATATTACATTTATGTCATAATTACCATTTAATTAAAATTTCATCTTTAAAATTAAATAAATATCAATTTATTTGATTTTCTTAATTTTCCTTCATTTTCTAATTTCTAGTTTCTAACTGTCTCTTTTTATAAATAAATGAATTTTATTTATTTATTGTTCAAATGTGCAATTAAATAGATTTTTCAATTTATTTAATTGATTTTCCTCTCTCAGTTCTAACTAATACTAAGACTCAATCTGACTAATCAATCACCTTTGTTAACTTATCAATCAACTTTTTATAACTATTCAATCTATTTTCTTGACTAATCCATCAATTCAATTTATTGATTCATTTAGCTTGTTCTCTAATCAATCGAAATAGTTATCTGCCTAATCTAGTTAGTCAATTGCTAAGTTAATTTTAGTTAATTTTAGTTCTCTCCTCATCAATTCATTCATACACCACTTTCATTGTCTAGTATATTCACTTGTATGAGAAATAAATTCTAGTATCTAATCAATCAAGTGAATTTAACTCACCAATCAATCTGAGTTTAACTTCCCAATCAAATTCAGTCGATCTCATCAATTATGCATTCTGATTGAAGTCTAAAATTCTATAAATGAGATGCATTTCTCATCATTTTGGAACCATATTTTTTGAATTCTTATGTTGTCAAAATCAAGTGAGAAACCTAGCTAAGAGCCCACATTCTACCATAGGAAAAAGAAAAACAAGAGAGAAGTTGAAAATAATTTGCATGTTTGAATTCATTTGATTCATTATTTTGCATGTATTATTGTTATTATTTATATTCTTTCTTGCATGACTGGGTTTTTGTTTGCAACATTAGTTTTTGTGGTTGGCTAATTCATGTTGTTGCAGCTCTACAAATCCAAGAATTTAACCCCACCATACATTAAGACTCAATTTTGTGACACTTATACAAAAGGAAAAGAAAGAGAGATATGCCTAACAAATGCAAGTAGAAAATTTAAGATAATTATATGCAAACACTATGCAACATGAATGTAATTAAAATATGTAGAAAATATAATTTCACATGAAACCTAATGAATATCACATCAAACCATCAAATCAAAAGTGAAAATGTCATACATTGGGCTCACCAAAATGTACAATAAGAAATTTGAAAGAGGGAAGGGAAAGGACATAAAAGGGGATTTATCATATTTCCTGTTGTACATTGGGAAGGAGAGATAACCCAATAGGCTTATAAGGGTTCAAGAACTCAATGGGTATCTAAATTCCTTCACTAATATGAATAATTGATAAGTGCATATGAGATTTGAGATAAAATAGGGGAAATGATTGACTTTTTTCTCACACAAACTCCTAGAGAATAGATATCTACATAAGGGTATTAGAAATGGAAACTAGAGAACATTGTTGACTTGAGATTTTAATTTGATGATGTTTTATGAGGAAAAGGGTGTTTGGGGCATATTTTTCCCAGTACTTTTTACTAAACTTAATTTTAGACTATTTTTCATGTCGTAAACTTTCTAGATCTGAGTAGGTGCAAACACCACATGTTCTTGCATACATAAAAAGAGGGAAAATATTGTGTAGAAATGGGTTGACCTTATTCAAACCTTGATTGATGAATCAACCATGAAATAGAAATGAAATTGCATGAAAAGAAAGTATGTAAATCTAAAGTAAATATTAGATCTACTTTGTAAATGCATATACCTCCATAAATCAATATTGAAATAGTGATAACTATGAAGACGCTTATATTTTTCTTAAATGTAGTTGTGTGTTTTCATTGAATCTTGGATTGTAGAGAAGAATCAAAGATACCTTTCAAAAATGCATATATCCACAAATAATCCTCAAAGATCTTCAATGTTGTTATGCTTGATTGACTCTTACCTCAAAAAATGGATGGATGAATGAATGTAGATGGACAAAGGATCATCTTGATTGATTAAGGTCTCCTCTACTTGGCCATCATGATAGAGAATATTGCCTTCAAAGATACTTTGGATGCTTGGAAATTCTTGAAATCTTGACCTTTAATGTTTGGATGCAAAAGTAAAGGAGACAACTTGAAATCTTGACCATGCTATATCAAAATGAGGAGAGATAGGTTACTTTTATACCTCTCACAAAATTTCAGAGCTCAAAACTTGGAGGTTGATGAGAATTTAGAAATCCCTCTCAACTAATGAGATGGACCCCCAGTTTTAATTTTGGGGGAATATACAAGGAAGAGGTTGACCTATGCATCCTCTTCCTAAGAAGAGGATGCCTAGGGAATCCTTTTCCCACCAAAAGAGGATAAAATTTGGTTTGGGATTTGGGAAGATGGAAAAAGAGATATAAATGTAGTTTTTGTGAATCTAGATCAAGCATAACAAACATGAAATCTTGTGAATGCCAAAATGGGGGGTATTTGAGCATATAATTATAGGTGCTTGCAATTTGGATGGTTCACTATGTTTGCAAGGATGTGGATCAAGAAAGGAGGGAAAACCTTGGACTTGGACAAAAGGGTGCCTTTTTCTTGTCCATGTTGAGTGTACATGCAAGAAATAAAGACACCACCAAAGGTTGTGAAGTCTGTAGTGGAAAATGAATCTTCCCTTAAGGAACATGCTTGTCATGTTCCCTTGATGAAGAAGGGACATAAGATGAAGTGTTATGAGCCATAGGAGAGGGATAAATGGAAGGTACAAACTGAGGATGGGGGATAGGAACTACAAACTTTAAATGTAATTATCTAGCCTTGTATTCATGATAAGCAAGAAAAGACACATCTTGATAGCGACACAAGGGCCCTAGTGGAGTGGGATAAAAATGGTCTAACAAGAAATTCCCATAGGATACAAGGGGTTGATAACCAATGTCCTCAATTGTGTGAATAGTACCCTCATGAGATAACTTCAAATGTTTGTGAACAATGGAAGGGATGAACCCCATGGAGACTCACTAGGGAATTCTTGACATTACCCTTGAGAGGTTTGATTCTTTAATAACAATAAATGTTTAAAATATTGCCTTGGGTCCCACCTAGACCATCAAGGTAGTCAACCCTACAAGGAGAAGTTATATTTTGTCATGGGTTCTAATGGTTGTCAAGAACTCCTCATACTGCACATGATTAATCACATTAACAAATAGAACTTCTTTAATAATAATCTCCATGCAACATGTAGGATTAACCATAACACCTTTGATAAAGTCCATGTTGACTAGCACTGACATATAAAAAGGAGAGGTTTTGGCGCTACAAGTTTCATCAAGAGGGGTGAATGTTATGTTCATATCACACATCCTCTAATTAGGTGGTGATATGGGAGTGACTGCCACCATGTTGATGAAGGGAATATCACTCAAAAAAGGGAGAGATGATGTAGAGGACCCTAGTTCACATTGGGCTCACCAAAATTTGGATAAGATCAATTCACCGGCCTCAAGACCAATTAAAATATTGAGGGACAAACTAACCCTTGCACAACCTCTATTCTAATAGCACTCTGGTGAGCTAGGAGTGATTAATACAACTTAAAGGAAAAAGGTATGATTTAAGACTTAAACAAAATAATGTGTCAAATCAAAACAATAGAAATAACTATGACACTAACAAATAAAAATGTTTTGACTATCAAAAATAAAAGAGATAACTAACATGATTAATTGTGAGGCTATGTAAGCCTAATGTCTCACAGATTAGTGTGGGTCAAGGACAATAGTGTGGATGAAAAATGTCAATGCAATGCATTATCATCCAATAAAGATAATTTATAGATAATAATGCAAAAAAACTACATACTAACTAACATAGTAGAAAGTGACAAAACTAATAATAGAAAATGCAAAAGAGTAACTAGACTATGAAAAGAAAGAAGATACAAATAGGTGAAAGAAAATAAAAAATCACAATTGGAGAAGATTGATGAGACCAATAAGTCTCACCACTTCTTCCTCCAATGAACTTGTACACAAGGAAACAATGAAAATGTTGGGTGGCTATTTTGAAAATTGCCTCACTCGAGTCCCTAAGAAAGATGGAGAGTGTGTCCAAAATAATGAGAACATAGCCAAGAAAGAGAAAGGAGCTTGAGGTAATGTCCAAGAAGTGTCAAGAAGACCAAGTAATGGCCAAAGAATGAAGTTTTAAGCTTGTAGGGAGATTCTTGACATTGGTAAGCATAGTGAGAGGTGTTACACTATAGGTTTGGTAGTTGTAATGTCTCGATGACTTATTGTACATCTACAAATTTGTGAGACAAGTGCACACCACTTAGATTTCTTTGCAATGTGCATGCTTCTTGTGTTGACTAGTTCGTATGGTTAAGAATCTAAATGAAAAAAATAAGGAAGATGGAAGGATATGGATGATTACGTGGAATTATTATTTTTTGGTTAAGGTAGGAGCATCATATAATGTAAGTTACACTAGGTGCAAATTTACGACACTACAAAAACCAACAAATTTAATAACTTACTTTAAAATTATAGAAGCTCAATTATCAAGTTGACTATCCCCACCAACTTTGCCTTTATTAGCTAATAGGATTATATGGTGAGCTTTTACCACCGGGATTAAGAGTCCTCACACTTGAAAAAAAAACCATCAATTTTTTTTAAGTGAATAAAAAACATTTGTAGCCTCATGTTTCAAAGCAAAATACAATACATTTAATGCATCAAGTAGATAGAAACATTCCTTGACTCATGTTTGAAAATAACTTTCAATGCATTTAATGAAAGTATTGATATTTTATTTTAAAAGGCTACAAGAATCTCATCTCATAGAGTTAAATTGATTTCATTCTTGAAAATTTGAAATGTCATGGACTAGTTTTTTTTTAAAAATTAAAAAAAGATCTTTTTGGTCAAGCTTTTTGCGAAAAAAGTCCATTATAAACAACAACAAAAAGGATTTCAACTCCAACATATGCAGAAAATGATGAGCATTCAACCAAGATGAAACAAAAGGAACTAATGATTCCTCTCTTGGTATGTGAGTTGATTTCATCATAATTAAAAATTCTTGGGCACACATGGCTTCACTCTATCTAGATGGGAAAGCATGTCACCTTCTTTTACTACAATCATAAGGATTAATAATTCTCATTTGCTACCATATTTATGAGTCAATGAGGAACCCACTGATGGTTTTACACAAGATCCACCATGGAGATATTGATCTATAGGTGATGCCTTCTACAACAAGTTTCACTTGCAAGCAAGGCATTGATAAACAATTCAGTCTATAAAAGATTACTTTTAAACTAATTGTATATATTTTTCATGACATTTCTATATTGAATAATGTATAATTTTTTTAATTAAATAATTATTGTTCACAAATAATACGAGTGCCACACAATGGCTTCTATAGGTAAATAACTTATTGTATCTCATAGATGAGTTGGCATGACATATTGTGGACACCTAAAATTATCCTCACTTAATTAAATAAATATTTTATTTATTTAATTATTTTACCATAATTTTTTTATTAATTAAATAATATTATCACTTATTTAATTAATTCATTAGACTCTTCCTCTATTATTTAAATAAATATTTAAATCAGCTCTTAGATCACTATAAGAGGAGGCTTTCTCCTCTCATTTTGGAAACACGCACTATCCATGAGCATCTATCCATTTTCAAGAAGTTATTGTGCATTCAAGGAGTTCAAGAAAGTAATCTATTCATTGATAGCATTCATCCATCATCAAGCAATTAATTTCCTTCCATAGATCTAGCTTATTTATTCATGGGAGACAAAGGAGTTGGTCATCAAGGAGGAATATCTACATTCAAGTCTTCTTTTTCTTCTTCTATTGAGGTGAAGTAAAAGCATCTTCGACATGAGGTTTTTATCTTGAAAGATTTTCTTTTGGTTTTATGTTGAGTCAAAGCTATTGCATCAAAATTCTTGATTACATATTAAGGGCAATTGTATTGGCATTATATGATATACTTCATTGATGTCCTAATCTTCACTACATGATAGAATTTATCTCATTCCATTTATAATTTCAAGGTTAATTCCTAAATAGGAGATTGACCAAGGCAAGCCCCTTCCCCCTACAAATTTCCCCTCTTCTTGTGTGCATATGCATATTTGCAAAGTTACACATCCAAAAATGGAAATCCTAAGACATAGTTTTTGTCACAGGATCGAGACCTTTGTTTTTAGCTGTCTCGAGTATAGGTCATATTTTTGCGACCTATACTCGGTATAAGTTGCCCCAAGTCAACTTTTCCTAGCACTCTAAGATTTTTATAGTTGGAAGTAACAACAGTCAAGATCCTAAATATCAGTCTATTCTCAGTTTTCATACAGTCCGAGAAGATTTTGATAGACTTAAAGTGGAATCCTCTTCTATCCCTCAAAGTGTGTATGTACTCTTCATTTACCTCTTCCTTTTGCATATTCTTCTATCACATATCAGCTATGAATATTTCTTTTTGTCACTTCCTTAGAATATTTTACTTTCAAGATTTCTTTCTAACTTTCATTTACATCAAGGGAAGAACCAAAATTTCATTTGTGTCCCTTGCATCTCCTTTGGTGATACAAATTAGATTCTAGGGGACTAAGGGTTAGATTCTCCTTCCTAATGTATGTGTGAATTTGGTGGTCTACCATTGATCACCATTTTTTGCCTTACATTTTGGTGGACCTGTCACTTTCATGCTTTATACCTTTTGATTGGATAGTTAGATCTTCTTTTAGTTCTTTCCCTTTGAATCATTTTTACATACATTCCTATTTTTAAGATTTTGTTGTGTTTTTCCACATGGAACTCTCTAAAATAGAGTGTTATATGGTCACTTATGTTATCAATTTTCTCCTTACCTCTCTTTATCAAACACATAGAGTGAATAATGATTTCTTACATTTCATTATGTTCATTTTACTTCATAGAGTTATTTCATATGGTATAATGAGGATAACTAATGTAAATCTTCAGTATAAGGCTTATCTTAAGAATGTTATCAATATTTCATGTGTTTTTATTCTTCACATTTTAACTAAATGCATGTGATATATTGATCACATAAGGTTTTTTTTAATAATTATAATACTCCTCTTCTAAATGTTATTCTTCCAAATCTAAATCCTAGTAATCTTATGGAAAGTGATACTTATGAAAACATTCAATATATTATTCATGATCCAAATGTTAGACATTTCTTATATGATTTATCTCCTAGACCTTTGGATAATACTCCTTATTTACCACACACCAAGGATGAGAATGGTAATAAAGAAAATATTCCTCCTTATACTATACATGCTTATTCACCTCAAGATGAATCACCTTCTCCTTATACATTAAAAGATACTTATAATATGGGATATGATATAACCACTCAACAAGGCTATAAAGGCTTAGGACTTGATATTAATGAACATGACATTAAATTTCCCATTGATCCTCATTAACAAAATCATAAAGGTGGTTTAGGATTTATTCCTCCTCCTGATTCTCCTCAATTTGAACCTCTTCCAGCATCCAAACACCTTGATATTTCTCCACCTATAGTATATAATATCCCTTTATATTCTCACAATGACCCTATGGTATCACTTGTTCCTCATGATGATCTCTGTATTACATCTTCTCCTCAAACTAAACCTCATCTTAACATTATTTTGTCTGCATCATCTATGGGTATGTCTCATTTTGACGATCATTTAACATTAGCAAAAAAGAATATATTGGATTCTTAAGTATAATCCTAAGATATTTTTTCCTTATAGGAACTTCTCTAGAACACAAAAGCCTATCAAGGGTGATTTTTTTTATTTTTATCATTATAGCAATAATCATTTTCTTTGTGATTGTACTCAGGTTAGAAAATTTCTTCAAGATTGCATTAGTAGAAGGCTTATTCATTCAACAACAAATATTATTAAATTTCTTCAAAGAAGAGTTTATCATTAGCATTTTTTTCCCTATTGTGTTTTTCTCCATTATATGATTTAAAGATCTTGTGGATAAAACAATAGGGATTTTTCCCTTTTCTTTCACATTGGGGGGAAATTTTTCATCTTCTCTTCTTTCTTTATGAGATTTATTTGTATCCCGTTGTTAATTTCCTTCTTGGCAAGTGTATACTTTACACTCATAGGACATTATATTGGGATTTTTAAATATGTTATCTCTTCTCTTCATGGGATTTCATTTTATTGCATTACAAGAAATCTTTCCCTTTGTTCCTTTTTCTTCTCCTTGGGATATATTATCTTTTAGTTGTTTCTCTCTTATATGCTTTGATGTTCTTCCATGTCTAAATTTGGTAGGATCTTCATCCTTGTGAGGATTTGTATCCACCTTTTTCTTTCTTTGGGGTTTGTTTCTAGTTTGTTTGAGGTGATCACTAAGTAGGCATAATATGCTATCCTCTCATCTTCTCTTTCTCTTAATGGTTTGCATTATTTTATGATACATTCCATTCTCACATGGGATCAATTGTTTCATAAAAGATACTAAAATATTTGCTTAATAATTCTTTCCATGCATTTATGTGGCATGTTTATCATTTAGTAATATTCCATTGTCTTTTATTTTTCCTTGATGATTTGTTTGCTTTATAAAGGATATATTTTCTAGAATGCATGTTTGTTTTAGTACTTACTTTTCTTGGGATGGTATGTCTTTTATAGTTCAATATATCAATCAATGTGTATTATATATTTTACCTTACATTTGGGGGGATATCTTGTGTGTATATTCTTCTCTATTATTTAAGGATCTACTTTCTTTAGTATAGTGGCATTTTTTTTAATCATGTGAAATTATTTTTCTATAAATAATTGTTGGTTTTGGTTGGGATTCTCTCGTATACAAGAGGTTTGGAATCCTTGATCAAAACCTCTTCTTTACTTGTGAAACCATGTTCATCATAAACATATTTCCTTACTATGTGATTCAAAGTTTGTCATCCTTCATCAAGAACCCTTATTTCACCTAGCGATAGGGGGCTAAATGGGTGCATTCTTTTTCTCCTCCCCCTATTTGTCTTGAAGATGTTATGTTTGTTCAAGAAAACCTCTTGAATTTTTATGTCTTTTTAAATGAGATATCTTCCTTTCAAGGATCTCTTCTCACAAGTGGCATATCCTTCACAATTATCTATTTTATTAGCTTGTAGGAGTTAGAGCTCTTAGCTAAGTTTGTGACATACATTTTTTCTTGAGGATATCTCCTTGTTGATGGAATTATCCTTGATTCTCTTCCTTATAATGTCTACTATGTATCCATCATAAGGAGGGGGACATACATATGGTCTCTCTTGTACACTATTTTTTCATTTTTACATACAACCAATCCCTACAGATACAGTGGATCCATATCCATACATGGGATGCACATGCACAAACAAATCCATATGATATAAGTGATTCATATCCATCAATAGGGTGCACATGTAAACAAACCAATCCTCATGGATATCCATGGGGTGCACATAAACAAGTAAACAATATTCATGGTGTAAGAGATTCATACCCATTCATGAAGTGCACACATACACATGCACATAAATACACAAAATAATCCTTCTGATATAAGAGGTTAAAACCCATTCATAAGTTGCACATAGACAAAAGAAAAAATTTAATTAACTAGCATGGCACACAAACCTTTTAGGACTTTCAATTCTATCTTTCGTGTGGTTCACAGTAAAACAAGCAATCTTACTAGATGAGGTAATCACGCTTCTCTCTTTCCCTTTTTCTCTTCTATCATGGTAGTGGGTTAGATTTTGAAGTTATTATCATTAGTGTAAATTCTTTTGTCCTTCCTATGTGATCACTTGTTCTCTTGCAATATCTTTCTAGACATGATATTAGTGGGTGAGACATTTTCTAGTTGAGGTTGCCTTCACTAGTTGATTTGGAGTTTTATTTTAGTACTAACCCATTTGTTGTCTTTTGTTTTTTCTTTTCCTTTCATTTTTTTGCTCTATTTTTGTGTCCTTTTGTATGTATGTGGAGTTAGGATCCTTATTTTGGGGGCTTATGTCCTTAGACTTAGTGATTTCTTATCTCGTTTGTAAATTTCAACAATCATCTTTCTCTCTCATTCTTCTATCTCTTCATTTACCATGAGCATGATCTTGTGTCATACTCCCGCCAAAGTGGGGGATAAATGTACCATCTTAAAAAATAAGCACTTGCGTTATGTCCTTTTTGAGATGATTTTAGCCCTCCTTAGTGTGGCCTTTCATTAGGATCTTGTATTATTTAATGGCATAATTATTTAATCAAGTTTCTCTCTTTCTCTCTTAGATATTTCTCAAAAATCTATGTTGGCTCTAATTCCTATACATAATTTCCCATTTACCCAATTCACCTTTCCTTTTAGCCTATTTTAGCCCTTTATGTCTAGTTTTCTTGACCATTGGACCTTTTTTTTTCAAAGGGCCATAAGACTTCTTGGATCATGTGCCTTTTACCTTGAAGTTTGCACTCCTAGGTATAGGTCACCCCAAGTAGACCTATACCCCTAAGGCTTATTTTTAAAAAAAATTTGGGGCCCGGTGCAATGTTTTTCCCTTTCTAGGTTTATGAGGTTGGATTCCTAAAAATCAGCTCCTAGATCACTATAGAAGGAGGCTTTATCCTCTCATTTTGGAAACACACACTATCCATGAGAATCAATCAATTTTTAATAAATCTATTTTTCATTTAAGGAGTTCAAGAAAGTGAGATATTCATTGAAGGCATTCATCTATCATCAAGCAATTCATTTCCTTCCATAGATATAGCTTTTTTCTTCATAGGAGACAAAGGAGTTGGCCATCAAGGAGGGAGATCTACATTCAAATCTTATTTTTGTTCTTCTATTAAGGAAAATTACAAGCATCTTATACATGAGATTTTGATCTTGCATTATTTCCTTTTTCTTTTTGTGTTGAGTCAAAGCTATTGCATCAACTTTCTCGATTACATATTAAGGGCAATTGTATTAGTATTATATGATATACTTCATTTTATCATAATCTTCACTACATGATAACATTTACCTTATTCCATTTATCATTTCAAGGTTAATTCCTAAATAGTGGCTTGACCAAGGCAAGCCCCTTCCACCCAACAAATTTCCCCTCTTCTTGTGTGCACATGTAGATTTATGAAGTTACAGATCTAAAAATGGAAATCCTAAGACATTATTTCTATCACAGGCCTGAGACCTTTGTTTTTATCTATCTCAAGTATAGGTCACTTTTTCATGACCTATACCTGGTATAGGTCACTTTTTTATGACCTATACCTGGTATAGGTCACCCCAAGTTGACTTGTTCCTGGCACTTTGAGATTTTTACAGTCAGAAGTTACAATAATCAAGATCCTGAATATCATTATGTTCCCATTTTTTATACAATCTGATAGAGTTATGGAAAAAAATAAAGTGGAATTATCTTCTATCCCTTAATATTTTTATGTCCTCTTCATTTCCCTCTTTCTTTTGCATATTCTTTTGTCACATATTAGATCTATATCTTTCTTCTCGTCACTTCCTTAGTATAGTTTACTTTCAAGCCTTTTTCTCACTTTCATTTACATCAAGGGAAGAACCAAAAACTCATCTTCAGCTAGATCTTGTATTTTTGTCCCTTGCATCTCCTTTGGTGATACAAATTAGATTCTAGGGGACTAAGGGTCATATTTTGGTCTCCTTCCTAATGTATGTGTGAATTTGGTGATCTACCATTGATCACCATTTTCTACATCACACTTTCTAACCACAATTTTAAATGAACCAAACAAGGCCCAATATCTCATGCCACATGAATGAAGAAATTCTTAATAGTGAAAATGTTAAGAGTGTTCTAGAATTCAGCCAAAGAATTGACATGATAAAAAATATGCTTTCAAACTCCTCATAAAAATGTCAAATTTCCTTGGTGAAATATTATTGAAATAAGAGATGAGAACCACTCTCCTCATTATTATTACACTAAACACAAATGCAAGGCCCTTGCAACCCTCTCTTCTGAAGATTTTCTTATGTGAGACATATATTCTAAACAACTAACCATAAGAAAAAAAACTTAGGCCAAGCCAACCTATTCCAAACCTACTTCTACTAGGGAACATTGACCTTACCAAAGGTCAACCTATCTAACTCTAGGTATCCTACAACAAGAAAAATCTTACACTTTAGATCAAGGCCCCAAGAAAGAATATTTTATCCTTTCAAGAAGTTAAACATTCTTCTTTTCAAGATCTTAGCAAGATCCTCCCTAGCCTTTGTCAGTCCTCTAGGAGGCTAATCATGTGGCTCTTTCCATCTAGCTACGTTTCCTTGCCCTAAGTTCGAAGTAACCTATAAATCCTTAACTCTACTCTAGGAAGCTTCAAGAAAGCTATTGCAAATAGACTGTAAGTGAGTAAATTGAGAGAGAATAGGAGGGAATCCATCCCAAGAGTCATACTAGAATATATCCTCATCACACTTTTAGAAATCTAAAAGAGTCCCTACTTTAGTAACCACAGCCCATTCTTAAGAGTATTCTAGATCATGGAGTCATTACTTTCTAGATTGTATCATGGAACACCATTTCCTTCCACTTCACTTAGATACTTTATATTGTGAATTTAATCTCATCCTTGATTTGGGTTGATGCACTATCTCCAAAAAATCTTAGTAGTTGTAAATTGAGCATTCACGACTACTTGACACTAACCAAATCCACCATCCTTATTTGGCCTAAAAATAGAGTCTCATTTAATCAAAATCCACTTTGAAGAGAGTAAATTACGTGTCCATTAAAATTTCTTAGAAAGGGCATCAAATGCCTCAATAAATCTTGTAGGATTTTTCTGCATAAAACATTTATAAATAGGAAGAGGATGAACCGCAGGCTTTAAGAGTGTCACTCTTCCAACAGTTGAAAAGCATCTATTAGTCCAATGACTAACCTTTCAAAGAAAACTATTCTAGAATATCTTTCCAAAGTTGTATAGGAAAAGTGGCATGCTAAAAGAGGAATCGAAAGATAGAAAAAAGGAAGAGCACTAATTCGAAACCTCAAAATCCTAGAAATTTTGGCTTAAATGAAAACTAGGTTATTAAAAGAGGAGTTAAAGGATTTCTCTTCATTAATATTTTATCTTGAGGCTTTTAAATAAATATCTAGAGCCTTTATAAAGCTAGAAGCCTCATTGATTCTAACAACTCATCAAAATAGTGTCATCCACAAATTGAAAATGAGAGTAAGGAAGGAGACCTTGACCCTAATTTAAGGCTTGAATTAATCCTTACCTAATATGAGACTTGATAAGTCTTCATAATCATTCAACCATTAGAATGAACAAGTATGTGGAGAGAGAATTACCTTTCCAAAGATCTCTACATGCACCAAATAACCTTGTGGACTCACTATTGATAAGAACCACAAAAGATGAGGAAGTGATATAACTCATCACCTAATGAGTTCAATCCATTCCAAAACCTAAGGCTACAATCACTTTATTTAGCCATATCCAATTTTATGAACATGACATTCTCCTTAGATACTGCCATATAATGCATAACTTATTTTTTTTATTAAGGTGAAGGGTGAAGGGTGCTCCCCTTAATACCACAAACACATAACAGAAATAGAGAAACAACAACAATTTGCAAGAACAAAAAATGGGCTTCTTATTATCTCCACAAATGTGGAATTACAAACTTTCAGAATACAATATGCAAAGCCACATGGACATTTCCCTTACAATATCCTGTAGGACAAATCCTTGAATCAATACCTAGATCTACTACCCAGAACTATCCTAAACTGCCTAAGACAACACTACAACCTTCCTTATATAGGCAATTTTCCACCGCCTGGGAAGGTTCTAGAATTTTAGCCAATAAGGCCTACCAAACTTAGAATTATTTTATTTTACAATTTATTACATCGAAGTCAGCTCAAAACAATATTGAAACCCAAATAGAAATTTTGAAGAAAATTATTTTCTGCCATTTTAGGTGACCCAACTTCTGAAGACCATAAGTCATCACTCGTTGACCCGATTGACTATTATGACCCCATTTCAGAAAGGGTGTGATGTGCTCTATAACACCTGAATTAGCAATCTTCATTTAGCCAAATTTTTGACCTCATTCGGGGCATATAAAGCCTTCAAAACTGAGTTCAAAGTTTCTGTACCCTCCTACCAATACCGAAAATTTTCAATATCTTCAAAACTAGACTTCATCTAGCAATAAAAACTTTACTGGCAAGCTGATATAACCAAAATGAACCTCCAAGGAAGAAAATAGACCATTCTAAGCATGAATAGAAAACTTACTAAAAATAGTAAATTTCCAAAAATAGAAGCTCTGCACAAGATAGCCCTTATTGAAAAGAAACCAAAAATAATTTTGGGTGATGCAAGATTGCTCTTACACCCAAGATGCTCCTGCATCAGACACCCAGGGTAATTTGAGAAGTGACCCTGTCACATCTCAGGTGTGAAGAGGAAAACCAAGATGGTTAAAATCCTCCTTTTTCAGCCATGATGAATCTTCAACAGGTCATCCTTTCCATTTGACTAGATATTCTTCATATGTCATGTTCCTTGTGCTTCTGCCAACACGACTATCCAGTTTGTCCTCAATCTCCTTGGTAGCTGAAATAGTTGTTGGAATACTCCACTATGCTGATGTGATCTCATCTTCAACACCTCCTTCATGATACTCTATCAAATCTAAAATGTTAAACACTGGTGAAATATTCAGCTCAGTAGGCAATTCTACCTTGCAGGCATTTCTTGAATCATGCTTCTTAAGTATCTTACATGGGCCAAACTTCTTCATTTTCAACTTGTTATATGTACCAACTAGAAATCTCTCCTTCCGCAAATGAACCATGACTTCATCTCCAACCTAAAAGTCCTTATGCCTTCTTTTCTCATATGCCTTAGCCTTATACTACACATTCATCTTGGTAATGTGCTTCCTCACCTCCTCATGGATGCTCTTAAAATGTTCTACAAAATCCTAAGCTTCAGCACTACTTATCTCTCCTTTATCCATCTTCCTCAACTCTGAAGCATTTCTGGGACTACTTCCATATACAATCTGGAATGGTGATTTACCAGTGCTCCTATTGACAGAATTATTATATGCAAATTATGCCTGTGGTAAAATCAAATCCCATCCTGCTGGCTTATCTCCAACCAAACATCTCAGCAAATTTCTCAAACTCCTATTCACCACCTATGTATGTCCATCAGTCTATGGATGATGTGATGAACTGAACTTCAAATCTATCTTTAACTTCTTCCATAATGTACGCTAGAAATATCCAACAAACTTAGTGTCCCGATCTAAACATATACTCTTTGGCAAACCATGTAGTCTCTCCACTTCTCTGAAAAACAATTCTGCCACATGAACTGCATCAATAGTCTTCTTGTAGGGAATAAAATGTGCCATCTTTGAAAATTTGTCGACCACCACAAAAATTGAATCATGTCCCTGTTGAGTCCTCGGTAAACCAAGAACAAAGTCCATACTAATATCCTCCCAAGGTTTCTTTGGTACAAGTAATGGTCGATACAACCTTGTATTCTGCTTCACTCCTTTCACCATCTGACATACTCTACAACTTTGTACAAACTTCTTGACATCTTGCTGCAACTATGGCCAATAATAGTTCTCACTAACCAAAGCAAGGGTTTTATCATGACCAAAAGGTCTAGCCAATCCTCCACTATGCTTCTCCTTGATGAGATTCTCCCTCATAGAACTTCATGGAATGCACAACTGGCTCCTTCTGAATAGCATATCATCCTGAATGATGAAATCCAACCACTTCGATCTGTCTAGAGTAACAGGTTCTGTGCAAGATTTCCAAGCTTCACTAAAATCAGGATCCTCTAGATACAAATTCTTGAGTTCCTTGAACCCAACCACCTCAATCTGCATTTATGTCAGCAATAGTTGCCTTCTGCTAAGCGCATCTACAACCCTATTAGACTTTCCACTCCTATGTTTCAAAACAAATGTATAACTCTGCAAAAACTCAACCCATTTCAAATGCCTCTGATTCAACTTTCCTTGACTATTCAAATATTGCAAATCTTGATGATCAATATACAAAACAAACTCCTTAGGAAGCAGATAGTGTCTCCACTTCTTCAATGCTTGAACTATAGCATAAAATTCCTGATCATAAATAGAATATTTTCTCTTGGCATCATTTAACTTCTCACTAAAATAAGAAATAGGTTTACCTTCTTGACTCATAACAGCTCCTATTGTAGTACCACTACCATCACAATCTACTTGAAACACCTTATTAAAATCTGGAAGTGCTAAAACAGGTTGTTTCAACAGTTTAAAACTCTTATCTACCCCATTAGTCCACTTGAACTCTTTTCTATCCCCTCTCATTGTTTCAGTCAAGTGTCCACAAATACTACTAAAATTTTTGATAAACTTTCTGTAAAAGCTAGCCAAACCATAAAAATTTCTTACCTCCGCAGCACTCCTTGGAGTAGGCCATTCAAGGATAGCTTGTACTTTCTCTGGGTCCATTTTTAGACCTTCTGCTGAAACTACAAATCCCAAATATACTAATTCCTTCACAAAATTGCACTTCTTCAAATTTATCAACAATTTCTCTTGTCTCAGCTTCTCAAACACCATACGAATATGCATCATATGCTCCTCCAATGTCTTACTAAAGATCAAAATATCATCTAGGTAAACAATGACAAACTTACCCAAAAATTCTTTCAGAACCTCATTCATGAGCCGCAAGAAAGTGCTCAGTGCATTGGTTAGCCCAAAAGGCATGACTAACCACTCATACAGTCCTTCCTTTGTCTTGAAGGAATTCTTCCATTCATCTCCTTCTCTAATCCAAATATGATGATATCCACTCTTTAGATCTATCTTTGAGAAATACACAGCCCCACTTAAACAATCCAGAATATCATACATTCATGGCAATGGAAACTTGTACTTGATTGTGATCTTGTTTATTGCCTTGGAGTCTATACACATCCTCCATTCTCTATTCTTCTTTAGTGCTAATACCATTGGTACAGCACAGGGACTCAAACTCTCTCAAATCAACCCCTTCTGCAATAACTCATGTACTTGTCTGTTCAACTCTTCACTTTATTTTGGTGTTATTCTGTGTGTTGCCTTGTTTGGAAAACTGGCTCCTAGAATTAGGTCCATCTAATGATTGATCTTTCTTACTAGTGGTAATCCATCAGGTACATTATCGAATACAATATCCTGAAACTCATTCAATAAATCCGCAACTTCTACAGGTACATCTTCTACTTCCTCTTTACAAGCTTTTGGAATTAAAGCAAAACACACATGCTCATGCCTCATACCATCTAGGAACTTTCTTCCATCAACAAAAGTTATTCTTGCACTACCACATACCTTTTCTTCTATTTCATTCAATGGCTTTAGCTTATGTCGCACTTCATCCTTTGTCAGGGAATAGGTATTCGCACGACCATCATTTACAACACACCTGTCAAACTGCCATGGTCTACCCAATAACATATGACATGCATCCATAGATATAATATCACATAGTACCTCATCATGGTATCAGCCAATCTTGAACTTCACTAGGCATTGTTCATTAACCATGACCTTGTGGTCATCCTGCACCCAGGCAATCCAGTTTGGATGTAGGTGTTTCTATCTCTTGAGCTTCAACTTTGTCACCATTTCTTCTGACACCAAATTGTAAGTGCTTCCACTATCAATAATCACATCACAACATTTACCTTCACACTTGCACCTGGTGCAAAATAGGCTCCTCCTTTGCTCAGGTTCATTCTCACCACTTAGCAAGACTCTTATCTTAATCAACGTTTCTCCTCTTTCAGCATCTTCAAAATGTGATGATCTAGCATCTTCATCTACATGTGCAAACCTAGCCTAGCCTTCATTCCTCCTATTCATCCTTCCTTGGCATTGAGGACATTCAAATGCCCTATGACCTTCTTCTCCATAGTGAAAACATGTTCCATGGAAGCCTCCTCTTCCAGATCCTTGTCCTCTTCCTCTCTGATCTTTATTATTCTAATCCTAGAAATGATTGGAATTGTTTCCTCTCAAATTTTGACTGCTACTAGCCTCATCCTTTTTTTTTGAATCTTCATTTCAGCCTCCATATGACCGTCTACCAGATCTCCCACCACAACCTCTTCCATTTTGTTTGCTCTCAAACTTCTTGTTCAGCTTTTCCTCTACCTTTAGGGCAAACTGGTATGCCTCTTCAATACTATTCATTCAAACTAGATTCAACTCCTCCTGAATGCTCGGCCTCAACCCATTAAGGTAATGGGAAAATTTATCCTTATCAGCTTTTTCATGGCCTGTTCTGATGAGGATTCGATAGAACTCCTCTGTATATTCCTGAATAGATCTTCTTGCTTGCTTCAAATTTTGCATCTTCTTCAATAGGTCAAGCTCATAATCAACAGGAATGAACTGTCATTTCAATTTATCCACCATCTGATCCCATCTTGTGGTTTTATCTTTCCCTCTTCTATTTCGCTCTAATTGAATCTCTTTCCACCAGATCTTCACATGACCTTTCAGTCTGGCCTTCACAAATTTGACCCTATCAAGATCCTCGACATCTTCATACTCGAAATATTCTTCACATTCATTGATCCAGTTGATCAATTCTTCTAGGTTAAGATTTCCTGAAAATGTAGGAACCTCAATCTTAGGTCTTTTCCCAATCTTGGAAATGGCCCGGAAAAGTCTTTCTTCTTCTTGATTGAAAACTTTGACTTCTCCTTCCTAATTAGAATTTCCTTCTTCAGCTTCATCCTCACTTTCATCGCTGACATTAAGATTCATTCCTCTACAAATCTCTTCTTTCAATGCTCGCACTTATCTCTAGAGTGCTCTAACCTCAGGTGTCACAACACCAACTCTTCCGCCACTTTCCCTTCGTGGAGGCATTTTCACGCTACTTGTTGAAACCCTAACCACGGTCCTGGTGCAAACTACCTCACAATCGGAAATCTATTTACACACTCAGGAACTTGCACTCTGATACCACTTGGTGAAGGGTGCTCCCCTTAATACCACAAACACATAACAGAAATAGAGAAACAACAACAATTTGCAAGAACAAAAAATGGGCTTCTTATTATCTCCACAAATGTGGAATTACAAACTTTCATAATTACAATATGCAAAGCCACATGGGCATTTCCCTTATAATATTCTGTAGGACAAAGCCTCGAATCAATACCCAGATCTACTACCCAGAACTGTCCCAAACTGCCTAAGACAACACTACAGCCTTCCTTATATAGGCAATTTTCCACTGCCTGGGAAGGTTCTAGAATTATAGTCAATAAGGCTGACCAAACTTAGAATTATTTTATTTTACAATTTATTACATCGGAGTCAGCTCAAAACAACTTTTGAAACCCAAACAGAAATTTTGAAGAAAATTATTTTCTACTATTTTAGGTGACCCAACTTCCGAAGACCATAAGTCATCACCCGTTGACCCAATTGACTATTATGACCCCATTTTTGAAAGGGCGTGAAGTGCTCTACAACACTTGAATCAAGGAAGCTTCATCCAGTTGAAGTTTTGACCTCATCTGGGGCCTCTAAAACCTTCAAAACTGAGTTCAAAGTTTCTGTATCCTGCAACCAATACCAAAAATTTTCAATGTCTTCAAAACTAGACTTGATCTGGTAATGAAACTTTACTGGCAGGCTGATATAACCAAAATGAACCTCCATGGAAGAAAATAGACCATTCTGAGCATGAACGGAAAACTTACTAAAAATAGTAAATTTCCAAAAATAGAAGCTATGCACAAGATAGCCCTTATTGAAAAGAAACCAAAAATATTTTTGGGTGATGCAAGATTGATCTTACACCCAGGATGCTCCTGCATCAGTAAAATAGGTTTTGAAGGGGTCTTAAAACCCTATACAAAATGAAGCTCAAAATTTAAACCATTACAACCCATAAGAAGAAACATGTCCAAAATAGAACAAGACCAGCTGAGAGTAAAAAGCTAGCTAGAAAGAGACAACAACAAAAGGACATGAAACAGAATACAGAAGACCAAAAAAACATAGAACATAATGCATGACTTATGTTTCTATGATAATTCCATCAAAATAAATCTTATACTAACAAAAATACCCTTCTCTTCATATATTAATTATTTAAGCAATTGCTTGATGCCTCCAACAATCAACTTTGTATTTTTTTTATAAATCGCCTTACATAATTTTATAGATTGAAATGAATCAAGAGAATTCACTCCTTCCTTTTTATGTACAAGAGCATGGAATGCAACATTTAAAGCATTGAGCTTCTATTTATTTCTAAAAAACTCCTGCACCACTTCTAAGAGATCTAGATTAGTAATTATCCAAAATTCTTGATAAAATTGTATAGGGAAACCATCCAAACTAAGATTTTTATACTTCTTCATTCCAAACACCACTACTTCATCCTCAAATAAAGAGATAGGTCTAAGAATGTCTACATTGATTTCATCGCTAAAAATGGAAGAAATATAGTCAAGCACAAGCTCTTCCTCCCCATTTCCAGATGTAGATGTTGAGCCTCATTTTTACATGACATAACAGTAGGGAAATGAGATCCAAATAAATCTCTTAAAAGAATGAAGAAGTCACTCCAAAGGTTCTCTATGGTCAACTCACAACCGTACTGAAGTTCAGTTGAAGAAAATGTGATTACACAAGGAGGCCTTTGCTAGTTCAAAACGTTGAGGCTGAAAACAACTTCATAATTTTTCTTTTTTCTTTTTCTTTTTTTGGTTTATGAGAATGCTAAAATCTGCATGCAATTAATTGTATCTATTTTAAATTCCATGATGAAAACTGAATTTTAACCATGAATTTCACAAAAGAATTGCAAAAGATGAAGGTAACAAGAACTTTCAAAGAAAATTATTGAAATCAAATCCTAATAAACATCAACTACACAATATCTAACTTACATAGAAATTAATGGATGTGATCAATAAAACCCACCATAACATAAAATAGATAACTCATAATCCATGTTACGCAAATGCAATCTTAAAGGAAATATTAAAAAAAAAAGATTTCTCAGGATTCTTTAGAATTAGAAAGTCGTACTAGAAATGTGCACATGTGAGATAAATTCTTCCTCAAGAACAAATTTAGATCTTGACCATAACAAAGATGGAAGAAATAACACACCACGATTATAGGAGAATGAAAAGGAAAATACCCTTCTTGAGAATCTGACTAACATTGTTGATTCCACAGTTAAATGGGCTTCTGATGCCTATCAAAATACTGCTAAAAAGGAGAACCCCAATAGCAAGGATATTTATGGTAAGGGAAAGAAGATGGACACCCATAGTAAAGAGGATACTACTGCTCTTGAGGAACATGACTTAAATCCTAGAAGAGTCACCAATATGAGCATCCTTAATTTAGCAAGAAGTAGAGCCATTTTATCCTTCAACCTCGACAAATGAGCATTCCATGAATCCAAGGCCTCAAGGTTAAGTATAGAGCCCTAGATGCTAGGAATGAGGTGCTTGATGAAATTGTGGATAAAATAAGAAATGATGCTACTATGTATAATGTTACTAATAAAAATGTTTTTATTGAGGATTCTGAGAACATTACTATCTTGCAAGATAAGATCAATAGTATTATTGAGGAAAAAATCACTCTTATGCTTGATTGAGCCAAAAATAATGATATTATGCTTAGGAAGTTGTTGAACCTTAGCAATGAGGGAATCAAAGCCATTGTCAATAATCTGAATGCTTTGTATGCCTTATTGGAAGGTAATCATTCAGACACCAAGGCCATAGTCATTACTAATGACACTAAACAGAAAGAGAAAATTGTCGATCTAGGTACCAGAACCAGATCTTACACTAAGAAGAAGATCACCTCCCCACCTAAGGATCTTTCGAGCCTAAAGGATTCAATCCAGAAGATATAGGCCTTTTTTGTGGACTCCGAGGAGTTCCTTAGAAAACTGGACCAATTTTCTCTACTGGGTGTGCTTTTTGGCGGTCGATTGGTCATGTGCTGGTAGTTTTTTAGCTTTTTTGTGTTTAAAAGTTTGGAACTTATTGTAATATTTTGGGGCTTTCCCTTTTTGGTTATGTCACTTCTTTATGGGTAGTTGTTGTTGTTTTGATGCTCTAAATGCTTTATCTTCCCTCTAGCTTGTAAAGGGTTTTGGATACCCTTCAAAACCTGGCATTACCTCAATAAAAAATACACCATGATTGCAACACCCAATGTAATAGAATTCTATTGCAAAAAATTTGACCCTTATTACAATATCTTGATGAGTTTTTATAGTTTTTACAACTCAAAAATATGAATCCCATAGCTAGGGTTTCAGGGCGTCTATTTTGGGTGAAATAAAATTATAACTCTATTTTAACTATTGAAAAATACTCTGCTACTACATGATAACTTCAATCACCAAAAATAATCATTTTTTAAGCCCAAACATGCCCTAAAATTCTAGAATGAAGTGTATTTTAATTGTTGTTTTCTTTTAGACACCCAAATTAATTCCTCTTCACAAAATGAATGCATATAATGGAGTGAAAAAACTTCCCCTTCCATTGTTCGACCATAGACAACCTTGGAAACACTAAAAAATGCCACATGCAGAAGATTTGACCTTCGAAATTTTAGCATTTTGAAGAAAAATGGGATTTCTCAAATTTTCTTCCCTTTTCCTTTTCATCCTGGGTTATAAATGAATGAAAGAATCTGAATGAATAAAGCATGTCAATAATGCGACAACTTAGCCAAAAAATATTCACAAAAATTATTAATGGTGACCGTCACTTCATCTAAATCTGTGAACTTCATAAACTCAAGGCGATTTTGTTGATTCTTTTGGAAAATATTTAGTTGTGTCCCTATCCTTTGAAGTGGTTTTATCTCTTCCATAATTTCCCTCATACTCCCCTTAGCTACATACAAAGAAAAATGAAAGAGGGGGTCCCCACTTTTCCAAGTGGGAAAGTGGGGTGTGAATTGTGAGACACAACAAATAGCCCTGACAAAAGGAGAAATGACCAAGACTTTTCTTGATCAGCAAAAAACCTTCAAACTATCCCCACACTAAAAGAAACCAACACCTAGCTATTAGATAAAGGGAATACTATTTCACGAGCTTCAATATTGACACCTTTGTATAAGTTTTATCATGTGTGTTTAAGTGTATTCATCTTAACCAAACATGTCTATGCGGATCACCTAGAAGCACACAAATCAAAGACATTTTTTTACAATATCAACTAGGACTCCCTAGGGATTGCTCTACTGTCGGTCAAGCATCCATAACCCAGATATAGTTTCTTATGTGTCTCAATCTAACCTTTCTCTACTTCCATTCAAGCATCCATAGCCTTGATAGAGGTTTCTAGAGTTACCCATTTTGATTCTAACTTTTTTTTTGTAACACCTAGTCTGAGAAGTCAAACACTTCATATAGGGTTTTGAAACTTTATGGTCATCCGGGCCAACTGCTTATAATGAATCTAACCTACACCCAACCAAGAGACCACTCATTTATGTCCTTATTTTTAATGTATGTATATTATGTCGTTGGATAGAGGGCAATGAATATCATCTAGACATTCTAGTGAAAAAGTATTTCCTCACCCAATTCCTAGGTCTAGCCTTTAGAGAGGGTGAATTCTCTTTAAAGGTTTGACTAAGAAATACTACTACCTTTTGTCAAACCTATATGGAGGATTCATCAAATGGGGAGACAACCCCAACAAATACACTTACCCCAACACAAATAAAAGAGGAAAACACTCAAGCAACAAGGAACAAAGGAAAACAAACTAGTAAAACATAAAGGATAACTAACTAAGACCTATCTAATGAAAAATAAAGTCAAATTATATATAAAAAAACTTAAAACAAAAAGGATATGAGTTGTTGATTAATTGATTTTTATTTATGTGTAATAGTAATAACCCACTCCATATAATCTTAAGGAATGCAAACTCATATTTGTACTCAAAACAATATAATTTGGGCAAGCTTTGTTCAAATTCTGGATACAAATAATACAAAGTCAGAAACTATGGCAACTCACCATGATTGTGATTAATCCACAAATATGTTTGTTTACCCTTAGCATCATATTCAAACTAAATATCATTGAAATGCAAGAGATAATGGAAAGATACAACCTGATTTAGTGAGTTCCCAACTATGGGTGTATGCTCATACAACATAATTTCTTCTTATAGAGGTCTTAAATCATGGTACACCACTCCATCCTCCTCGAGTGCATGCATACCAAAAGAAAACATATTAATTAGTGAGATATTACAAAAAGGTTCAAAATGTAAAGCATCGGGATTATGATCCTTGTTATAATCACCATTGCTCCTAAATAATAAATCATCATGTTTAACCTCATCAGGACTAACAATTTCAATCATAAACATGTCTTTTGAATTGTAAGAATCATTAGTATCATCAATAAAATAAGTGTCTCCCTTAATCCTTAAATAAACATGTTCAAAATTTCTCCTACCTTCTAAGGCAATCTCCCAACCTGGCAAGAAGTTTCTTGGCCAAATAATGGTATCAGAAACCTAGAGCAATGGACTACCTATTTCAGGATTGGACACCCCAAATGATTTCTAAATGGATTACTTGGTCTCATTTAATTATTGACCAAGGATGTAAACTTGGAATGGCATTTGCAAAGTATATGCTTCAAACCTTCTCATTCTAAGGCTATCTATAGAATTCAAATGCTTATGCTTCAGGAAACTATACTAAAACTAGTAAAAAAATGTATTCTAATTAAAGCAGGAAATTGTGGCTAGGAACTGCTCCAACTGACTGTGCTGTAGGAACATGCTACTAATTTTGTTATCAGTAGCTGCAGGAACAACAGAGTTCTAACTACTTAGAAATAATAGGAAAATGAACTCTACGCTAATAGAACAATTCACTCATCAAGTGGGCCCCCTTGAATGAGTGAATGAGAACTTACAATCAAGATGAAAGATACAAACTTGAACTAAACATTCTATTCATTCATAACAAAATTATTACACTTGATTGAAAACAATATGAAAGAGTTCTATTATAAAACCAATTTATTCGACTAACTCCAACATGGTCACAAGAGTCGATTATTTAAAAGAAAGCTACAACTATCTCCTAAGTCTACGATCACTTCATAAATGAGGATCGATTACAACTCATAAAGTTCAAAATAGAAACATTATTGACCATGAATAATCCCATAAATATAGCGCATTAAGGAAACTAAATATGCGCCCGCATGTAACAGAAAACATCTATCAACTTGCTTTTCTTGCAAAGATTTTGCAATCCACGGTTGGCTTTGATTACTCCAGCGCCACTATGTTGGTCTTTAAATGTCCACAGTCAACACCTGCAAAACAATCAATACGCACACATCCAACCATATACACATATATCCACATCATTAATATTAGGAAAAGGTGTAAGCCTTAATTAACACTCTTGCAAGTCCTATGGCTATAGGAGGTAACTATCCAAAACATAGCTTGGGCAAGGAAAAATTCATTAACATGTATAACTACTATATTTACCATTCTTGTCCATGAATTCAAGCAGATATTATGTCTTTAAGAGTATCCACATTTTCATCTTATGTTCACACACACATACACACATATATATATATAACATATACATAAAAACCATAAGTTCATGTGCTTAAAAACCATAAATTCATGTCTATGTGCAACCAACTGTTCTAGAAAGAGGATAAAAAGTACTGAGAAAGATGGCTATTTAGAAGCCCATCATTCCCCCCAACTAAACTATTGCTGGTCTCCAGCAACCATGAAATTCTGAATCCTAGCATGGACCCTCAAATCACTAGCTATTCTTTGCCCAGACTCATCATTAACATACTCAGTATTTGTGAGTCTCTTTGAGTCTTTCCCATCATGGAACTTTAGTGGCCATATCATAATCTATTGCATTGTCATTCATCACTAGAAATGGTTGTAGGAAGAGTGGAGGCTGAAACCTCAATGGAAACTAGTGATTAAGGAGTGTCCTTCCCAACATAATGTACCATGGAACTCTTCTTGTATCAAGGGTCAAATTCTTTGGTGAGTGAGGTTCATTTGACTTTAGATCATGTGACATCCTTATCCATCTTTTCCTGGAGGCACTGATTTTTTTGGCAACATCATGTAAGGAATGTTGGTCCCAATCTGCAAAAGCTTGTTCTCGCACTAGATATATTTTATTAGCCCCACTAGTGTTTGTTGTGATAGAAAGCCAGTCTAAATATATTCACCTAGAATTTTGAACTTCAGGCCTCATCATCAAAGGAGCTTTCATCTCATTGTTTCTATATGGTGTAACCTAATGTTCCCTTCTTAGCTCATTCTGCATCCAAGACATAACCGCTCTTAACTGCACATCCCCTACATAGAGAAGTGAATTCCACTTTGTATCATCAGGAACTGCTAGGTTATGCAGGTACAATTCACACAATAGGTTTTTCAGATTCATTGGAGTAGACTGAAAGGCATAGTAAAATTCATGAGGAGTTGATAGAGAAGGATTGAGTCCTTCCACAATTCTTATTAATTTTAAATTAACAAGTTTCTCTATAAGGAATAATGCATACACCGGAGATGGTGATTTGCATTCCATTAACTCTGGAATTAACCCTGTGATTTGATCAGTCCTCCATTTCAATACCTCAATTTCATCTGATTTTTGTTCTAACTAAGAGCCCTGCTCACTAATGACTTGTTTCAATTTTCCTTTTTCTAATTCACATTGTGTCTTTTCCCATAATAATTGTTGATATAAGTTTATCCTTGTAGCCAGGGGTGTAGACAAATCTGGTGGGGTAAAGGTTCCTGATTGAGTATATCCACCCATCTAGATGGCAAGTGAGGAATTTTTATTATTTTCTTTGGTGCAAAGGACTCACCTTTCCATAAAACAATTGTTTTTACTACATTGCTTTCCTCACTAGCATCAGCTGCTACCTTAGCCAGCATTTCTAATCCATCCTAATTACTTTTCTTGGGCACTTCCTCAATAATTTTCATCCCAAAGTCAAGGGTTTCCTCATAATCCAAACTAACATTTGGCCCAATAGAATTATTTACAAATTCCTCTGTGTCCTCAGAGTCCTCCTCACTATCAATAAGTATGTAGTTAACTCTAGGGTTAACTTCTATTTGTGGACTCTGATCTTCTAATGTAGTGTTACTGGCTGCAGTTTGATGAAATATTTCCTCAAAAGAGGACTTTTCTAAAGACTCATTTTCAATAGATTCATTCTCTATAGATTTAGAAGACTCAAGGTTAATAATAGGAACCTAAGCTTCAACATCTTTCTCACCTTCTACTTCTCCTCCTAGGGGGTATGGATGAGCTCGAAGGACTCTTCAATTTCCTTCTTTTAGTGGCTACTTCCTCTACAACTGCTTCAGGAGGGTTTTCAGAATTTTCTTCCCTAGGGGAATGTAAGGTTTCTTCAACATTATTAGTATTATCACTAGGTTGTGGCTCTAATATTTCTTCTTTTGTCTCCTTTTTTTTACCCTTATCCTCCCTAGATGCAGACCTAGTCCTTACGGATGGTGATGCTTCAAGGATACTGGAAGCTTCTTTATTTTTACTTTTCTTCCTCTGAGAAGTAGAGGCTTCAACATTGAAGGTTCTTTTCTTGGGTGACCTAGAAATGGAAGGAGAGGCTTTAGGATCAATTTCAATTCTTTGAACAATTTTACAAACCCTAGAGGATGTTTTCTCTCTCCGACCAACACCGTGACCTCTAGGGCTAACCACTCTAGGTTCAACCTCATTCATTTGCAGAAATTCTTCCCATGTCCCAACCTTTTGTCTATTTAATTCTCTTTCTACAATTAGTTTTATCAAGCAATGATGCGAAATAGACTGGTTGCTTCCTGACTGGACTAATAAAGCTTGCTTTTTCACAATGTTAATTAGGAAGCTGGGAAGATTTACCAATATGTTGTCATGCTAAAGATGACTGAGAATTTTGAAATGCAGCACATGCAAGTACTTGTAGCGTCCCTCGTAGGTGAAGTACTGGATAACAAATGAAGCTATTTGAATGAATTCTAGAGGCAAAGATAATCACCAAGTACCTTGCTTCCTGTGGACATCTAACTGAGGATCACCATGCAAATTGAATTGGGCCCTCACCGAACGTAGGTCGAAGTCTTTCACCCAATGCTCACCTTCTTGAGGCAAACCAGTCACTTCAACTACTACATCTTCTGTGAATTCAATCTTTAAGCCCTTGACCTCTGCAAATCCATCCTTCAAGGTGGATAAAAATTGCAGAGCGACTTCCTCATCAAACCCCTTAAGGCTTAGGCAATAATCCAACCATCCCCTTCTTCTAAACATTTCACAAGTGGACACATCATTTAACAAAACCTTGTGATCCATTGGCTCATGTCGTTGAAGGTCACCCCCATTGCTACTCTCAGAGAATTTTGAATTCATAGAGCTTGCTAATTCCTCAGAGCTCAACAATGGTAAAACACATACCTCAATGCATTACAGAAAAAGGGGTTGCAGAAGAAAAGATGGCGTACGAACTGCAACTTGCTTCATAGAATTAAAGATTTTTGCATGAAATCTAATGATATATTGTTTGCATAACATCTCATAATAGCTCGTGCGTGCCGAGGCTGCCACCCCGAACACGTCACGACATATCATTAGAAATCAAGTTTATCCTTTAATATCTTTAATTCACTTGAAATGTGATGATGCAATCATAGAAGGACAGATCAACAAATCATGTTGTAGACATTTCTCAAGGACAAGAAACTTTAATTTTACATGCTAATTTGAAATTTTGAAAATAGAATAGTTCCCCCCCCCCAACTAAGTAATGGCATGGGTCCCACCAAGCCAAGTTATGTAAGAGTAGAAAACTAAAATGACACAAAATCCTAAAAATTAATGAATAAAAATAATATATGTACGAGTATATGTGGCATGAACTTGGAAGCGCTACAGGAAGAGTTGTCCGAAAAACTACACCTGCATGAATGAAGTGATGGGATGGGGTGAATGGGTGAAAGAGAGAGAAGGTGAGATGAAAATTATTATAGAGAAATGATTCCACAAAATGTGAAATTTTTATTATGGTGTTCTTGAATGGAATCAAGAATCGGTGGGAGGCTGGGTAGGAGGCCCAACCTCTTCTGCTACAGGATCGCTTGCTTCTTCTGTGCTTTGGAACTACTTCAGGAACTCATCACAGCTGATAGGTTTGTTGTAAAGTTTCAGGTGATGCCCTTTGACAAGTAACTTAAATCTAATAGGATCAATGGTTAAAAGTTGGATGGCTCCATTGTCAAATACTGATATTATCTCATAAGGTCCAAGCCATCTGGTATGAAATTTCCCAGGTGTGTTCTGGTATCTTGAATCATACAACAGTGCTCAATCTCCCACAAAAAATTTCTTATCATGAATGAACTTATCATGCCATTTTTTTCTTTGATGTTGTATCAATTCTGTATTGTGGAGGGAAGACTTCATGTATTCATCCAATCCATTTAATTGCAACAATTGGTCTTCTTGAGCTTTGGTGAGATCAATATCCAATTCTAAGGTTGTGCGAAGTGTTTTATGTTAGAACTCAATCGGCATGGAAGCTAATTTTCCATACATTGACTCAAAAGGAGTAAACCCTATGGTGGTTTTCCATGTGGTGCGGTATGCCCATATGCTTCAGGAAGGCGTGTAGCCTAGTCCTTTTTGTGGACAACCATTGTTTTGGTTGGAATAGATTGTATTTCTCAGTTTGTGATTTCAACCTGACCATTAGCCTGAGGATGATAGGGTGAAGATTTTCCATGATGCACCATATACTCCTGCATCAACTCTGTGATAAGATGAGAGGTGAACTGTGCTCCCTGATCTATGACAATTTCCCTTGGTACTCTAAATCTAGTGAATATGCATTCATAGAGGAACTCAACAACTTTGTGATCCCTAGCGTGCCTCATAGCCTTGGCTTCAACCCATTTTGTGGCATAGTTAGTACATACTAAGATGTAGGACTTCCCATGAGAAGAGGGTTCATTGGGTCCAACGAAGTCAATACCCCACTTGTCAAAGGGTGTGATAATTACCTGAGGCTGGATGGGCATTTCATCAGACTTTGTGGGATGCCCCATATGCTGGCACCTATCACAGTGTCGAGTATGCTTGACTGCATATTTATGCAAAGTGGGCCAGTAATATCCAGTTGTCAAAATTTTATAGGTTGTCTGCTTTGATGCAAAATGTCCACCACATGGCTCATCATGACATGCCCATAGAATTTCATAGGTTTCATCCTCACGAACACATCAGCTGGTGACCTGATCTGGTCTTGTATAAAACATGAAGCCTAATATCCAAGAGAAGTTAAAACTCTTCTCAACCAATAGGCGACGCTATTTGGGAGAGAAGTGAGGCAGTGTTCTTCTTGCAGCAAGGTAGTTGGCTAAGTCTGCATACCATGGATTAAAAGAATCAATAGAAAATAAGTGCTCATCAGGGAAGCTATCCTTAATTACTATAGGATCATCTGGTACTTGCAATCTTGACAAGAAATCGGCCACTACATTAGCCTTTCCTAGTTTGTCTATTATCTTTACATCAAACTCCTGCATGAGGAGTAACCAGCGTGCTAATCTACCACTTATGGTAGGTTTATTCATTAAGTATTTGATATTTGAATGATCAGTATAAACAAATACTTCATAACTTGTGATGTAGTGCCTAAATTTTTTTAGTGCATGGACAATTGCTAACAACTCTTTTTCAGTAATAGTATAATTTAATTCTGCTCCTTACAAATTTTTACTGATATAGTAAATTGCATGTTCAATAGTACCTTCCTTATGTCCAAGGATTGCTCCAATGGCATAGTCAAATGCATCTGTTTGGATGTGGAATAGAAGCTTCTAATCAGGTCCTCTAAGAATAGGTGTTGTTGTTAGAACATCTTTCAATTTCTAGAATGATGCTTCACATTCCTCTGTCCATTCAAATTCAGCTTCTTTCTTCAACAAATTGTATAATGGTGCTCCCAGTTGACTAAAATCTTTTATGAATCTCCTATAGTAACCATCATGGCCAAGGAAACTCCTGACATCCTTCTGCTTGACCAGAGTGGGAAGTGTGTTGATAACTGCAATTTTTGCAGGGTCAACCTAAATTCCAAAAGATGAGAGGTAGTGCCCCAAGGCAACTCCCTCTTCCATCATCATATAACACTTTTCATTGTTAAGAGAGAGGTTGTAATCTTGACATCTCTTAAGAACCTTCTCCAAGTTAGCTTGTGCTTCTTCAAATGTGGTCTCGTGAGTGGTGAAGTCATCCATATAAATTTCAACACAGTCAGCAGCAATGTCAGAGAAAATACCGAGCACTGCTCTCTGGAAAGTAGCAGGTGCATTGCATAACCCAAATGGCAAGACTGAATAAGAAAATGTTCCCCAAGGATAGGTAAACGTTGTCTTATCCTAGTCTTCTAGTGATATTTGTATCTGATTATACCCATTAAATCCATCTAGGAATGAAAAATACTTTTTGCCAGCAAGATTGTCAAGTACCTAGTCAATGAAAGGTAGTGGAAAGTGATCTTTCTTAGTGGTTTTGTTAAGCTCTCTATAGTCAACACAAACTCTCCACTTTCCCCCCTTCTTTGGAACAATTACAAGAGGAGAAACCCACTGGCTGTTAGAGATAGGATAAATGAATCCTACACCAAGAAGCTTTTGCAACTCAGTTTTTACTATGTCTCTCAAAGAAGGGTTAATTCTCCTTTGAGCTTGCCTCACTGGTTTGTATTCAAGGCTTATATAGATTCTATGAGTACAAAGTTTTGGATCTAGTCCTTTCATATCAGTATAGTCCCATGAAAAGGCTTGCTAGCTATCTTGTAAAATCTTGAGAAGACTAGACATCTGAGTTTCAATTAGGCTCTTATTAACATTCAGCTCCTTTCCTGAAGTAATTTCAACTCTTTTAACTTTTTCTAGCATCTGGAATTCTGCTATAGATGGAGACTTTATCTCATGCGGTAGCAATGTGTGGAGATAATTAGGTGTTGTAGGAAGCTGAGATGTGGTTTTCTTGGGCTTGATTGTTTGAAGGGAATAATTAGGATCATCATAGGATGATTCCTCGGTACCATATTGATTGGTAAGGATTGCTACTAGTATATCATCTTATTCTTGTGATACCATGAATGGATTTCTCTCAATGACCATAAGTTTTTGCACAACATTTTCTTCAAGGTTAGCATCACCTAAGTCTGGCCATACAACCTGATCAAGTTCACTTTGGGGTTTTGTTGGAGAATACAAAGTTAACTTCTTGGTATTTATCCCATCTGATATGGTCATTTTCCCTGACCGGCATGCAATGCAAGCATCAGCTGTGGCTAGCCAAGGCCATCCTAAGATTAATGGATATCCTCCTAAGGTGGCTTTGGGTGACAGGACTATGAAATTTGAAGGGTAATATAATGAGTCCAAAGTAACAACAATATCTTCAACCATACCATCTGGTTTGACTATGGAATTATCATCTAACTGCAAGATTGTAGGTGTGTCCCACAAACCAATGATACTAAGCTTCAGCAAAACTTCTCTAGTCATGACATTGATTGATGCTCCCAAGTCAATTAGGACATTTTGAATTTGGGTACCATTAATATAGATTGTAACTACTGGACTTCCTAGATTAGAATACTTAGGCATTACAACTTTGCTTAGCATGAGATCAGAGAGCTAGCCTAAGACATGGACAGTATCAGGGTCTTTCTTCTTCCTTCCAGGCTATTTAATACAGGCTTCCTTAATTTCTTTTGTATAAACTAGAATTTCTTTAAGGGCATCTAACAAGGTAATTTGCACTATCATTTGTTTGAGCTGATCAATCAAATCAGTTGCTACAGGATTTTCTTTTAGAGGAACACCCTGGGACAATCTTTGCGGATAAGGAGGATTTTTAGGCACTGGTGCAATTTGAACAACAGGTGGAATATCAGTAGGTTGGTTCATAGACATGTCCTTGGTATCAACAACTTTGGTTATTATTGGTTCCTTGGGTGCAGGCAGTGTAGTTCCTGATCTGAGATGAATATCATTTACTTGCAAGGAATACACTTGTTGCTTATTATTAGGATTTGGAGTTGGCTGAGTAGGAAGTTGAGTTGGCTTTTGCGGTTTGCTGCTGGCTATAGGAGGTGGTGGCATAATAGCTTGCTACTGAGGTGGAGGCATTATTTCTTGTTGCTAACTAGACTGATTAGGTCCCCACTAAGGTTGTGGTTGTCAGTTACCATGAGGTAGCCATTGGCTATTATGTTGTGGTGGTTGATAGGAGTTATACTATTGTTGGTATGGGTTAAATGGTGGCTGTTGTGGATAGGCTTGGTTATAGTGCAGTTGTTGGTTGGACCAGTTATAATTCCAATTCTGACCTTGAGGAGCAGAATTTTGGGGGTTATGGTTTGGCCATTAACTATTATTATTATTTTAACCAAAATTATTTAGTGGGTCTGGAGGCATACCTTGTCTTTGAGCCCATGGATGCCTTTGAGCAACATAGAAAACTTCTCTGTCCTCCTCATCTATGGATTTGAACTTAATGGGCATTCAATTGATGTCCACAGATGCAACTATTTTGCATTTATAGTTTCTTTTCTTTTCTCTGCAATGAGAACAGAACTCAGCCAGCACATCATTTGATTCTTCCTTCTTCCTCCTCTCCTACATACTATCTAGCTGAGTGGAGACATCATTAATGATGTCCTGCTTGAAGTTAGATAGCAAGTTAGACGGCTCCATTTTGGATACTCCTAAACCACCATTGGACTTATGTGGTAGGTCTCTAACTCTCCTACCCTTCTTCACAATGGCCCTTGAATAATTTAGACATATGTTCTTTATGTCAGCCCAACCTTTTTGTGTGATATCTCCTCCTACCATCAGGTCTAGAGCCTCAATACTTCCATCATTCACACCCTTTAAGAAAAGGTGTTTCTAAGATGCCTCATTTAGTTGGTTTTGTGTATTACACTACAGGTTGAACATGAATCTTGCTACATAATCCTCCAAAGTTTCATCCTCCTTCTGAGACATTTTAAAAATGTCATCACCTTTCAAATCTTGACCCCTACAGTATTCTTTATACTTTAAAAGAAACATAGTGTGCATGGCATTCCAGTCTACTATAGCATTAGCGCCCAACCCCATGAACCATCTCAAGGTAGCCTCTTTCAAAGTTGATGGAAACAACTTCAGCTTGTGGGCATCAATGGTATAGTCATAACTTCGGCAAAGGATGTCAAACTCAAAGAGGAAGGTCTCAGGGTCTTCTGTAAGGAGGCCATAGAATTTAGGGAGTGCAGCAGTAGGTATGTTCTTCAAATTTGGGTTACCTTGCTGTTGAGGTATAGGAAAAGGAAAGGGAGCTTGAGCAGCCATTCTGGGAGGAGGACCTAGTGGTGGAGGCTGATAGATAATAAGAGCAAGTGGGTTGTCTTGGTATTCAGGTTCAACAAATAGGTCATTCAAATGCAATGATTCCTCAGATGATGAAGAGGATATGTGTTCCTGAGCATCAGCAAATGGATTTTCAAAGTGTTCTTCTTCTTCATTCTCACTTTGGGGTTCTTCAACTTAAGGATTAAATAGATCAAATGGGCCCTCTTGGTAATCATGGGGAAGAAATCTCCCAAGGTGATCTCTCCTTCTATGCGTAAAAATGCTTACTTAAGACTAAGTGCTAGTTTAAAACTGAGAATGCAACTACAAGAATAAGTTTGAATTAACACCATCCACAGAAATGGTGCCAAAAATTCTTGGCCAAATAATGGTATCAGGAACCTAGAGCAATGGACTGCCTATTTCAGGATTGGACACCCCAAATGATTTCTAAATGGATTACTTGGTCTCATTTAATTATTGACCAAGGATGTAAACTTGGAATGACATTTGCAAAGTATATGCTTCAAACCTTCTCATTCTAAGGCTATCTATAGAATTCAAATGCTTATGCTTCAGGAAACTATACTAAAATTGGTAAACAAATGTATTCTAATTAAAGCAGGAAATTACGGCAAGGAATTGTTCCAACCGACTGTGCTGTAGGAACAGGCTACTAATTCTGTTATCAGTAGCTGCATGAACAACAAATTTCTAACTACTTAGAAATAATAGGAAAATGAACTCTACACTAACAGAACAATTCACTCATCAAGTGGGCCCCCTTGAATGAGTGAATGAGAACTTACAATCAAGATGAAAGATACAAACTTGAACTAAACATTCTATTCATTCATAACAAAATTATTACACTTGATTGAAAACAATATGCAAGAGTTCTATTATAAAACTAGTTTGTTTGACTAACTCCAACAAAGTCACAAGAGTCGATTATTTAAAAGAAAGATACAACTATCTCCTAAGTCTATGATCACTTCATAAATGAGGATCAGTTACAACTCATAAAGTTAAAAATAGAAAAATTATTGACCATGAATAATCCCAGAAATATATTGCATTAAGGAAACTAAATATGTGCCCGCATGTAATAGAAAACATCTATCAACTTGTTTTTCTTGCGAAGATTCTGCAATCCACAGTTGGCTTTGATTACTCCAGTGCCATTATGTTGGTCTTTAAATGTCCACAGTCAACACCTGCAAAACAATCAATATGCACACATCCAACCATATACATATATATCCACATCATTAATATTAGGAAAAGGTGTAAGCCTTAATTAACACTCTTGCAAGTCCTATGGCTACAGGAGGTAACTACCTAGAACATAGCTTAGACAAGGAAACATTCATTAACATGTATAACTACTATATTTACCATTCTTGTCCATGAATTCAAGAAGATATTATGTCTTTAAGAGTATCCACATTTTCATCTTATGTTCACATATATATATAACATATACATAAAAATCATAAGTTCATGTGCTTAAAAACCATAAATTCATGTCTATGTGCAACCAACTGTTCTAGAAAGAGGTTAAAAAGTACTGAGAAAGATGGCTATTTAGAAGCCCATTAGAAGTCATGACAACTTACTTATGGATGTAGATCAAATGGATGAAATCTACATGAATTGGCTACTACTAGGTCTAATGTGTGCATAAAATACCTAGGAATTGACATTTCTTTACTCAAACATGACATTAAATTAAAAACTTTGTCTACCTCATCCATTGATAGAGATGGGAAGTTGTCTTGTTTATGGATTGGCAAGGTTCGAGAATGCTCTTCCTCATGACATGATTTTGTGTCTTCACCACACTCCTTCATTCCACTTTTTTGGTTATCCAGCATTGGTGTAAGTATCAAGGCAACCTTATAATCATCCTTTTGAATGTCTTTTATCTCCTCGATTTGAGTTTTATCATATTTAACATAAAAATTTGGAAGAGCATCATCAATCATGATTTTATAAAAAGGGGCTTCTTCATGCTCACTTATCATGAAAATTTCTATGAATGTGTTTATAATTTCACTCTCTTCATCATTTTGAATTGTCTCACCATCATTCTCTTAAATGTTGGTCACTTTATCTTCCTAATTAGGCAAACACATATCTTCCAAAGTCTCATGGGTTTGATCATATTCATCTTCTTCCTTTCTTGATTGACTATCCCTATGATCCTCTATAGGAATTAATATCTCTTCAATAATCATCCTCCCTTTCAAATAAAATTCCATATTTCCTAGAAAAGCATGGCAATTCATCTGACAATTTTGGTTTGTGAGGTGTATCCTACATCCGTCCAACCATGCAAAATATGATAATGCATAGGATTACCCAATTCTTGCAACCTCTCATTCAGTTTATGTTCAAATGGAATATCCACCCAACATAGATTGTGAGTATCTATATCTTTACCATGTGAACCTTTCTCAATCTTAAAATAGATGTCAAAATTACCTTGTGAAGATGTCAAAGATTCCTCACTTATCAATCATTTGTGAGAAAAATTATGGGGCAACATTGAATATATCTCATTCTCTTGGATTTAGCCATCATTTCTTGATATGTCATGACTAAGTTTTATGGAAAAATAATCTAGTAACTTGATTTCTCAATTTCAATCAGCTTTCAAACCCATTTCATCTTCATTTTTGCAGAGGTCTTATCATGCTCATATGACTAACTGATAAGATTTCTATTTGGAAAATCATCATGATTTGATGCATTGAGCACTTTTATAAAAATGAATATGACAATATAGTCAAATGAGCATCATTGGGAGGTAAAATTATTGCATCCAAGGTTGTAGCATGGGAATTTTGATCCAACTCTAATATTTAAAGTGGTTGATGTGATTCTTGCTATTAATTGATTTCATAATTTAGAAATCGGGCAAGTTGTAATAGGTTGGATGAGATGATTTCAATCGATTTGATGTGTTTATTAGATTGACATAGAGTTGTAATGGTTGGAAACATTAAATAAGTTGCATATTAAAACTTTTATCTAGATTATTTGTTCCATTTGTAATGTCGTATCCATATTGTACCAAGAAAAGAGCCTTGTTAAGTGCATCATGCAAGATAGTAATCTCACCAAAAGATCTAATTGTGCTCACAAATGAGACATACACACACCATAAATAATGCTCTTTTAACATTAAATAATCCACCCTCCTCTTTTAATATTGAACCCTTCTATACATATAAAGAAATCGATGATTAAACTATGCAATAGACTCTTGAGGTGTCCTCATAGTAGCAAAATAAAATAATGAATTGTGTGCACTCACATTGGGATCAGATTGAACTAAAAGTAAATTTTATAATTCAACCCATGATCAAATAGAATTGCATGGAAGTCTTGCATACCATTGAAGCTCCTTAAAATTTCCTAACAAATAGATTGCAAACCACATCTTCATGTTTAATATTAAGGAAAAACATTAGATCCTTGCAAATCCTTACATTATTTGTAGTGTTTTGTCCATTTTTAGGGAAGGAATAAGGAAGCATGTTGTGTGCATGTAAAGTAATCTCATGGAGTCCTCCCGATATACACAAAGGAATATGCATTGAAGCTAGATATCTCTACGATCTAACCATTCAAGTGTGCATGTAACCATGAATTTTTTTGGTTCAACCCTCCTTCTAGTGCTACTTTTTATAAGCCTAATATCACAACATAATAGTAGGGAAATGAGATCCAAATCCCTCTCTTTAAAGAATGAAAAATTCACTCTCAAGGTTCTTTATGGTCGGGTCACAACCGTACTGAAGTTTAATTAAAGATAATGTGATTACACAAGGAGGCATTTGTTGGTTCAAAACATTGAGGCTGAAAATGACTTTGCAATTTTTTTTTTTGGTTTATGATAATTCTAAAATTTGCATGCAATTAATTCAATTTATTTTAACTTCAATGATGAAAACTAAATTTTAATCATGAATTTCTCAAAAGAATTGTAAAAGATGAAGGTAACAAGAATTTCAAAGAAAATTACTAAGAGCAAATCCTAACAGACATAAACCACATGCTTTCTAACTTGCATACAAAGTAATGGATCTGATCAAGGAATTCCACCATAATATAAAAGTATAACTCTACTTTAACTATTGAAAAATACTCCTAACTTATAATGCTACATGATACCTTTGATTTCCAATTATAAAAACTCAAAAAATAATCATTTTTAAAGGCCAAATGTGTCCTAAAATTTTAGAATGAAGTGGAGTTTAATTGTTGTTTTCTTTTGGATGCCCAAATCAATTCCTCTTTTCAAAATGAATGCATGTAATGGAATGAAACACCTACCCCTTCCATTGATTGACTATGGACAACTGTGAAAACACCAAAAAATGCCACATGCAAAAGATTCAACCTCCAAAATTTTAGCATTTTGAAGAAAAATGGTATTTTTCTAAAAAAAATACATTTTCCTTTTCTTTGACTGGGTTGTAAATGAATGAAAGAATGAAATAATTTGAATAAATCTAAATGAAAAAATTATGTCAATGTTGCAACATCTCATTTGGAAAATCTTGGCGAAAATTGTTAATGGCAACCTTCACTTCACCAAAATCTAGCAGCTTAATAAACTCAAGTCGAGTTTGTTGATTCTTCTAGAAAATCTTTAGTTGTGTCCCTGCCCTTTGAAGTGGTTTTATATCTTCCATAATCTCCCTCATACTTACCTTAGCAACATACATCCATTCCACATCTTCTTTCAAGTTTATACTTGCCAACATTCCTTGGAATTACTAAATAATGTTGATTATGGAATATATTTTTTCCTTATTTTCATCTTGGTATAACTCACAGTCAAGGGAATCAATGAACACTTCTATCTTATGTACCGAGGGAATTATTGCACCGTTCTTATTCAGAATCAAATCCCACCATGATCTCAAGGATTAGATGTTAAATCCCTATCTAAAGTCTCTAAGTTGTTGCTTCCTGACCTAGAGGTCATGTTTTTTATTACGGTAAAAGTAGGTTTTGAAGGGGCCCCAAAACCCTTTAACATAGAAATAGAAAGATAGACATGAAGGGCCAAAAAGACAATGAACTTATCCCAAAAAGGAATAGTCTACATGAGGGACACTTCCCATATTTTCAATAAAAAACTATCTTCAACAAGCAAAAAGAACAAACCTAGACAAAGAAACAAAAAACCAACAGCAAGGTGAAACCAAAAAAGACCTCCAGCACCAAGATCATGTCAGAGTCTTCATGAAGAACTTTGATTCCTCTAGCTAACTTTGCATAATCTTAATTGAGTCTTTCAACTTCATGATATCTTGGTCCCCAACCTTAATCTTCTTCTTAGTATTCGACCTAGTTCTGGTTCCCAGCCCCATATGATGACTAGGAATAGTCAAATCAATTTTACCAGTCATGGAACCATCTTTGTTACCTTCCAGCATGCTACTTAAAGTATTCAAGTTCTCCAAGGTAGACTTCATTCCTAAATTAGCCATACCAAGAAAATTCTTAAGCATAGCTTCATTCTTGCTTGTCTTCTCATGAATGGGAACCATGGCTATCTCTACAGCTTTTTTGATTTTGTCCTCCAGCTTAGTACCATAATAAAAAACATCACCTTTGGCATTAGAAGCAATCACCTTCCTAAGATTATCAATATTTCCTCCAGCATAATGTTCTTTGTTTCCAGCTTGATGCACTTGTTCTTCAATTCAACGAGATCATTCTGCACCCATTTGTCCATATTGTAGCTATAGATAGACTTATTCTTAGCAATTTGAAGGGGAGTTAGCACAATAGATCTTTTAACATGAGAATTCATCTCTCTGAGATCTTCATGTAAAGATCAGGATCTTTTTTTGTTAGAGCTTCTCTCATTGTCATCCTTCTTATTCACCTTACCAGAATTGAGGGAATCAGTAGAATCTAGCTTTCCCTCGTCCATAGCCCTAGGACTCTCTTTACCAGAGTCATCAAAAATATTTTCCTCAACATTAATGCCCTCCTTAATAGTATTAATGCCCTCCTCTTCGGCCTCATGATCAGAGTTAACATTTCCCTCTGGATCATTAATAAAAGCATCACAAGTGGCCAAATCAGGGTTAGTCTTCTCCCCAATATTGAGATTGTCCTGCTCAGTCCAGAAATAACCCTCAATAGTATCAATGATGTTATTAATAACAGCCTCACGATTGACCATATCTTCCTCCTCAAGGGCATGGGTGCAAGAGTTAGACTCATCAAAGTGGCCCTCATGGGTATCATCATCCGCCTTCATTTCATTTTTAGGCAAAGCCCTATTCAGTGTTTCCTTACTCTCAGGCTCCATAGTATCATCAGTCACTTTCTCCTGACTAGCTTTCAGCCTAGAATCTTCATTAGAAGCCACATTAGCCTTAACAACCTCAAGAGAGATATTGACAGAGGGATCCTTCACAGACTCCAAACCTTCCTTAATCCTTGAAGAATCAGGATCAAGGAAGGGAGGGCCTTTTTAGTTTTCTTCTTGGAAGAAGAGCTCGGATTCTTCCTTTTCTTATTGCTGACCTGGGGGGGATAGGATCAGGAATATGGTCCCTTGTATAATCGGCGATAAGGAGGATAATCCCTACATGAAGAATAGGAAAATTCTTCACCCTATAGTGATACTTTGATTTAGAGAGAACATAAGGAAGTAGGGGAAAGAAATCCTTTTGTCATGTCTAAAATAGTTCGCTAAAACAAAATGGTAATTGTAAACCCTTGAATACCAACCTTCGAGAGTAAAATACTCCATCATGACTCTGATAATGGAGCCCCAAATTTTATCAATGTTGTCCATTTCCACATAATCCTTCTTGCCTTTAACCAAAAGAGCACGTTCTTCATCCGTATCAGGAAATGACTTGTAGGCTCTGTTACCAACTTTAATCTCTTTCGAATACTTCAAACCCTCCAAGGGAAGGCCAATAATTTCAGAAAGGAGCTCCAGACTGAGGCTGAAGGACTTTCCTACTAAATTCACCATACCCTTGTCCCAGCCATCAATGAAGGCTTTGGAGACATCATTATCTAACCCATGAAGTCTCTTGAGATACTGGTGGACCTGGCCTTTTTTCAACACATTCCAGACTTCCATGTTCTGCTTCCATTTACACTTCGTTGGTTCTTCTCTCCCAAGATCACCTCCCATGGCTGAGAAATCACCTAGATCTTTTGCCACTGGTTTTGAGTTCTCCTTTCTTTGCATAAAAGAAATAATGTGATCGCAATAATCACTCTTGCAAGTATGAAGGCAATTAATATGGTACTTAACCTTGATCACATGTGAGAACTGGTAGCCATAGTTAGTATATTGTGGGGTCACCCAACTTGAAAGGAAAATTGGGAGTATTTCTAGATTTTCCATGTAGGTAATATATAGTTCAATGACATGTTTGTGTTTGATGCAAAAGTTCTTGGGAGATGATGATAAGGAGGAGGGTAATTTTTTAAAAAAAACTATTAAATTTCCTCATGGAGGACTAGTCTGCTACATTGCATCTAGTGACATGCAACTACAAAGGAGATTAATAAGGTTTGTGTCCCTTTTAATTCTTATTTATTTTGTTGCTAGTTGCCTTTATGAGTATAGTTTGAAGATTATTAATTCTTTTTTGGTGTTTAACTATGATACTATTAGTAAGTATTTTTATGTTTATTTGGTTGGCTCTATCATCAGACTTTTAGTAGCTTAGATGGTAGAGTGGATAGGAGTTCCAAAGACTTTAATTCCTTTTTGATGCTCTGATTAATCATTATATGATGATGTTTTTGATGTTGGTAGTTAGTGATTAATGTGTTGTTGTTGTGTTGCTAATGTCAATATGCTAATAGTACGCCCTTTGGGATATTATATTAATGGGACAACACCCTTCTTTTTTGTAATTTAATATAAAAAAACAATCCCCTTGATTCAATCTATATATATATATAGATTTTTTTTATCGATAAATTTATTTTATTATTATTTATAAACTAGAACATTACATAATGCAAAGTATCCATATTCTGCTACAAGAATCCAATCACTAGCCACCACCCTACACCATTCCCCAATACATTCAACAACTACAACTAAAGTAATAAAAAATAATTAATTTTTCCAAATTTTTCCAAACCATAATAGCAACCCCCTATACAAAACTCAAAATGGGATTGGTTTATAATGCGTACATTTATCCAAATTTAATACAAAATAGCCCACCATTTTAAAAAATGGATACCAAAAAGGGGTTTCATCATACAATACTTTATTACAGACTGTACATCAAACCTAAAACAACCAAAACAAAATGATGCCAAAGGAGTAGAAAAACTATTATTTCTTGGATTTTTGCAAAATGCTCACCAAAATAATCTTCTAGATCATACTCCGATGGTTTTGTTTTCTCCATCTTTGTGGACTTTGATTTCATCTGCATCTTTTTTTTTCCAATTCTATACCATGAACATGATTCAATAGTAAGGTCTAGCCACAAATTGTGTCCTCTCTCCTCTCCTAGATATTCAACATTGTACTCCATACCAAAAAGGGTTTATACTAAGGCTGCCCCTCATTCACCATTGACCAAAAGCCTTCCTCTACACAAAACCCTTTTCCTGGTTTCACCATTGCCATAATTGAACATCAATCCTTCAAGCCACCCTAGTTTAACACATTTTTTCATGATCCACAATGTTTCCTCCTTATACCCTAACTCCAACGCCCATGCTCGTAGCATGGAGGTAATATCAATATTGGCACAATATCTATGATATGAATTGAGAAGCTCCTCACCAAGAAGCAAGTAGATGATCCTCTAGAACTCCCTATTATCTAGTGAAAAAATATGTCTCGTACACTTCATTATTATTTCCCCCAAGAAAAATTATTGTTGGCTAGTTGTACGAAGGGTGAAATTAGCTTCCATTGTCACTGCAATCCTCACAATCACTCACCTTTCATAGAAAAAATCATGGGAAATAGCTAGAAACTTAACAAGTAAAGATTAAAAATCTTGTCTTTGCACACAGACTGAAGTCATCATTAATGTGACAAGTCACAAATGAATTGTTGCTAAGAAAATGTAGATCACACCACATCTCCTCAGTAGTTGGTAATCACTAATTCAACCTCCCCTTAAAAACATAAACACCACCCCTAATTGTGCCAAGAAATAGGTGCATGTCCATGTTGTATTAAATATTTTTACCTCATCATTGTGAAGATGTGTCCCCCAAACAAACATCTACTAATCGACTACCATAAAAATCATGTGTACATTACCAGTGAAAGAATATCTCCCATTTGTGGACCATGTGACTAGCTTCATTAGTTAAAGGCATTTCAAGCCACAAATGGTCACAAAATTAAAATTGTTCCCCTCTTCAAATTCCAAAGACATGAGAAAGGCTACCATACTAAAGATTAATACTTGTAAAGTCTTTAAAGACACTTCCATTGGTTTGAAAATATACAACCCATTTTGATAAAGTATCGACTATCTGATTTCCTTCCCTTAGTATATGAGTGATTTAAAAAGAAAAAAATTTGTGCCAACTTTTAACGAATGATATCAACAACCCTAGCAATCTTCCATGCATGAATCTTCCCTTCTAAAAGGGCATTAACTATTACTTGAGAGTCCCCTTCCAAATGAATCTGATCTACCTTAATCTTTTGTGCTAATTCTATTGCTAATAAAATTGCGATTGCCTTCACATCGTTGTTTGTTCCATCTACCAGTTTGCATGCTGCCATTGCTATAATATTCCCTTCCATATCCCACACAACACACCCAACCCCCAAGGGCCCATGATTCCCTTTGGATGCACCATTTAAATTGACTTTAATCCATCCTTGATATGATTTTGTCCACATTATGCATCCCTTGGACCTTGAATAGGATTAGCCCTATACTACCCATAAACATGCGTTATACATAGAAATTTTATATCCTCTTGTTATGAAACAATTTATATACATATAAATTTTGTTTTGTGTTGTTAAATAATAAAAAATAAAAGGAATAAGATTTTTAAAATAGCTTTTGAAAGAATAAATAATTTTACTATGTTAGAAAGTAAATTTTATTTTTTTATTTTTTTAAAAACAAAATATTAATATAAAAATGTGATGCTTTATTTTGTATATAATTGTTTTTAATATATATTTGAAGTTATTAGTACTTGCAGGTAGGCTAAGTACTATTGTATCCATTTTTGAGTTTTTAATCTTAACTAGTGATTAAATGATATGTTCTACACCAATCAAAATAAATTCTATTTTATATTTTATTATAAGTTTTTCATTTGTAAGTATAGATGCAAATTGTTTAACTTTATAATATCTAGAAATTAATTTTTAATCATCTCATTGGATGAAATCATTTGAAGTCTTACTACACGAGTGAACCAATTAAAATTTACCATGTTTGCAATTTATTGTACACTTTTTATTTAATATAATGAAAATGCAATATTTTTAAGTTTATATTTAAGTTTATTTTTAAGTTTTCAGTTTGGAAATAATTTTTGTTTTTATCTTTAATTGGAATTTTCATTAATCTTTTTCTTTTTTATATTAATTGTATATTAAAAATTTTAAATTTTAAATTATATTCTATGAGTTTATTTTAGTATATAACTCATTTTTTCAAATGTAAATAAAAATATTGTAAATATATGATATAATATAATATATATTTTTTCTCATTTATATATTTTTTTAAAATATTTGAAAATTTGTTATATGTTAATTATGCATTAATAAATATTTAGGTAAACAAATGTGTGATAGTAAATAAATATTTTATTTTATAATAATAAATTATTTCTCAAAAAATTAAATTTAGTTAAAATTAAGTATAAAATATTTTATAAATTTTTTTAAATAAGATATTAAAGTTAAATAATTTATTTATTTATTGTAACTATAAATTAAAATGTTAAACTTGCTCAATTTTTTTGTATTTGACGTTTTTTATCACATTTAATAATCCTTCATTAAGAAGAGGATAATGAAGGATCACTAAATATTGAATACAAAAATATACACAATATTATTAAAAGTGATCTTAAACTATATGTTACATGGATTAAAAAAAAATCATGCTGACTAATAGAAAGAAGACCATTGACTTCCTTGACAATAGTTAGATCTTATAGTAAAAAAGATTAGATTTTATTATAAAATTTATTTGTTTGTAGACTTAAAAACTTGAAGCTAGCTTTCAATGGCTTCACTGGTTCACTGCCTAGATCTATAGCTAATCTCACTTAATTGATTGTTTTGGACATAGCACAAATTTCTTTGATGCGAGCTTTCCCAGTGAATTGTCCAATCCAAAGGCTTTGGTGAATATTTATGCATACAGCAATAACTTCACTGGCTCATTGCATGAGGTGAGCAGGTGAGCTGGTCCATCTGGACTTCAGAGGAAGCTTTTTTGATGGTAGCATTTCATCTTCATATGAGAACTTGCCCAAGCTCAAATTTTTAGGACTCTCTGTGAATAATATCAGAGGTTATATTCTTCCAGAGCTAGGGAAGTTGTCCCGCTAAGACCATCCTGGCTTTTCGCACACATTTTGAAAAAAGACCAAAATCTCAGTGGAGCCGGAGGGTTATATATTTCTCCTTTTGTTCATCTACCCCACCTTTCATGCTTTGTCTACACCCGTCCAACTTTATTGCACACAAAGGTGCAGGGTTCTTAAATTCCTTAGCCAATTTTTTTGACCCCGCCATTCCACTTCCAAAATGAGAAGCATATTAATTCTTAAGAGGGAATGCAGGGCTCTTTTAATTTTCTAATTCTCTTTGATGTGAGGGGTCCACATAAGAATGCCATTTGAAATTCGCTAATAATATTTAATTTAATTACTAAAAAAATGATTTGAATTTCACCCTCTTATATATTTTAAGTTATTATCATTCAATATTGTTACCAAAATTTTATTCAATTTTAGTGTACTCCAATAACAATACACTAAATAGAATTAAATAATAAATAATATATTAAAAATTTAATATATTTAATAGAAAATATGCTTTCAGAATATAATAATATTTTTAAAATATATGTAATAGTTTACATTTTATAAAAATAAAATAAAATTTATATAATACTCAACCAATATATTTAATATAAATTTATAAATTATAATATGTATTATAATTTTTTTTTTAAATTTGATTTTCTCTTTTTTTTCAATAAATAAATTTATATAATATTATATAAAATTAGAATTATATTTAATATTTAATTATAACTAAAAACTATACAAGAGGCAAGTACTAGTCATTACATGGCACTTGTTTTAACTTATTTTAAAACTATTGAAGAACATTTAATCTATTCTTTTTAGTTCTTAGATTTCTTTTACACACAATGGCTTGTCCTAGGCTGTAGAACTATAAGCATCAATAGAATTTAACTAGAAATTAAGAACTTAAAAGTTTTTAATTTCACAATTTAAATTTAGATTTTTATATTTCTTTTATTATTTAATTTTAACTTTTTAATATTTATTTTTATTTATAAACATGTTTCAAAATAGTTAATTATATTGAAGGAATTTTAAATAATATTTATTATTTTTAAGATTATTAAATAAATATAATATAAAAATAATTAATTGTATATTTAACACTTTAAAAAAGTATTGTTATGATATATTAATATTATAATAATATTTTATAATATATTACAAAAACCATTGTTATTATTTATTTTTTTAAAAATATATAAATAAATAATTGTGAATTTTTAATAAATTAAAAATTAATATTTTTAATAAATTAAAAACTATTTTTTTAATAAATTAAAAATTAATATTTTTAAATAGATTTCATTATATTTATGTAGATACTCAATCATAGATAAATCTACATAAATAAATATCATACTATAATTTTTTATTTTCTTAATAATTATTATATTTTAAAGGAATAGACATATTAAAAATATTAAACATGAAAAAAAACAATATATTGAAAGCCAATTTTGATGGGGCTTGGAGGGGACCATAGGTCTAGAGTAGGATTTGTAGCAAGAGATCATGATGGAAACATTGTGGTCAAAAGATTACAAGATGGCTTGAATAATTGGATCCAAGCTTAGGTGGCATGACATGCAATGAATATGGAAAAGGATATCTTTGTTGTAAAGATTCATTTGGAAGGAGACTTACAAATTATTGTCCTTGATAAAGGGAGAAGCTTTATCAAGGATTTTGAATAAATTTACTAAGCCCACCATTAAAATCCTCAATTCTTTTAAGGAATTTAAAATTTCCCAAATTATGTGAACCATGATTGAGTTGGCGGACTAGCTTTCAAAATATCCAGTGGATTTAAAAGATGATGCATTGGGCAAGGTATGAGAAGATTTTTTGGATTTGACATTAATGGAGGCTATTCCTCATACATTTCTATATTTTAAGATGATTTCAACCTCATTACCTCTTTATATGGTCCCATATATGGTGTTGGCACTGGGTAATGATTTAAGGAAAAAAGTTGTAGATTGTGCCAATCTCCTCTTTTTTTTATATTGCTACGCCTAGTTTTGTAAATACTTTTTCTTTGCTTCTGTGGTTGAAGGAGGAAGAAGAAAATTCCATAATGGAAGTAGGTATTGGCTTGAGTAGAGCATGTGGTAGGCAAGAAGGGACATTCCTTCAAGCTCTAAGACAACTGGTTCAGTGGCCTGGTTCATACTCAACTAGACAAGATCACTCAATGAATGAGTGATTGATCTTGAGCTCCCTCCTCGATCCTTCTTTGGTCATTTTGAATCTAGTTGTAGGGTAGTTTGATGGCAGGAAAGGCCAAATTTTGTGTGCAATGTTTATTTATAAGGTTTTATGGTAATCATTGAGGGTTTTTTTGTTTAGGTGTTATTATCAGTACTTGTATCAGGTTGGGCTTGCTTTTGTAGTTTTTCTGAGGTTTTGTTGATATAATCTTAGTAATTTTAATGGGGGTTTGTGAGTTGATGTTTTTACTGGTGGTTGAAGTATATATTGTTTTAAATGTAATATTTTATACTTGATAAATAAAATCGAGCTTATTATTGATAAAAAATTAATTTGTTTAAGTATAGAAGAAAAGTTAGGTAATTAAATAATTATTTATCACATGGAATTAGAAGTGTGAAGGAGGATGGAGTTAAATAATTAAAATTTTATTTAATTAATGAGCAAGGATGAAGTTGATGAATTGCATAATAAAGTTAATTTAATTAGTACTAAGAAAAAGTAAATAATTAGTAAGATAATTAGCAATTGAAATTATTTGATTAAAAAGATTTCAAATTTGAAATAGAAGTAGAATTATATTAATTAATTTAATTCATAATCATAAATGATGAGAAAGTAGATGTTAATTTCAAAGTACATTTTGATTTTATTATATTTTTAATTTCTATGTTTTACTGATCATAGATTTTTTTTTAAAAAATTCAATATATACAAACAAGTTAACATACACCTCCACCCACATTAAAATCACTCTCATTATGAAAATTAATTTTAAAATGTGTAACAAACCACTAATTTTTGAATTATTAACAATTTAGCTACTATATAGATATCAAAAAGTGAAGATTTAGTTAAAAATATTGATTTTAATATCACACTTGACTAAACAATTGAACACAACATTACAACACTCAAATTATCTTAAGTATACAAATTGCCTCTATTTTTTTAAAACATACTATTTGGAATTGGCTTCAACTCTTTATTAAAAATGGATGGAAAAAGTTGGGGTGGAGGGGGGCAAGGTGTCAACTAAACCCCAATCAATGGAAGTTTTGAGGAGTTTTATGAAGATATTGTCTTGAAGAAAGGATCTTTTACATGGAACAATCGTCACCAACATTCCAGAGTGACTAGGCCGATTTCAATACAATGGCCAATCACTTAATACAAACATATTTTTGGAGTAAAAAATTGTCTCTATTCAGATCATGCCATTTTCTTGTAGAATTTTCAGTCATAAAAGAGAAAGGTTACATCAAATTTGAAAAAAATGTGGCTCTCAAGAGTTCTCACCTTATATTGGTGGAACAATGTAGCTACCATATTTGGATCATAAAGATATATGAAATGAAATATATCCTCCCATAAAAACTTAATTATTGAGAAGATTATAATACATGTAATGAATAATGCAAACTACACAAGGGAAAAAAACTATTGTAGTTTTGAGCAAACATAGATACTAGAAAGAGAAGAGGTATATTAGAGGTCAAAGTATGGTGATATTAACACAAATTTATTCCATAACTTGAGACTAAGATCATAAGATATCCATTTTGGCCTCAGTCTTTTACCAAAAAAAAAAAGATCATAAGGTATCCAAACAAAATAGATATAGTAAAGGGTGCGAACATGAAGACTATCAACACCTCAATGAAAAGACAAAAGAAATCAACAAAATATTAGGAAAATATATTGAGATATTAAATAAAGAAATATCCAAAATCTATTATTTTTCATGTGAAGAAACCTATTGAGAGAAATATTGTAGATCTATCAAGATTCTTAATAGTACTTGTGTGTTGTAGTTTTAGGACAAGCCTATGGAAGAGCATGATACGAATCTTGTAGGAAATAAAACAACCAAATGGGGATGGAGGTGGTTCACCTTAGTTGGAAAGCTAACAATGGTTAAGGCTATCCTTGCCATTATAATTGTATATACCATACCATGTATCCAACTCACTAGGAAAGCAATACAATGTGCAAGGAGCAATTTTTTTTGTAGGAGGGATTAATTGAAATGAAAAAGCATTAATTCATTGGAACATAACCAAAAATAGGAGAGAAGTTGGTGGTTTATGTATCAATTCTTCATATTTCAAAATAATGCTTTGGGACAAAGTTGATATGGAAATTATATAATAAAAAAACTTGGTGCAAAATCTAATAAAATAAATATTTACATAGAAGTGAATCTAGTAGAATTTTGACCATTTCTAACCCCTCAATGAATCCTACATATGGAGGTTCATGTCAGATTATCAAGGGAAAATGGTCAAAATGCAAACTTTTAGAAGGATTTATGGAATGAGTATTATTTTACGATCAACATAAAAATTATGAGGGAATGTATGTTGTTATCTGTCAAATAGGGTGTAAGTGTGGTAGACCACATGAAAGAGGTAAGCCTAAAAATAGAAGGTGAACATTGTTGAACCAACTTCAAGGCACTCCCCATTAGTGAAGATGTCTGGGGCCACTCTAATACCTAATGTTAGGTTCATTTCATTCACCAAAAAATTGACGGTGAACTTAATAATAATGTATAAAATCATGACATAATTTTTTTCTCAAAATTTGAGAAACTTAATTCCAACATGATCGTTATGAAAATCCATGGGGGAGCCCTCTTTTCCCATTCTAAAGCATTCAAAATCAATTTTAAGAGTTAATATGCTCCAATTTATTTTACATGCGAAAACCAAATATTAGGTGAAGACTCAATTGTAAGACTTCAAATTCACAAATTTTCTGAAGACTCAAAATTTTAAAAAGTGAAAGATATCTTTTTTAAAATCAAATGTGCACAACACATAATTCAAGTGATAAAATTTTAATTCCTATCATTTTAATTTATTTTTAGCTTAATAGAGATAGAAAACTAACTTTTATTTTTTCGAAAAGAAATTTTAATCTACCAATTTGATCAAATTGAAAGCCTAAAAAGGAAGTCCTTTGTAAGAGTGATCATGGCATAAAAACAAGAAAAATCTAAAGAAATAGAGAAGGGAAGAAAAACACCACAATTTTGAATGCACAAAAGTAATATGAAAACTTACAATTTAGTAAAGTGGAGGCAAGATTTCACACACAAGCAGTATCCAATTTCTATCCCACCCATTTTGAATTCCATCCAATTCCATTCACATTTTCTCTCACAATTTCTTAGAGAAAGGATTTGAAGATATCTTTCCCAAACAATAATGAATAATGAAAAATAGAAGCCTTCTATTTCCCTTTTGAACGCTTTTTTCTTTCTCCATCATTTTTCTTATTTTTCTTATTTTGTTGTTCTAATTTACCATTCTTTTTGTAAAATACATTTTGAATACAAATACAACATTCCTCATTAAAGAAATTGTATTTTTTTTCAAATACAATTAAATTGAATCTAAATAAGCATTTTCAACTTGTTGATTTTTTTAAATAAAACAATATAAATTTATTTATATTTCATCTACTTGTATTTCACACCAATTTCACCTAAGTCACATTAGACATCTAAATATAGTAGTAATTGATATCTTTTAAACACTCTAACTTAGAGTTATGAATTGGTGAGACCAGGAAAGGGTTACCTCATCCCCATTTAAACATTCTAGAATAACATCGTGACAAGGTTTGAACCTCGGTGAAGAGAACAATAACACCATAATTTAACCATCACAACATGCTAATGTCGACAATTATGATTTAATTCTAGAAAGTATACTTTTTAAATTATTTTATGAAAAATTTATAATTAAATCAAAACATATAAAAGTTTACAATTAATCAAACCAAGAGTGGACTCCAAATTCACTACCATTTTGGATCCAATTTGACTTAGAGTTGAATAAAACACATACCATAGTCATACTCAATACAAGTACAATTGAGGGATACAATAATGTGGGATATTGTGACATCTCCAAAATAACCACCATTAGGAATACATTAGACTTGTGGATATAGATGGAGAAATATCTTGTACCTGTAACCACTCAACAAAAATGTCAAGGGTACCTACTCAAAGCTAGAACATAAAATACAACCAATGAGGTATATCTTCACATAAACACCCATACATCTATACATATAAAATCTCTTAAATTAAACCTCAGATACATCATGTAGTTTAATGCATCAAAACATCATATTAAACATGATAATATTTGATAAGTAGGAGATGTTGGCATAATTAATGTAACTGATGCAAAAATCAGATGAGTATGTTATGTCATGTGTTTGATGCAGGCATGTTGATAGGATCTTCAGTTATGGTGTTGTCATTGATGTCAACTTAGTGGCTAGTGATAGACATTGTTCCTATTATGATGAGATATGTTTAAGAGGTTGAATCCCGCGATATGGTAAGAGTTGGAATGTGTGATCGTGAATATAGATTAAGTGATGTCTTTTGATGATAACTGTACGATCACAACTTTTGAATGTATGATTTGTGTAACTTATGATTGGTTGAAGATTGTTAGGTAAACAAGTTGAACAGGTTAAAGCCAAGGAGATATGACTTGATTATTGTGTCAAATTGGTTTTGATTTTTTGTTGCAATTCAAGATGTGTGATCTTTGATGATGTTATTGGATTGTTGGTGCAATCGCATCAAGATTGGTGATAAGTGGACAAAGTTACAGTGGATAGAAGATTACTTAGTGAAAGCCACAAGAAGTTCTTAGTTCAATTGGTCAAATCCTTAATCGGTGATGTTGCACCATGTTGTGATAAGTGATTGCATGTTCGAAGGATCATGGTGATGTGTCAAATCAATGAGGAATGACGAGTTGGAATTCTCATGATTGTGATGATCAAATTTATTGGAGTTATGAAAGTGCATTGGGGATTGTGATGTGGTTTGACTTTTATTTGTCAAATTGATGGTGTGATGGATTCAGAGGCCGACATAAAGTTGAGTTTGTAATTGGTAATTGGTATTACGTTTAAGGGTTTAAAAAATGAGCGAGAATTAATTATAATGATGTAATTTAGGTCTTAGCCGACCTAATTAGTGAGAATGTATTTATATCATTTCTGATGTATTATGTAAGAAGAGAGAAGATGATAAAGATAAATGCATGGTGGTGTTGTTGTTGTTGTTGCGGTGGTTTATGGTGATCAGAGGTGTTAGTACATATGTGAAGAAGTGTTTCAGAGAATACCGTTGGCCAGGATTACACAAGATCTGTCATGCATTGAGTGCAATTATCAGATCATTATTTACTTGTTGATTTTAGTAGGTTGACCAGAGAAATCCCTTAATCGGGACACTCCTAATAGGGTGTGTAGGATTCTAATAGGTATGAAGATTAAATCCTCTAACATGGTGACCTCTAAGAAGGATTTCTAAATCCTTTAGCGAGGTAGATCAAAATAGGTCTTTGTTGTAAGCTCCTAACATGGATAAATACTCTTAACCATGTATACCCTTAATTAGGTGGATGTAATGATCCTAAAATGGAAAATTATTACTTCGGTAGTGAGGATTTATGGGTACTAATTCCCACACATGGTTTTTTCCTCTAACAAGGGTTTCCACGAGAAAAATATGTGTTAAAGTGTTGCATGTTTTGATGTTTGATTTTCTTTGTTACTACTTTTCTATTTTCATCATAAGCTATATCTTGTGGAAATTGTTGAATAGAAAATAGTTAATGTTTTGGTTACACTGATTCATCCCATCTAAGTGTCTTCTAATATTAAAAATTGGTATTAGAGTCCAGTTCCCTTGAAGACTCCTGATTTCTTGGGGAAGATCCTTGAGGCAGATATGAAGGGTTTGTTATTGAGATACATAAGACACCTTGAAGAAGATAAAGAGGTCATTGAAAAGATTAAGGAGAAATTGAAGATATCAAGGGACAATAGATAAGAGATGTGTGAGAAACTAAAATAAAACTAATATTACATTGATAAACTATCTAAACAAAGTGGATTTGAGGAACTTGAAGCAACCCTAGATGCCTTTTCTCAACAAAATGAAAAACTACACAAGAACAAGAAGAATATTGAGAGGGAGCTAGAAGCTTTGTACATTAATTTGTGTTACGAAATGGAGGCTAGGAAAGCTGCAAAAGAAGCTAAGAATATGACAGAAGATAACCTAAAAGAAAAAGTGAATAAACTTTCTAGATCTGAACAAGAAGTTGGTACATTGCAGGTATATATTTATGAGACCAGAGACAAAATGCAAGATCTAAGAGGTGAGATCAACAATATGATGATGAGTAATACAGATTTAGGAAGATAGAATGAAGGCCTATACAAATAGAATGAGATATTGCAAAAAGAACTTGATGATGCAAATAAGTTATTGAAGAAGTTTAACGAGAGTTATAAGAAACTAGATGAGCAACTAAAAAGTTAACAAAGAAGCAATGACACAACCAGTCTAGGATATACTAGCTAAAATACTTTTGAGATTGGAGAATCATCTAAATCCAAGAAGCCCAATTAAGATGAAAAGTCTCCACCCAAGTGATTAAGAAAAGTCCTAGTAAGAGAGCATACAAACCAGTTTGTTTTAATTATCATAAAGTAGGACATGTTGCAAGAGAATGCAAGTTTCAACATATTACACCTACATGTTCAATCTGTCATGGGGAAGGTCATATTTCTAGGGTTTGCACAAATAAACCTAATGCGTTTAATGGTCACTATTATATCTGCAAGAAGTATGGTCATAAAACTAGTGAGTGCAGGACCAGATTCAACAATAATGAAAGATCACTTGTGAACTAGGAAAGCCCTTACCAAAGGGAAAGATAATTCAATGTCACATGCTCAATTTTTGGAAACTATGGTCACAAGGATGTGAATTTAAAAATGAGGACAAATAGAGGTAATGTTGGAGCATGTAGGACAAAAAGTATGGCACGTTTTCTCTGTCACAAAATTGGTCGTCTAGAAAGGAATTGTAGAATGAAAAACCAATTGCTAAACTGATCAAAGGATCATAAAGGAAATAGATTGTGAATGCTGAGGAAACTAGAAAGTAGATGAGTAAAGTATGAGAAAAGAAGGATGCGAGAAAAAAATTAGAAGGATCCACATCTCCATCAGGTGTGAATAATTCATCAACTAACTAAGCCTGTTTTGGCTTAGGGGAAAAAAATCATTGTTAGATCAATCTTAGACCTCTGAGTAGAATTTGTGGTAAATTCTAGCTACATACTTAGATTTATAATGATGAATTGTGATGTGATTTAAATTTTGGTTATATTAAATGAAGTATTACCCATTGATAATTAGGTTTGAAATGTTGAGAGGTGCATAGTTATGTTCAATCGGTAATTGGAAGAAATTTAAGAAAGGAAGTGATGCAACTCACCCTACTGAAGGATTTACAAAAGAAGAAAATAGATAAAGAAGGAAAATTATGTAGCAAAGCAAGCAGGAACATCTGATGTTTTAGGTGCTAATGATGAAGAGGTTGAAGTGGTATCTTCAACAAATGGTAAAACTCATATCGATAGACAAGCAAGGAATGGAAAAATTAAACAGGAAAATATCACTTTATTAGTGATATTTGTAGTGAAGTGAAAAGGAAGTTTGCTAAGGATGATATGCTCGAGTTCTCGTAAAGCAAGAAACCATTTGAATTGGTGAAAGTTACTGGAAAGACGAAGGACAAAATAAAAGGACAAAAGTGAAGAAGAATGAATTGAATCAGATGAAGGCCAATAAAAGATGAAGACCACATGGAAGAAGTCCAAATTTTTTAGTTCCCCTACCAAGAATACTGTGATGTTTGATATGAGTAAGTTTTTTTCTTGTTCATAAGACTTTAGATAAAGTTTTAAAAATGGATTATTTTGGTTCGAGCCAATAAATATTCAGACTAGCTCAGTAAGGATAAGAAAATCCAATTAAAGATGATGTTATTTTTTAATAAATTTTAAATCCTTATTTGAGTCACATGGTTAATTCCTTATGTCTCTATATTGGTAAAACTTGACTTGTATTCTAGATCAAGAAGAGGTTGATAAGTTTGTCAACCAGTGAGACTCAATTAGTGCATGATCTTGAAAGAAAACTAGCACCAAGAGGAGCCATAAATCACATACTAAGGAAGGATAGGAAATGGGAGATGTTAAGATCACAATTGTTGACATTTCTATTCCTTATGTTCTAGAGGAATCATTGTAGGTATTGGTAGTTTTTGTAACAAGAAGAGATGAGAAAAGGTGAAAAGGTGCATAACTCATGTTGTGTGAATTAAAAGTGAAAGGGAAATGAAAGTATAAGATCAGGAAGATAATTCTAAAAAATTTAAAGAGCATGAATCAGTAGTGAAAATCTTGAAGGTGTCAATGATGATGATATTAATGATAAACTAGTCATACAAGGACCTATTGATATCTATGCTATGAGCTCAAGTGAGATGATAGAAATTGTAACTATATTAAAATTTAAGAATCGAGTGATTAAGGCACAAAGGAAAGAAGTCCAAGTCATCCAGTTAGAAATAGATGTATGACAGATTTGATGCCAGAGGTTGATTATGATGAGTATGCCATATTTATTGCTAAGTCTGATAGATTGGTGATTGTTGCAGGAAATCTAATGAAAAGTATAGAGGATGTTGAAATGCATTGAGTCCAAAAGAGATGAGCATTAAAGGAAAAATAAACTAGTTCAATTCATTTCATTAGAAATAAGTCAGTTTATGAGTGAGTGTGAACGAAGTCATAGAGCCTTACAAGGAGATGTTGAAGAAGGAAAAAACAATAAAGAAAAGAGGATTGAAGATGCTAAGGGAGACTTAGTTCTACTAGATATGTGTGCATTTTCTGCATTATAGGAGTTAGCATTGTTGCTGAAAAGACACATTGTTTCTACTGAAAAACCTATTGAAGAATTGGAAGGATTCTCTCCAAGCATTGAAGACAAGTTTTGTTGAGTGAAAGGTTGGTAAAGAGGGAATAGTATCTCTTGCACATTTGATTTGGAAATGAGTGATCAACTAAGGGAGAGAAGTGAACAAGTGATGAAGATGTTTACAATAGATAAAGACTGAGGCATGTTGCGTGTTTGGAATTTTTGTCGAAGGGGGAGAGATGTATTGAGAAGTGGCAAATAAACAGATGAGACAGATTAGAAAGAATCAAAGGAGGAGAAGTATCAGTCAAGGGAGAAGAGCTTGATAAAAATAGGTAAAGAGGATAAAGGGATCAGGAAAAGAGATAGCATTTTTTTTCTTGGTATTGTTGGTGTTTCCATTTAGTGTTTACATAAATTCCAAAGGGGGATATTGTTGACATAACTGGTGCAAAAATTAGATGAGTATGTTATGAAATGTGTTTGATGTAGGCATGTTGATATGATGATCATTTATGGTGTTTTCATTGATGTCAACTTAGTGGCTATGGGTTGACAATGTTCCTGTTATGATGAGATATATTTTAGAGGTTGAATCTTGCCTTATGGTAAGAGTTGAAGTGTGCGATCGTGAAGGAAGATTAAGTGATGTATTTTAATAATAGCTATGTGATCAAAATTGTTGAATGTATTCATTGTTTTATATTTAAATTTTTATACTAGATTAAAAATGGAGCCAAACTGATAGGATGATTTGTAGGTTTTCAAAATTCAGATTACTTTATTATTATATTCAATATATATTTTCTAATAGAAATATTTTTTTAAGAAATAAGCTCTTACTACTAGGAACATGATTTTATTTTATAGAATATCTAAAACACTATTTATTAATGTCCTTATTTCAAAAAGAAGAGAAGACTATATATGTATACAAGTTCTTATTTTCATGTATACTTATATGGATATACATATGTATATAGATATATATGTGTGTGCGTTCGTGCATACACACACACACATATGCATACATACAGACATGTAAATATATATAAATAAATATATATACACGTACAAATAAATATATATACACATATGCGTACGTGTACGTGTATGTATATACACACAGAAAAATACATATACATATGGATATATTTATATTTATATATGTAAGTAGATACATACATGTGTGTATAAACATAGAAATTAACAAAAATAACAATGATGAAATCTTGTATTTATAGATAATTTTATCTCTATTGTATTCTTCAGTTTGAGGCAATCATTAGAGTAAGAGAGCTCCATGAACTTTGGTGTCAAATGTTCCAAAAAGCATATAGTTAGGGAAAGAAATAGGACAATAAAAATAATCAAATTTAGATTGTCTACTAGCCAAAATTTGATTTCTTTGCTATTACATGCAAACACATGATAGCATGTTAGAGTTGGTTAACCATTTTATATATTCAACATGTACTTAAAAGTAATATATAGCTTAGTAGTATTAGTATAATCTGTGTATCTGTGTACATACACATCTTAGTGAACACACCTCTAAGTTTAAAATGATCATCTTAATGAACACACCTCTAAGTTTAAAATGATTCATCAACTCTATGGTGAGACCTAACTAATCAAATAATTCATATCGATACTTTCAAGTTAAATGACAAGAAAGTCTAATCTCTTCATAAGAGCTTTAATATACACAACACGTGCTGAAGATTTTGCAAATGAAGTAACAAGCTAAATGAACTAAAGATACTACAACGTTAAGCTAAGTTAAGTTGTAGTACTAGGATGACTGACTTTAAAAGCCTAATGTTTCACCTCTATGAAAGATGAGTTTTTATCACGAAATATGAATTAATTACTTCGACTCTAAAACAACAAAGTTAAAATTTAACAATAAATCATAGGGGAGAGGACCCAGTAGTTGTGCACCCTAACTTCGGGCTTCTCAAAAACTTACGTGGAAATTTCAAATCACTCCCATTTTTTTACAGTAGCTTACTTGGCAAGTCTCTTGCTTATAACTAAGGTTTCAGAGCCACATCATCAAATATGATGCCACTTCAGCATGCTTTTTGCCAAGGTGTCCAAAACAGCCCAAAAAAAAAGTGAAACCAATCATAGTGAATTAGGTACCCCAATAGTTGTGCAGCTGATGTGGCATCACACTATTGGCTGCTTTTTAGAACAAAGGGTACATTTCATTCAATTATGGGTAGTCATGATTAGCAAAAACAACTTTAAAGTCACAACCATTGGTACAATGTTGTCAAAAATATTGGATATTAAATCAACACCTATGGGTATTAAGTTAAGAACTACTATCACAACTATTGGAACGTGTTCAACTACCGGGTCCTCTCCCCTATCTTTCATAGATTAAATTGCAAAATATCTATTCTTAACATTATAGCATTCCCTAGGGATTTATGATACTTTTGTCCACGAGCCAGTCAAGGATCCAATGTATATATATAAGGTAGGGCCTAGAGCTGAAGTGCAATAGAAGTGACCGTTACGCCAAGTACATGAAACGATGGTGACGAGAGACAAGATATTGCAATCCAGTCGGCTGAAATGAACGTAAAGGATGTCATATGAGCCAGGTTAGTTGAAAGAAACTTGGAACAATTCGCCACAAATTGCATGAAACCCACTATTTAGTGAATAAATTATAACATTATCATATCTCCATGTATGGAATGAATATCTAAATTGGCTTCATATAGTGCTGTATTGATTCTACTATACAAGTACTCCAAAAGACTCACTCTGGATCGAACGCCCAAATTACCCCCAGAACGAACCTAAAATTGATTTTAATAACAATAAAAGTGCACAAATGGCGCTATAAGTAGTAATTGTTTGCTCAGAGAAGAGATCATCTCTAGTTGTTATTGTTGCTTACATGGCGAAGGGCATGTATGTATTTATAATGTTTTTATTGCTCCAAGCTCCTGGTAATATTTATTCTTCCTTTAGCTTTTTTCTACTGATATCAATGATTTTTTACTTTTAAATTTTTTTAAAGAGTTTTAGTTTTTCATATGTGGTACGCTCAGCGTCAATGGCTGCTGCGTGTAGAAGCCTCAGCGGTTCTTTTGAGGGAGTGTGCCCGATATGGGCGGATGATGATGGGTGCAACCATGTGTGTGTACATGAAGAACATAAGTCAGGGGGAGCCTGTGACTGGGGTCTGAGCCTTTTTTCTTGTTATTGTTACTATGAGTGTTAGAACATAAATGTTAGCAGGTAGCCATCCTGATGAATAATGTATGTTTACTTCAGCAGATCTACGTGTTGGAGAACACAAACCATCAAACATATTTTGAATTTATATAAACGGTATTAATGTTATTATATATAATTATAATTTTCTTGTTATATAAAAGTATTTGTATTGTATAGTATGATTTTGTTATCTTACAGTTTAGGTTTGAGCTTTTACCCAGTTGATCAATAGATAATATATAATAGATTTAATTATTCATAAATAAGAAAATTAAATTGAAAGAATTCAATATTTTTATTGAATGTGTCTTACGATACATATTATTTTTATACATTTATAATGTCGTATTGTGAGGCCACTATTATAAAGTGTTGGAATGAAATATCCATGTTCTTAATTTATATCTTGTGACCTTACACTAAACATCACATTTGTACGCTTGTTAATAGACATGTACTAGCATTTTACGGATTTGGATGAATGTAATGCTACCATAGTACATAAGACAGCTCCACTAATATTTGTTAAAAATATAAATCTACAATAATCATTATTCTCCTTTGTAATTTATTGTTTGTTGTAGTAATCTAATTGAATACGAAGATGGATTAATTTGAAATGATGAATGTAATTGTGATATTGCTAACCAAAGAATTGTAGAGTGAATATCATTAATATGTTGATTTAAACAAATTTGAATTACTAGAGGCTTAATACTAAATTGGTTGCAAAACAAAGAATGAAATAGAAATTTTTGAGAAAGAGTTTTAATTAAATGATTAATTGAATTTGAAACATAAGTGTTAGGTCATATAGATATGTACAGTTTAAATAACTATATTTTATTAATTTAATAATTTAAAAACATATATCAACAATGTCCTTATATGGAGTGATAGTTGAACGCTTGAACCCGCCACTTGATTTTGTCATTAATTTTATTAATGTTTTGACAACCGTTCCACGTAAATTTTTATTAACATATAGCTTCTTGATTAGATTTAGTATGGTCAACTTACTTGATTTAGACTTATATGATACAAATTTATTGCTTAAGTTATTTAGTTGTCAAAAACTAGATGAAGGGTCTCTTCTTATTGGGGGTTTCATTATTTTTTTATACTTTATGACCAACCATGTTGTCCAAGACTTATTTGTTGTGATAGGGTATGGTGTGCAGCATGGAAGGTGGAAGGAACATGTTCAAGATTTTGGTGGCCTACTTAAAATCTCTAAGCTTGCTCTAGTTTTTGTGGCTCTTGATCTCTTTTTTGGTACTTCGTACCATTCTAGTGCATGGAAATAATTGTGATGGAAATTCATATTGGCTCTTCTTCTTGTGTAATTTTTCCTCATGAATGATCTATGATTCCCTCGACTATGGATCATATTGATGCATCTTATACCACATATGGTGTTACTCATACTTTTAGTGCTAGTTATAGTGTTGTTGCATCTTTCACTTTGATGAATTACTCTTCACATTGATAATGCATATTGTACATGTCTTATTTCATCTATTGAATGTATGGGGGTTAGTGATTGGTGTCACTCCTAGTGTTCTTTGGTTTCTATGTAGTTTGTATATGATTGAGATTCATACATCTTGGCTTTTTCATCCAGATTGGGTGCATGTTTTCTAATTGGACTCTTGTATTAATAAAAGTTTTAGTGACTCCGAACACTTTGATTAGAAAAAACTTTAAAAGGTAAATGTTCTAGATGAATATTAAGAGTCTGTGTTCCAACATTCGAACAGTCACGTTGTGTCACACAGTTAAGCATGCTTGAGGTATGTGTGTTTGATTATCATCAACTAAAAAATAAATTTTAAATATCTTATTTTGGAAATTTATATTTTGAAATCCCACAATTTTAGAATCAATAGAAGGAAAGATTTGGATAAATAATCAATATATTTATGATTTCATTTATTTTAGAAATATATTTAATTTTGTAAAGGAGTGGTCAAAATTTCCATAGCAAATTATTTTGTAGAGAAAATATTTGAATCATAGAAAGAAAGTGATCCAAACCACCTCAAGGATCTTTAGATAAACGAAGTAACTGAACATAATGAGGATGACATTGAATTGTGGAAAAATATGGCTATCATATGTAGAATCATCATTCGAAGAATGGAAATAAATAAGATTAGGGCTTGGGTGATGGATAATTTAGAGCCTCATATTATCCTATTATTTATCCTAAAAGTGTTCTTCATTGTAGTTTTCAAAGAGAAAAAGGAAAAGGAAAAAATTATTTAGGTGTGGGTGATGCAGGATTGATAAACATATAATTTATATACCTACAAGGATGCAAAACATTAATTGTATCCTACTTGAACCCTATTAATCCCCCATATGGATTAAACTATATTAATATACTGATAGAATGTTTGTTAAAAACAACTGTTGAAAGAATCAATAGGTCTTTGGGAACCCTAATTGAAATAGATTCAGAGTTAAAAATAATAATTCTTATTTGTATGCAAGGATACAAATAGTGACAATTATATTGATCCCAAAGGAAACATTATTAACAGTGAATGCAAAACATTGGATCCAACAAATAGAAATTAAAGAGAAGAAAAAATATTGCGGTATATGTAGAAAAAGGAATCATTGGCAATAAGATATCATAACAAAATCAAATTGACAAAGACATGGATTCCAAAAGAGAGAGAGAAATAATGATGGATACAAATGTGACTTAATTGGATGGAAAGGCGGTGGGGACATGTCTAAATGTGGAGAATAAAACCATTGAGAAGGATAAGGAAGATCATAGAAAAAAGATTAAATACAAATACATGAATTGGAAAAATCAAGGGAATACATGAATGATTCAAATGTAGAGGCTAATGATATAGGGCACCAAAATATGGAGTGCAAAATGAACAATAAAATGATGAATAATGAATCAAACTCACAGGTGGAAATTGAAATAGAGGAGGAGTTGGATATCTTAGAGATACAGTTTTTTAGTGAGTCGATGAACAAATTGCTGCATAAGGTGGAGAGGGGAAAGGGAAAGAAGACAAAGAAATAAATTAAGGAACATAGAGAAAGCATTTGAGAAAGACATCATGATCGTGGTTAATTTCATGAAAAAATACAAGTGAGTGAGTTCCTCCCTTAGAGACCAATGAGAATAATTACATAGAATGTTAGGGGTTTGGTTGATTCTGACAAAAGAAACTTATTTAAGTGAAAAATGGAAACTTATTTTGATAAAATAATTCTACCCCAGGATACAAAAATTAGTATAGAAAGAGACGATAAGTTATTACAATATTGTGAAAAATAGAATGATACTTCTAAGAAGCTATGGGAACGATTGTGGCATTGGGAATCCTATAGAAATAAAAAAGAGTAGATATCATAATTATATAAACTGAGGTACAATAGATGATGTGCAATATAATAAAAAAGATAATGAATGATGAAGTCCCTTTGATTAATGTATATGGTCTAATAAATTCTCAAGACAATACCAAATTGTGGATAGAATTGATAGAAAAATTAAGGTTCTTGGAAGGTAAGTATTTATTGTTGTAGAGGATTTTAATGCAATATTGGAAATCGGTGAAAAGAGTTGAGAGATGCTAAAGATTAACATGGTCATCGAAGTCTTTAGGAACTTTTTTTTGTTAGAAAGTAAAGTCCACCAACACAACTGAGAGGGGGGGGAGGGTGATGTAGATCTCTATCATTTTGTTGACTAATAGTTTCCAACACTTAGTCATATTCTAGGCAATGATGGTTGGTCATCACTATGACCGATTCATTTTGTAAAGGCTGAGTTGTATATTGTAAGCTTACCGAGCAGTAGTACTACCGAGTTAAGTGGTCGGTCAATATGTATTTTGTATTCTTGCCGAGTCTCACTGAACAACACTTTTGTCGAGTAAGATATTGTATAGTTGCCGAGTTCACAGGAACACTACATGCCGAGTACAGTCCATGCCGAGCCACAAGAGATCATATATGCCAAGTTAGCCAGAGTTGACATAAATGTTTGGAATGGCACATTAATCGAGGTAAACCATTTTTGTAATTTTGTATGTTGATTTTAGAGACAATTACGAAGGAGATCACAGATTCTTCACATGATCACTGATCCATGTGATGTGGTTTGAACCAATCAGAAAATTGTATTTGTTAAGCGTCAAAAGAATCAGATTTGAACCGTAGATCTTATGTTTAGAAAATTGTTATATATGGTCTAGATCTAAACCCTAAAACATAATGAGAAGAAGAGAAAATCATTGTTAAGGGGTGTGAATCTAGAGAAGCAGAAGGAGAGAATTTCTATAGGGTGAAAGGAATACTACAGATATCAGAGTGTGATCAGTATTCAGTATATATTCAGAGGCTGAGAAAGCAGTGAGAAGGACAGTAACATCTAGATATCAGATACTTGAAGATCATTACCTACTGAAAGGAGAAGATCAGTCATCAGTAAACTAGTGCATACCGAATGATCAGATGCTAAATCATTTTGACAGGTGAATCAGTTTAAATCTCTTAACAGAGTAGTCTTAACAGACTTATGTAAATATCTTTATCGAGTGCTTACTTAGTTGTAAGTTTTGTAAATCCTTTAATAGGGTAGACCTAATCAGTCTTTTAGTTCTTAACCGAGCAGGCCTTTAATAGGGTAGATCTTAAATGGTCAAACTTTTGTAAGCTTTAACAGGCTACACTTATTGTTGTAGTAGTGAGAATTTATGGGTGTCATCCCCACCCCAGTTTTACCTTTCAAGGGTTTCTGGGTTACCAAAATCTTTTGTGTTATGTGTTTATTTTCATGGTTGATTGATTAGATACAAAAGAATTTAGATGGTTGAATCACGTGTTAATTGCTGAAGAGTATGATTGTTGAAATGGTTTAATTAAGTTAAATCTGATTCACCCCCCCCTCTCAATATTGCTTTCCTAGTTTATATTTCCAACGATTGGAATCAAAGCATCAAGGTTTCTCAGAAGAAAGTCTAATCACTTGAGAAAAAGATCTTAGGATGGAAGCCTATAAACTTGGAAAGGTCATAGAAAACCAAAGGATTGAAGTACAACTGGCACTGCAACAACTAGAAGCAGCTAGAGGTGAATTAAAGAAATCATTAAGCAAGAGAAGAGAAATTGCTATTCAGCAAAATGAACCACAATACAAAGAGATTGATGTGACTAGATTATTTGATACTGAGAACACTGCAGAAAGTGACAAGGCAATCAAGGAACTACTGGAGAAGAATACCATACTCAATGATGACATCAAAACTTTGAAAAGAGAGCAAGAAATGCAATCTGTTAGACTTTGTGAGTTAGTGGAGCATAAAAAGAAAGCAGAAGATGACAAAGCAATGGCTGAGGAAGACAAAAGACAATTTGCCACAAGGTTGGATGAAAGGGCAAATGACATACAAAGGTTGTCAAACAATCAGATAGATTTGGTGAACCAACTTCTGATAACAAATGAAGAATTGGGTAGAAAGGATATTGAAGTCAATCAATTAAGGTCAAAGAATGAACAATTAAGACATGAGTTGAGAACTAAAAAGGAAATCAATGAAAGGATGAATAAACCAAATGAAGCTGCTAAGTACTTTGAAGAACTGCTGAGATCACCTAAGAGATCTAGTGACAAAGTTGGACTTGGATATGATGAGAATTCTACAAACATTGATGAAGTAGAATCCCCAAAGAATGGTGAATAGAAGAATGCAAAAGAAAAACACACAAAACCCACATGCCATCACTGTGGAAAGCCAGGATACACAGCCAACATATGTAGAAGTAAACATGGTAAATCCAATCCCAAACCTAAATTCAATGGGAACTGTTATAACTACAATAAACAAGGACATCAAGCACATTAATGTAGAAACAAGGTCAGTAATTCACCAAAATTTCAAGGTAATTATTTCAATTGTAAGAAGTATGGACACAAAGCATTTCAATGCAAATATAAACCAAGAAAGCTGTCAAATGAGAAAACCAAAACAACCTCAAGGAACAATGCATACATTCATTCTAAGTGCTAAGTGTTCCATTCATTCTCATGAGAGATGGGTTCATGTTGAACCACTACTCATGAATCATGGGTCAATGAGTTTGACTCAAAAAACTACACAGTTGAATCCTGATAGTAATATCACAATTTGACTTGCTGTGGAAAATATCTCCTACTTATCAATTGATGAGCTTAAGGGGCTTTCTAATGAATGGTTCATAGGGCACAATACTTGATGAAGGTTTTGCAAATGAGGATGCAAGCAGAGTGGGTTTAACCATGGAGGAAACTCCATAGTTAAGCGTGCTCGAGCTGGAGTAGTACTGGGATGGGTGACCTCCCAGGAAGTCCTGGTGCTTCACCTCTGTGAGCATCACCTTGATCCAATGAGTGCTAAGTGTTCCATTCATTCTCATGAGAGATGGGTTCGTGTTGAACCACTACTCATGAATCATGGGTCAATGAGTTTGACTCAAAAAACTACACAGTTGAATCCTGATAGTAATATCACAACAATGCATACAACTGGGATTATAACACTTGGTACAATTGTCATTACTATGGAAAATATGGTCACATTAGAGCAAACTACATGAATACACATTTTAGAGGTAGATCCAAGAGCTGGATGAATGGAAGCATGGTATGTTACAAGTGCAACAAGATTGGATGTCTCAAGAAGGACTGCAGATCACCTATGCTGAGCACTAATGAGAAAAATAATGCAAAAATGAATGAGAAATTAGAAAATCAGTTGAATAAGACATGGAAAAATAAAGAAGGAGAAGACACTAGTGAAGCAAGCACCTCCTCGGTCACCCAATCTGATGGATCAGGTGATCACACCACTTCTAACTAAGCATGCAAGGTATGTTTGGAGCTGAGTTTTACTAAGCATTATTTTACCTCAGTTCCTAACATAAGAGATGAGCAAAAGTCCACAATAGCATTCAAAGATGCACTAGGACATGTTGAAGCAAAAAAAAAAAATTGAAAATTTCACTTTAGGTGCCGAGCATCAGTATATTGACTGAGCTATCAACGACTGCCGAGCAAACTGTATTGGCTGAGATGCTATGTATGCCGAGTTGGGTCTCAATGATCATATCAACTGAGCTTGACTTAAAACAAAGCACGTCGAGACAACTGTCTTCTACCAACTAAGGTACAAGAGCATTTATAAAGCGCTAATTTTCACTGTCGGACGCTTTAAAGAAAAATATCACCGTTATTTTCATTTCACACAGTGAATTTTTGAGATTTCAGAGTGATTGAGCGATTTGAGCAACTAGAGCGATTTCAGTGATTCTGAATTTCTACAGCGTGCCATTGGAAAAGATCATCTACTGGTCAGTGTAAACAGGTATTTACCAAGCGATAACTTCTAAATTTGCAAAAAAATTCATAATGGGATTTCATCTACACCCGCAAAGAAACAAGGCAAAGAGTTTTTCAACGTTCACTTGGTGAGGAACAAGATTGGCAAACCCAAAGTTTTTAAAACTATGTCAGAAATAGCTATTAAGGGAGATCTGAATGGAGCCCTATCTGCGACCCCGGACAATGTGTTGATGATGAATGACGTGAGAAATTGTTACATGTGTAAAATCAGAGAGATTGGCGACTATGAATTTAGGGAGGCCTATGAAAAATTATGTGATAATGGAGTATTGAGGCCGGAAAACAAAGTTGTTGTCGAGTGAGGTTAGTTCATGCCCTAGATTTCCCGTAGAATTTTAAAGTAGAGTGGATAAAAATAGTATTGAGCCGAGTGCATGATATGCAATTCTAGTTGGAGGATAGATCAGTGGAGATCACCAAAGAAATGATTAGCAAAGTTATAGGGTATCCTACTATTGAAGGGAAAAGAACAATGAAATGTGCAAGCAAAGAGGAGATACAGGAAAATACATAGGCAGTATGGAACAAGCATGGAATGACCATATCCACCATTACAGACACATTATTTGAAATTTCTGCAAGGGTAATTTCACATAAGTTTTATCAGTCTAGTCAGTTAGACAGTGTGCCCTGTATGGCAGTTGATCAAGCCTGGAAAATTGTGAAGAAAGGTCACACGTATGACCTTGCCGAGCTGCAGTTACATCAACTTTCTGAGAACCTAAATTCAATTAGAACAACAAAGAACTCACTAAGTAAGTTCGGATCACTCCTTGTATTTTTATTCTTTTACATTCAGAAAACTTTTCCTACACACGGTGGAGTGATATGGGATAAGAAGAAACCTATCACAATGCAGATAAATGAATTTATCAGTCAGCAAGGTGACAATTTTGATAGGATAATGGGTAATTATTTTGTGCAATTCAAAATTAACATGAGAAAGAGATCCAGAATCCCTATATCCTTAGTAGAGAAGTATAGTAAAGATATATGTTTCTTAGTTGACACAGACTATACTTATGCCCATGCAGTATTTCCTAGGGTCTCATGGCTAATGCCTTTACCCTATGAGCTGAACATTGTTGAGGCTACTGCAGCCATAACTGCACTATTGGCAAAGGATATTGACAAGAAAGCACATTACTTTGGAACATTCAATGAAGCCAAGTCTAAGATATCAACAGGGTGATGATGGCTTCAATAGAAAGGAAGCACAAGAAAATAGTTAAAAAGCTAGAAAACTTAGTCTAGGAACCTGATATGGACATAGATGCACCATTGGAATTAACCCAAGGATTGGGTGAAGATGTACAAGAGGAAGAAGAAGAAGAAAAGGAGGAAGAAGAAGAAGAAAAGGAAGAATAGAAAACAAATGATAAGGAACAAGAAGAAGAAGAGGAACCAGAAAAAAGTCAACTAGTAATAAGGAGGAAGGTCACAAAATAGAGGGTGGTGTCTTCACCAGTGCCAAGACCACGGACCAGGAGTCATGTTGTTGAGACACCTAAGCCCGCACAAGCATTGTCAAAGAGAAAGCCACTGGCACCCAAGGCTATGACAAGCAAGGCCACCAAGTGACTGAGAAGAAAATTAGTCTTAGAAAAAGGATGAGGAAGAAACGGAGAGTGATGAGGAGATCAACAGGATCTCTCAACAAGTAACTATTCCTACTATCGATGACTTATGTTCAAAGATCAAAGACTCAGCTAATATTGATGGATTAGAAGCATTCAAGTTTGACCAGCTTAGTATTGCTAAGAAGACTAGAGTAAAGGATGATATCTTAGAAATGTTGTGTACTTTTAAGATGCTTCCTATTCAGATTGAAAATAAGATTTCTAAAGAATTAAGCACTAGAGTAGCTCCGAAATGGGAGTTTGCATTGCAAACTGAGAAAGAAATAAGAGAAAGTACCCTTGCACAAGTTGAATCTTCACTTGACAGGGAAGGTATACAGAGAATAATGGAACAGTATAGAGGGAAATTTGATCCCAAAATGAGAGCTTATAAGACCCTTCAACACAAGGTTGAATATGTATTTCAAGAAAGTGTAAAAATATAGAAGATCATATTTGGATTATTGATTAATAAGAGTAATAATGTGGCAAGTACATTTGCACAGGCACTAGTGACTAGTACCTCTATCGAGCCTACAAAATTGGAGCCACCTACACAAGCTACTACAATAACACCTGAGGTAGAGAAGGCCAAGGACGAAGTGGAGATTGATATCATTGATATCACCGAGGAAAGTCCATTGAAAACTTCAGTGTTGACTGAATAAGATTTGAAGAATATTGAACCTGCCAATCAATCTTTACCTGACAGTAGTCATGTTATACTCAAGGTACAAGACTCCTAAATTAGATGAAAGTGTTGATAATAATGCAATGGATATGTCAGCCGACACTACTATTGCCAAGGACTATGTTCAGTCGGCACCAGCTATTGAAATAAAACATGATGTTGATACTACTCTTGCCGAGGAGACGGTTACACAAGGAAAACCCCCTAGTCTTGCAAAGGAAGAACCTAAGAAAGAAGCACTTCAAGCTTTTGTACCGACAAAGGATAAAAAGTTAATTTGTCAACCAAGCTTAGAAGTTAGTCCCAACAATTAACAACCTTTTACTTAATAGCACAAACATGTTCATTCGGTGATTTGTAAGCACAAAATGGCTTGTTACATCATTGTAATTGATTCTCATCGAACAATTGACCAATTCGGTGATTTGTAAGCTCAGAATGACTTGTTATGAGATTGTAGCTAATTCTCATCGAATGGTTGACCAATTCGGTGATGTGTAAGCTCAGAATGGCTTATTACATGATTGTAATTGATTGTCATCGAATGGTTGACCGATTCAGTGAGTTGTAAGCTCAGAATGGCTTGTTACATGATTGTAGCTAATTCTCATCGAACGGTTGACCGATTCGGTGATTTGTAAGCTCAGAATGGCTTGTTACGTGATTGTAGCAGATTCTCATCGAGTGGTTGACTGATTTGGTGTTTTGTAAGCTTAGAATGGTTTGTTACATGATTGTAGTTGATTGTAATCGAACAGTAGATGGATTCAGTGATTTACAAGCTCAAAATAACTTGTTACATGATTATAGCTGATTCTCATCAAACGGTTGACCAATTTAGTGATTTGTAAGCTCAGAATGGCTTGTTACATTATTGCAATTGATTCTCATCAAACAGTAGATCGATTCTATGATTTGTAAGCTTAGAATGGGTTGTTACGTGACTGTAGTTGATTCTCTTCGAAAGGTTGTCTGATTCGGTGATTTGTAGCTTAGAATGACTTGTTTAGTGATTGTAGTTGATTCTCATGGAATGACCGATTCGGTGACTTGTAAGCTTAGAATGGATTGTTACTTAATTTTAATTGATTCTCATCGAACGGTTGACTGATTTGGTGATTTGTAAGCTCAAAATGGCTTGTTACGTGATTCTAGCTGATTCTCATCGAACAATTGACCGATTTAGTGATTTGTAAGCTCACAATGACTTGTTACGTGATTATAGCTTATTCTAATCGAACGGTTGATCGATTCAATGATTTGTAAGCTCAAAATGGCTTGTTACATGATTATAGCTAATTCTCATCAAACGGTTGACTGATTCAGTGACTTGTAAGCTCAGAATGGCTTGTTACCTTATTGTAATTGATTCTCATCGAATGGTTTACCTATTCAGTGATTTGTAAGCTCAAAATGGCATAACATGATTGTAATTTATTGTCATTGAACGGTTGACTGATTCGGTTATTTGTAAGCTTAGAATGGCCTGTTACGTGACTTTAGTTGATTCTCATTGAATGGTTGACCGATTCGGTGCTTTGTAAGCTCAGAATGGCTTGTTACATGATTGTAATTGATTTTCATCGAAGGATTGACTGATTAGTGATTTGTAAGCTCAGAATGACTTGTTACATGATTGTAATTGATTCTCATCGAACGGTTGACCAATTCGGTGATTTGTAAGCTCACAATGGCTTGTTACGTGATTGTAATTAATTCTCATTAAACAGTCTACCAATTTGGTTATTTGTATGCTTAAAATGGCTTGTTACGTGATTAGGGATGATTCTCATCGATTGGTTGACCGGTTCATTGATTTGTAATCTCAGAATGGTTTGTGATTGTTATTGATTCTCATCGAACGATTGACCGATTCAGTGATTTGTAAGGTCAGAATGACTTTTTACATGATTGTAACTGGTTCTCATCAAACAGTTGACCAATTTGGTGATTTTTAAGCTCACAATGATTTGTTACGTGATTGTAGCTGATTCTAATCAAACGGTTGACCGATTCAGTGATTTGTAAGCTCAAAATGGCATTCTGTACAATGAACAAGATGTTTTAATAAAGTGTTGCCATTCTAATGGGCAGTTTGTTTTTGCTATTGCTGTTAACTGTTCAAATCTGATATGGATAAAGCAATTGTTGATGGGTATGAAAGAAGAAATCACTGAACTAGTTGTCATTTTCTGTGACAACACAAGTGCTATCAACATCTCTAAGAATCTAGTGATGCACACAAAGACCAAACACATTGCAATCAAGTATCACTACTTGAGAGAACTAGTACAGGATAAAGAGGTTTAAATGGAATATGTGAATACAAAGGAATAATTAGCAGACATATTCACTAAAGCTTTACCTAAAGAAGTGCATGAATATCTAAGAAGTCAATTAGGGGTCCTTCCCCTAACTGAGGCTGCCTAGTCAAGCTAGGAGCACTACATCAAATGAGCTGCAAAGAATATTTGACAAGTTGATGCAGAAGAAGGTCACACTTTAGGACTGGCCTAGAGTTGTGAAAAGAAGATCAAAGCCAAGAATCAGTCATAATCAAAGATGACAGAGGGAGAAACACTGAACTAAAAAGATGATATCTACATCTGAAGGATGTATGTTTTAGTTTTTGATTTGGCATTTTTGTCAAAGAGGGAGATGAACAGATATGACAATCACATGACAAAGATAAAAGTAACCTAACAAAGATGTACAGAAATGAAGGATCGGGATAGAGGGAGAATTGGATTTTTTGGATGGTCACATAAGCATGGCTAATAGATTCTAAATCAGAATGAAGCTAAGGATATTACAAATATTTTTGATTGACAAATAAGTTTTTGGATTGGTTGGTAATCCATGTGATATTCATGTGATATCATATGGTGTTGCCATCAATGTTAAAGAGGGTGATTGTAGGAAACTACAATTGAAGCAATTGTTGTTTTGTCATTGATGTCAAACCTTAACTGGTAAGACTGTTGCTACTTAGGAAAGTACTATATCTATTTGATTAATGTGATGGGGGACAAGCAAGGTTAGTAACAATAGCACCTAAGGAAAGGTTGAGTTATCCAGATACTACAATGAGTACTTGATTATGTTGCATAATAATAAGATAATGTGTTGTTTATCTTAGTAAGAATGAAGACTAAACTGGTAGGCTTAATCGAGCAAAAGAAGAGAAATCTAGTTTAAGCCGAGTGATGTTAGTGTCGACCGAGTTAGTGTATGTTGAACAAATCCAGTGTTGACCAAACATCAGTAAATTATCGAGGAAGACAGTGTTAGTTGAGGAAACAATTTTAGTATTGACTGAGCTTTCTAATATAGACCGAGAAGTTGAACACAGTATTGACCGAGCATCAATATTTTTATATTTGAAGGGAATTCAGATTTCTGGCTAACATAGTTGAATTCTTGGATTATGTAAAATGTGTTGACTTTATTTATTGATTGTATGGAAGCATTTAATGCACTATAAAACATTTTATTGTAAATCTTTAAGAGATTTGAGATGTTTCTAGAAAAAGAAGATGAAGAACATAAATTGGGTAGATTCAATGAATCTGATCTAACCCTAAGATCTATAGAAGAGATCAAGTGGAAAAAGATGTAATGACCTAAATTATATTATATTTAGGAAATCTAAGCATGAGGCTAAAAGTGAGTGGTGGCTAGAGGATACTGGTGGTGTTATTGACTGTCTAAGTAGAGAAGACTGAAGGGGAAGAGTTATGATTGCTTGAAAAGAATATCGAGCAGATCAGTGATGGTGATGGCAAAGAGTCACAGTCAGTAAACCAATATATGTATATGGAATTAGATCTGATATTTGAAAAGTGAGTTGTATGTTCTTAGATCATTACTACTGCTGCTTTCTAATCATTGTAACAGTCAAAATCTTTTTAACAGAGGTTGACCTAACAGTCATATGTTAAATCCTTTGAACAAGGTTGCATTCTAATGGAGTGTATGTAAGTCCTATAACAAGGCTCACTTTTAACAGAGTGATTGAAATCCTTTAACCGGGTCACACCTGATAGTGTGTTTTGTAACCTTTGATAGGGTTGGCTTTTAACCGAGCTCACTTCAGAAGAGTGAAAATAATCGTAGCATGTTACAAAGTGGTTTTTCCCAATTTGGATTCCCACTATAAATCCTAGTGTCAATACTTGTGTGAATGTTTTGGGTTAAACATTTATGTGTTTTACAAGTTAGATATAGCTGGGTAGTGGACTGCAATGTTATATGTTTCTATTATGCAATCAGTAATGACCGAGTAGCTATTCATTGTTAGATCTGATTTGTAGAAGAGTTTTGAAGTTTGTTTTATACATATGGACCTGAGAACAACTGATTCACCCCCCCTCTCTGTTGTTCTAAATCATATTAATAGTAGGTGTTCTCCTTTGCTATGGCTATAAATTAGGATATCATCAAAATAAACTATAGCAAACTTACCAATGTACAGTTGTAAAACTGTATTCATCAATCTCATGAATGTACTTGGTGCATTAGAAAGCCCAAATGGCATAACCATCCATTCATACAAGCCATCCCTAGTCTTAAAATTTCTCTTCCACTCATCTCCTTCATGGATTTGAATCTGCTGGCATCCATTTCATAGATCAATCTTGTTGAAGTATTTGGCCCCTGCTAATTCATCCATCATATCCTTTATTCGATGAATAGGAAGCTAATATTTGATAGTAATATGATTAATTGCTCTACTACTAGTAATAATCCTCCATGTTCCATCCTTCTTCAGAGTCAACAATGCAGGCACATCACATGGAATCATGCTTTCTCTAACCAGGCCTTTCTCAATTAGTTTTGTAACTTATTTGTTGAGCTCTGTATGTTGTGTTGGGTTCATTTGGAATGACATCATTAAATTCTTCTAGTATCTTTATTGCATCATGTGGTATTGTGCTTTCTAGCTCTTCTCCTCTTTTTACTACCAATGCATAGCAACACCCTATCACCTTCATTTCTTTGACAACATCTTTTGCAGACAACATGGTCTCATTCTTCCTTTCATCTTTAAGTGGTAATAGAGTCACCTTAGAGCCATCCTTCTAGAAGGTATATGTATTTTTCTCTCCATCATGCATGATCTTCCTATCATACTGGCATGGCCTTCCTAGCAAAATATGACAGCATCCATAGGAGTAACATCACACCATATTTCATCCTTATAGATTTTTCCTATAGTAAACCTAACCAAACATCTTTTATCAACAATAACCTCATTTCCTTTCTTAAAGCATTCAATACGGTAAGGATGAGGATGTTTCTCACACTGCAGATTTAATTTCTCTACCATTCCCTTAGCTACCATATTCTCACATCTACCCCCATTAATAATAACTTGGCATACCTTTCCACCTAAAGTGCATCTAGTTCTAAAGATGTTGGTTCGAAGCCAGGATTCATCAAGGTTATTTTTAGGGACTTCTTCCTTCTCTGGAATGATCATCGATCTCCTCATCATGACAGTCTCTCCCACATTTGGCAGGATTTCTTGTTCTTCTCTCACTGCTATAAATCCTGGTTGAACCAAGCTCACTCTAGGTTGTCCTCCTTGATTTCTTTCTAGCATGTTATCATTTGAGCATTCAAAGGCTTTGTGTTCTTCTTCTCCACACCTAAAAAAAGTGAAAGGCCTTCTCTGGTTTTCCCAGCCTCTTCCACTTCCATAGCCTCTTCCACTCTGAAATCCCCTTCCTCTTTCTAGATTTGGAGGATCTTGCCTAGTGTCTATATTTTTTTTAAATCCTTGAAAAGACTCTCCCCAACCATTATTAGAACCTCCCTAAAATGGAGTTGAGGCACCCCTTTGACCACCTCTATTCCTCTGGATGTATTTTCTATTCTTCTTTTCTTCAACCCTTAGAGCTAATTGGTAGGCTTCCTCCATACTGTTAACACGATGCATGCTCAATTCATCTTGGATGGAGAATTTTAGGCCATTCATATATCTAGCAGACATCTACTCATTATTTTCTTGATGCTCTATGTGCATGGATAGCTTGTAGAATTTATTTGTATAGTCTTGCACTGAAGACAAGTTTTGCTTCAAATTTTGGAACCTGTGAAAGAGGGTTTGTGAATAATCCATGGGTAAGAATTTATCTTTGACTTTTTTCTCCATCTTGCTCCATGTCTTAATCTTTTCCTTTTCCTTTCTAGTTCATTCCTTTTGGATGTGATCCCACCATATCATTTCATGTCCTTTTAATTTTGTGCATGAAAACTTCATCTTCTTTTCTTCTGTCATAGGCTTTCATTCAAAAAATTTCCCCATCTTGTTTCGCCAGTCTATTAATTCTTCTGGCTTAAGACTACCAACATATTCTGAAATGTCAACCTTGATTGCCTCACTTCTTCCTTCTAAAGCCTTGAGAACTCTATCTTCATAGCTCATTTCTTCCAGCCTTTCTTCTATGGTTTCTTCATTTTGGTCAGCACCTCTTTGGTTTCCCTCTTCATCAAATTCATTCCCTCTTTGTATTTCTTGATTATCCATTCACTCACTGAGTCGTTTAATCTGCCTCTGCATATCCAGCATCAATCTTTGCATCGACGTAATACCTCCTCTTCCTCTTCCTCTCCCAACCATCTTCCTATTATGATACCAAATGAAGTAGCACACAACTCTCAAAACTTAATCACAAGACAAGTAAACACAAATTTTTGAACCTTCAATATTTTATATTCATCCTTCACTACTTCTACAATTCTCTGCAAACCCTTACATAACCAAAAAACCCAAAGAAAGAATAAAACTGAAAATTACCCTTTTTGGTAGTTTTTCACAAAACTATTTTTTTGCCATTTTTGGTAATTTCTGAAACAACACCTAAAAAACTTATTTTTTGCCTAAACATGCCCTTGACTAAGTTAGAAAGAATTTCCAACTAATATCCGAGATTAGAAACATAATTTTGGATTTATTACAAAATAGAACTTTCTAAAAAACTAGAGAAAAACACTAAAAGCTGATTTCAAAGCCCTAAATGAAACTTTCAACTCTTGAAAATGTGCTAAAATGGACCCTGATCGATCAACAAAACATATGCCAACACCTGAAGCATGCACCCGAAAAAATTGAGCAAAAACCCATATCCAAGTCAAAAGTTATGACCTCTGGAAGTTTTTGCATCACCCTCTTTTACCATTGAGACCAATGATAGGGCACGCTCATCCTGATAATTTAGGGAAGTTGATGCCCAATACCTAAAAACCTGCATACAACCCGCATGTACATACATACATACATACATACATACATACATACATACATACATACATACATACATACATACATACATATATATATATATATATATATAAGCAAATAATGGTGGGGATCAAGACATTGTGTGGATCACGCAAACAGGTAGTACGACTCCATCCCTCAACCATATCAAGCACATCATACAAGAAAATAAAAGGATACATGAGCACCATACACATGCAAGTATGAGGTAAGTATAATCATCATCATAAGCATCATTTCGAAACAAGTACAACATCATCATAACTAAAAAGATATAACTACATCAATATAACCATCATAATCATCCATTTATTAAAATTCACCATGTAGTGTCATACATCTAATATCATAATAAAATTGAAATATCAATGCACACATGAAAGTGGCTTAAAAGAGTTTGGCAATATAAAATTGAAAAATAAACTATGGAGGGGCACTACAAAACCACATGGGAAAAACTCTACTCCAAAAAGAGACAAAGACTAGTCGGAAGGACTGAAGAAGCCTCCAAAACTAAGAATGTTCCAAAAAATAGGAACAAGGATGAACATGTAGAACATCACTAAAGCAAGAAGCTACAAACTCTATCAAGAAGTAACTGATGATCTAAAGATCCTCCACTAAAATATGACCAGGTAGAGAAGACTGTAATATGTATGAGTGCCCTCAAATGACACTACTCGAATCATGAGGCAAATACAACCAAACAACTAAATTCGAAGATACAGAATAATATAATCTACACGAGTGCCCTCAAATGATACTACTCGAATCAGGAGGCAATCAAAGGAAAACACCCAAACTCAAAAATACAAATGGCAAAAAAATATCGAAAGTCTGAAGATCTGATTAATCAAAGCTGAAAGAGTGCTTCCAAAAAATAGGAAAGAAAAGAGTGTCCATATGGTAAGTGATCCATCTCATCGGAATGCATATGTACCCACCTAGTGCATCCGCCTAGTACATAGAATCAAATACTGAATATATAGCTCACACTATCAAACCAAGGAAGTAGAAGAACCAAAGTAGAAATCCCCCCATAATGCTGACAAGGGAGTAATGATAGGTACACTGAAAAGAATGTCCAATATGAACTACATGATACCAGGAACATCGAAGGTGCAAAGAGAGTACAAACAAAAATAGAGATACCTGAGGCTAATGTTGTTGGAGGAACAAACACATTATAAAAGTACATGGAAAACAAAGGCAAACATCAAATCCCCCCTGACACTTTATAATGGAGTGTGAGTACATAGAACATGAACATGTGCAAGATCCCATACATGCAATAGAATGACACTTTATCTCAAAGCATGTGCATAAAAAATACTACAAAAGTAAAGTATACACTGCTCAAAGAAAAGAGAAGGCTGTTGAAACAAAAGAACAACCTAAGAAGAGCCATTCCACAAAAGGAAAAGATCCCAGGACTTGAAACATCCAAGATATCCACCAGATTGCAAAAATGCAAGAAACTGAATAAAATATACCAAAAGTAGAATCTGGGAAAATGTCTCACAACACTAGAAAGGTCTCACAACAAGATTTCCAACAATATATCATTTGCCCAAAACAAAGTCTGAATGCGCAAGATAGAGCTTCCAGAGTGCAAAAATGAACATATGGCTTTGACAATAAAAAACACCATCAAAAAAGTTAAATTCAAAATTCAAACCTCTAGATATGGATAGAACTCGAAACTAGCTTTTTGACAATATCTCGTTTGCCCGATTTCGACACTGTATGCTTAAGTTATGAGCAAAAAACCAACAGCTGCGTCAGAGGGCCCAAAAAAGGTGTTTGAAAGGGCTGATATAGTGCTGACGCTAGTAGAGTATGAGCCTAAATTTGACGGCCATCTATCCATCACTGAAAAATCCCAATAGGCCCTTGGTTCCCATATGACCAGGGGCTGAGGCTGCATCTGCTACGTGTACACACAAAAGTAGTGCACTTCTCTAAGTCATTACATCAAAAGAAATCCATAAAAGGGAAACCTTCAATAGCGACCTAGAGCTCTTTATGCATGGAGTTGCAAGATTCTAAAATTGCTCTCAGCTAGAGCTAATAAACTTGTGACCTTGCTAGTCAACCACACAATGAGAGATTCCAAAATTGAAGACAAGGGCAACAATGACAATATTCCTAAGAAATCACTATGAAATGCAATGCAATGCACACTAGAAATGAGAAATGCAAGCTAATCTATGGAAATGAAAGTACTAACTAAGCTATGAAAGGAAAGATGCAAGTATTACAAATCCTCCTATTAAGCTATGTGAGATTAATCTATAGCATAAAGGAAATCTATACTAAAAATGTCATAATAATGCAACTATGATGCAAGAATGAAAGCTAAAATATGATGCAACAATAATGTCTTCAAAGCTTGAATGCAAGAAAGTCCTCAAAGAGCTCCAAATAACCTAGAAAACTTGCAACATAACATTAGCTTAAAAGAGATCTATATGAAAATAAAGAAGAGCTCTTCTTTTATAGAAAATGATAATCAATGAACGATCGAGATTAAGAGGCAAAAAGACTTAATCAACGATGGAGAAAAATAGAAGCTTCATCCTTGTGCACAAATATCCTCCAATGAGAAAATAAGAGTTGACTTTATGTCCATATAAGATAAAAAGTATTTTTTTCCCTTTTTATAAAATAAGAATAATGTTTTATTTGTGCAACTTAGGATAAGAGGAAAAGTGGGGGCTTTTTTAATTTAATAAAAGGGGAGGAAATCTTCCTTTTAATCAAATAAAGACTTAGGATAAAATGGTTAGCCCATAGAAAATAATCGAATAAATGATAGAATTAAGATTTGATCAAGGAAATTGATATATTTGAAAAATGTTGATTTTTGAAAATATTAATTCAGGGATTTGATAAATTGTTGAATAGGGGCCCAAAGTCTAGGCGACCATTTTAGGGTGCATACATTTGCCCCTCTTTGACTAATGTGTGATCATTTTGGGAACACATGCAGTCAAAGAAGTTGAAATGTGAGTTCATTTTGGGATCACAAAATAACTCAAACATTTGTTCATTTTGAGAACACACCCAGACAAAAATAAACAATAGATTCTAGACATGAGTTCATTTTGGGATCACATCCAAAATAAGAGATAAAAATCTCAAGCTGAGAGATAGCTCATAAAAAGATAGCTAAATCAAGAAAATCAAGGATTAAGTCCAATAGGTACAGCCCCCTCGGAATCAAAATCGAAATCAGGTAGAGGAGAACAGCAAATTGATAAAGGTTGATCAAATCATAATGAAATCATAATCGAAGATGAAAGACAACAGGATAACCATCAAATAGTGAAGATATGCCCTAATTTGACTAGGTTTGACCAAGAAAGATATAGGATAAAGATGAAGTCAAACCTCAGAGAGATGAAGTGAAGGGGGTGAATGAAAGACTAGAAGTTTGAAAGACATGGAGATGAAGATGCCCCAAGAAAAATTGAAAGATCAAGCCTTAAATGGTCAGCCAACTACACAGAGGAAGGGGAAATTTTGAAATGCGATTTGACTATCAAGATGACCTCAGATTTTAATTTCAAGTCTGAAAATGGATCTAGGACGTCGAAATTAGCCAGGGGTGCAATTTTTACGCAATTCCAAGGTTTTTTGAAAATTAGGTCAAAAAGTCAAAATGCTATAGGAATAGAAAAGGATGTGATGAAAAAGACAAGGAGCGAAAGATATGGTCTAGAAGGGTCAGAAGATGAATGCAGTTGACCGACTAGTCCATAAACAATAAAAAGGAGAGCTCTCTCCATATGCAAAATGCAAAGAACTACTCTAATCATGAACCTAAGAATGCAATCTATTATGAAAGTGGTTGACTTGCAAGGTCACAACGCTTATAGACATCTAATAATCATCATCGAGCATTATTGGTAGCATTGTAAGATCATACAATACACACTAGTATGATTATGTGAATCTGAATATGATCTATATCAGATAGAAATGTGAGAATCTCACCTAGGCATCAAAGACATGTAGGTTAAGATGACTAGTGCAGTGAGATCACCTAAGTTTGTTATGGCGAGATTATGTTTGTATCGAGACACAAGAAAGTCAGGATAGTTATAAGCATGCACTCGCATAAAAATAGTCAAGGATAATACCTTGCCAATCCTTAGTGTCAAGTAAGACCAGCATAAATGCTCATGACAATTAGGATCAACAAAATATACCCACAAGCAGATAAAGAAATAAAACATGTTCTTATACCCTCAGTCTTCTAGCTATGCATCATCGAAAACTTCTCAGGGAGAGAGAACTCATCAAAGAAATCCTCATAGACAGCACACAGAAAAATAAAGTCAACATATCTCAATCAAATTTCTTGTTTAAGTGCGTGTGTGTTGGTCATAGAGTCAAACTTTGAGCATCAAATTTGCTAATGAGCGATATCGCATCATACTTAGACTGTTGGTTAAGACATCTGATAAGTGTTTTAAGAAACACTCGATGCAAGGTAGTGTTGAAAAACACTGTTGGGGTGGTGTTGAAAAACACCTATTGTGAAATGCCCCAAGAGACAAACGCACCTAAAGTACCTATGCTAACAGCTATGCCCCCCTAGACAAAAATAAAGACCAATTCCAGACCAAGTCAAATAAGGTCAAGGCATGATGGAGAAAGGTTCAGTGTCGAGGACGCATGCTAACAAATAGGAGTGCAAAGGCCTCAAGTAGCGCATGTTTCCAGGTTTTCACCACTTGGAATCTTTTTTCATTTTTTTCTTTTTTTTTCTTTTTTTGTATTTTTGCTACCAAGGCGCCTGTTTCCAGGTTTTCACCAAGGCACTTTTTCTTTTTCTTTTTTTTCTTTTTTTTGTATTTTTTTCAGGACTTTATATGCTTTTTAGGATTTTTTCAACATCATATATGAATTTTTTTTTTGATATTTTTTTTAGGATCAATAAACATGTACAGAGGATGCCCCTAGATAGAATAGGCATCAAACTCCCAAGCAAGACCGCATTGTGTAGTCCCAATGCCTAGGAAGGTGGAGGACAAGAGGGATTAGCAGATGGAAAATAAGAGAATGAAGGAGAATGAAGGGAATAAATCCTCAAAAGGCAAGCTCCTCAAGGGTACCCAAGCTAGGGAAAAATTGTCATGTAAAGCACATTTGGACAAGCAATGAAAGGCCAGCATAGGATAAGCCTCAAAAGTGTAATGTAAAAGCAGAAAAGGATGCAGTCCAAAGGAGTAGACATGTCAAAAGACCTCATAGCATCATGTTTTACTCTTTTTTATTAGATCAAGACCAAAGGGAAAAAGGATAGCGAAAAGCTAGAATGAATGGAGGAAAATAAATATGAAGGCTAAACATGAATGGAATGAAAGCAAGATCATCTTAAGGTAGCTCACAAGATAGCCAAATATTCGTGTATAGGCCAACATTGTCAAGATCAAAGAGAAAAGATGGAATGGATGAAATATGTAGAAGAACTACGCATGATGCCTGATTGCCAAGTTTTTGTTATGGTACTTATCCAAGGCACCACAAGAGAGTGGTTTTCACCATAGGGTCAATTTATTTCTCTTTACTTTTGCTACCAAGGTGCCTGTTTCCAGGTTTTCACCAAGGCATGTTTTCAATTTTTTCATTTTTTTCTCATTTTTTCTCCATTTTTTTCTTTTTTTTTAATTTTTTTTGGAAGAAGGCAAGCTTTTTAGATAATTCTCCTTGAAAGGATAAACCATGATATTCCAAGGATTCAAAATGATATGCTCAAAGATGTTGATAGGAAAAGGAAGATGGAAAGGAAGGTAAGATCAACATCAACACACATCTTGAAGGGTGGCAAGAGGATGGAGGAAACATGAATGAAGGAATACGTGAAGGAATATGGTGAGTGTTTAGCAGAGGTTGCGGTTTAGGCGCATGGAATGGAAGAATGTTTTTGGAAGAAGATAAAGTGGAAGCCTTTGGAAGCTTGAATGCCAACTTAACTTGTTGTTCAACATGAGACTCTCTTAAGAGAGACTTTGGAATCCATATAGTCGTAGGCTTTTCATTTCATTTTGATGATTTAGAGAGAATATCTTTAATGATAGATTTTGGAACCCATACTTGTCTTGTAGTTTTCTTCTTAGATATCTCTTTTGACTTTATACCTCCATGTCGATTAGATGAGACATGGTGATCTTCTTCTTTTGATGGATTCTTGTATTGCTTCTTTTTCTTGTATTAAACATAGAAGTTACTTCCAAAAGATTTGGGACTTGTGGAAGAAGGAGGATATGACTGGTTTAAATGGGTAGATGGATGAAAAGGATTCAAGGGTATGCATCTATGTTGATCTTGAGGAAAGATAGAAGATGGAGGCATGTAAGGACCCAAGATAGATGTCAAATTAGGAGAGTTAGGAGGGGAAAGTGAAGGGACATAAGGACCCAAGATGGATGGCATACGTGAAGCCTTTGGTATTGGTGGAGGAAGTCCAAGGATGGAAGTGGAAGATGCAAAAGGATAATCAACAAGTTCATCAGCATCTATATGACAACCAAGGATATCAGCATCTTTAGAGTGAGCATTAGAGTTTTCAACAGGATCATGCACATCTTGAACAGGAGCACCTTCTTTAACAGGATCGTTCGTAGCTTGCAAAGATTTAGGAAGAGTAGAAAGTGGAAGTGAACATGGAGCAGTAGAACAAGATGGAAGACTTTGATCTTGACAAGGATCTTTGGATAGCATAAGCACATCATTTTTATTTTTATTTTCAATAGGCTTAACATTGGAAGTAACAACACCATTTTTAATTACCTTAATGGAAGTATCATCTTTAGAAAGTGCAAGTGTGGTAAGGTTATTTTGATTGTCAATAAGCTCAATGGTGTAAGTAGTAACTTGATCTTGCTTAGAGGAAGAATTAAGACATGGCAGAATAAATGAGGAAGGGCGTAAAGGATCAAAAGAACTATGAAATGGAGGAGAGGTATCCTGAAAAGAATTAGAAGACATGGAGGGTCCTTGATCTTGATCTTTCTTTATGTTCTTTTCTGTATCATTTTTAAAGTCCTCTTGACATGGATCCACTTTTAAGGACAAGGAAGCATGTTGGAGTTGTATGGAAGACTTTAGAAGACATGGTGAAGGGCTAGGTGAAGTAGGCATTATAGCACACAAAGGCTTAGGCTCTTTAGGTTTGGCATTATTGAAATTATTTACAACCAAGTGAAGGTTAACTTGAGTATCTTTAAGAGGTGGCCCTTGAGGATAACTATAGGGATTTGCATGAAAAGCATTAGAATTTAAATTGGATGAAGGATTGGTGAAAGATTTGGAAGACTTAGCAGCTTTAGGAGATGTGTGGGTATTGGAGGAAGTAGAGGATGGAAGGGAACCATCACAAGACAAAGGTTCAACATTAACATGATCTTGCTTGAGAGTGTCATCTTTATTTTTAGCATGAATGTTCTTAGAGGAGAAATGCTCATAGTATCTATGTTTATAATCAGCACGGAAAGCTTTCTCTTCCTCAATAGAAGTAGATGTATCATATTGTTCACAACAAATATCATAATTTCTCTCAAAATTAGAGTCATATGGATCACCATCACAATCTTTCCAATATGAGGACCCATTTCCAGTAAGCACAAGGAAACGACTAGGAGGACTCTTAGGAATAGAGGTGCCATAATTATTGCTACATTGTCCATCATCATAGTCATCATAGTCATCAAAGGTAGGTGTGTCACTCTTTGTGGAAGAGACATCACAAGGAATATCACATTTCTCTTTATGGTATGTCTTCTAAAGAGAAGTAAGACTCGTGGGAGAATTAGAAGAGGAATGAGATCTTGAAGAAGAGGAAAATGAAGACCTAGTGGAAGAAGAAGACTTGGATAATGAGGAATTTGAATAATGTTTAGAAGAGTCCTGATAAGATTTGGAAGATGAAGAAGGTGAATAATGTTTAGAAGAGTCATGGTAAGATTTTGAAGATTTAGAATGCGAATAGTATCTAGAAGAATCATGATAAGACTTGGAAGATGAAGAATGTGAGTAATGTTTATAAGAGTCATGATAAGACTTAGAATGTGAGGAATGATGAGAAGATTTAGAAGATGAAGAATATTTGGATAAGATCATGAGTATGATTCTAGAAAAGGCATTTGATTTAATCAATTTTTCCGCTATTTTTGCCATAAATTTTTCACCCATAAGAGTTTTTGAGGAATAATGATCTTCAAATTGAGCAATGATTTCAAGATCATCTATTCTCAATGAAGGTTCCATAACTAGATATTTGAGATTCATGGTTCTTGAAGAGGAATCAAGCATAGGAATGATCAAAAATAGAAGAATGCAGACTAGATAGTAGGAGAAAAAGAATCAAGAAGAAGAAGAAGAATTTCCCATGGGAATAGAAGACTTTAGAAGAACATGGGAAATGGAGAAGAAAGAAGAAGACTAAGAGTCATCTTGTGCAATTGATACCATAACGTTCATTGAGATGTTGAGCAACATGACAGCACTTAGGATCTGAGATCTAGACTGACCAAGGAAGACTGAGAATTGAAGACCCTTGGTGATAAGATGACCTCACAAAATGTCAATACCAAACTAGGATAATTAAAGTTCTCTAATGTCCAAAAAGAGATGATGAAATAGAAATTGCAAAAGGTGTTACGAACACTGTCAAAGAGGTGCTTAAATCAAAGGATTCCAATATCCTTGCACATTTGAAGGAGGATGGACTTAGCCAAATTATATAATTGAAATTGAATTTTGATGGAAATGATTGGACAAAAAGAGGACTAAAATTCTCCAAGAATGCTACTAACAATTCTGGAGATGTATTTTCTCAACAAGAATAATCTTCTAACTTGGCAATTCTTCCCAAGATGACTTTGTAAACCAAATGATACTAACCCTAGAGGGCTAAAAATAGAAATTCAAAGTATAGACAAGCTTCCAGTGGTAGGATAAATTACCTACCTACAGACCTATCCAACTAAAAGCAATTGAAAAATGACTGAAACCAGGTATGCAGCAGAAAATTCTCAGGCGACACTTTCCAGGCTAACCAGGCGATAGTTTTCACTGAGGTGATACTTCACCTTTCACCAGGTGATAGACCTCACAATAGTAGGGCAATAGACTCCAAGCAGCTCAAGCGATAGTCCAATAGGGGTGAACTATCGTGCGATATTTCTACTTAAAGCAGGGGATACTGTTGCTAGTTTGTATGACACTTGACCAGAATTGTGTGAAATTTTCATTTTCGAGTCTGTTTGATCAAAATTTTTGGTCTGAGGGTTGATGTTTTCAATCTCAATCACAATATCAGCAGAAATTTGACAAGTTTGAAAATAGTATGGGATCAAACATGTCTTCAAGCACTTGAAACAAGGGCAAAAGAAACCTTTCCAAGACAAACAATTGTGATATCAAAATAGAAAAACACCCTATGAATACTACCGAGATGTTGAGTATGCAAGAATGTTTACACAAGTATAGCACAACAAAGAGACTTCAAGAACTTACTATCCTAAAATGTCAAGGCTCATTACTTCTCAACTTGGCCCACAACTTGATGTTCCCTTGCCTCCCACAAAGTGGTTACCCACAATAGATATTGGCATTGTTATGGAAGTGTCAATGACACAACCAAAGGAACACATATGGTGAGTGTCTTGGGGTGATTTGGGTTATTCCACTTGGATCAATCCTTGCACCAAGAAGCTAAGTAGCTAAAATAAGGTGGCTTCTATCTAATAGTTCTTAATTAGGGCTTCTATTCACAACAATCCTCTTGCTCCTCATAAAGGACTAGGACCTCGCGGCCTCAAGAGTACCTTAAGCATTCTTGCTCAATGCTTTCCCCATGGTCGCAATCCCATGAGCTACTCACATCAAGTGAAGACAAGTGTTATGTCTACCAAGGTTTTGTGTCCTCGATAGCCTTGAGTTTATAGTGGGTTGGAAGAGCCGACAAAAGGCTTGTCCCCACTTGGGTCGTTCCTCTTGATTGCTCAAGAGCAGACCCTCTAAAGGATTCTAACAACTAGACAAAAAATGGATCAACTTATGAGGTTCAAGGTTTTTGTTTCACCACAAGGGTGAAGAGCATACTCCCCTATCTCAAAGTATCTCCCAAACACGCCAAGAAGAGGTTCAATTACTCTCTTGCTTCCAAAATTCTAAGATGGGTCAAGATTTTCTAGTTCACCTCAAGGGTGAAGAGCATACTTCTCCTATCACCTCAAAATCTCTTTCACAAGATATTAATGTTCCTAAGAAAAGAAACAACTAGTAATTGCCACACTTGAAATGAAATAAACACAAGCACTTGGCAGCCCTACAAAAATTGTTAGTAGCCCTTTTAGCATGCAATATGGAAAACTTCTCAAGCAAATGCAACTACAACCACAACTTGTTAGACCCACAATGGTTAGCACATGAAAAATCAGATAATATGCAAGTGAAATAGCTAATCAAATGACAAAATCTGAAAATGAAACCATCATGGTTGGATTAGGCTTGGAAAGACCTTTCCAATGATATATCACACTTTCATTTTTGATACAGTTTGCAAAAATTTCTCAAAAATGGGTGCCCCACGGTGGGTGCCAAAAATGTACATACAAAAGTGGTGCACTTCTCTAAGTCATTACATCAAAGGAAATCCATGAAAGGGAAACCTTCAATAGCGACCTATAGCTCTCTATGCATAGAGTTGCAAGATTCTAAAATTGCTCTCAGCTAGAGCTAATAAACTTGTGACCTTGCTAGTCAACCACACAATGAGAGATTCCAAAATTGAAGACAAGGGCAAGAATGCCAATATTCCTAAGAAATCACTATGAAATGCAATGCAATGCAAACTAAAAATGAGAAATGCAAGCTAATCTATGGAAATGAAAGTACTAACTAAGCTATGAAAGAAAAGATGCAAGTATTACAAATCCTCCTATTAAGCTATGTGAGATTAATCTATAGCATAATGGAAATCTATACTAAAAATGCCATAATAATGCAACTATGATGCAAGAATGAAAGCTAAAATGTGATGCAACAATAATGTCTTCAAAGCTTGAATGCAAGAAAGTCCTCAAAGAGCTTCAAATAACCTAGAAAACCTGCAGCATAACATTAGCATAAAAGAGATCTATATGAAAATAAAGAAGAGAGCTCTTCTTTTATAGAAAATGATAATCAACGGACGATCGAGATTAAGAGGCAAAAAGACTTAATCAACGATGGAGACAAATAGAAGCTTGATCCTTTTGCACAAATATCCTCCAATGAGAAAATAAGAGTTGACTTTATGTCCATATAAGACAAAAAGTACTTTTTTCCCTTTTTATAAAATAAGAATAATGTTTTATTTGTGCAACTTAGGATAAGAGGAAAAGTGGGAGTTTTTTAATTTAATAAAAGGGGAGGAAATATTCCTTTTAATTAAATAAAGACTTAGGATAAAATGGTTAGCCCATGGAAAATAATTGAATAAATGATAGAATAAGGATTTGATCAAGGAAATTGATATATTTGAAAAATGTTGATTTTTGAAAATATTGATTCAGGGATTTGATAAATTGTTGAATGGGGGCCCAAAGTCTAGGCGACCATTTTAGGGTGCATACACTAGGGGATTAAATTTGACAACCAAATGGAAGTCGACGCAAAATATTTATTTTTTAAAATCACCATATAGCCTCGGGATGCATGCCAGGGTCGCACGACCCTGGTACGCAAAATAATTTTGCCTTAGAATGCAACAACGTTCGAATTAGATGTGCCTTATATAGATCTGGGGGTTCTTGGTTGCTACGAGCTCAACGATAAGGTCTGTTTGAGCAAAAAATGCTCCAAAATACTAGTGACTACCTCGGGATCTATGCCAAAGCTGGTTACAAATTTATTTTTTCAGAGATTCTAACTTTATCCAAAATGGACAAACTTTATATGGATCTAAGGGTTCTTGGATGCTTTGAATGTAATTGCGAGGTCTATTTGAAGCTAAGATGACTAGAAAGAGAGGTCCCTCCAAATTCAACAGAAAACCCTCTTAAACACAGATTTGATGAACACGACCGAATCTCTCAGAAAGAAGATATGAGAAAATAGATCTAAAGCTCTGATACTATGTTGGAGTTGATGAGAAAATAACCCATAGCTCCCAAGAACACCTGCATGCAAACACCTGTCATAGAAAGAGAGAAGCAAGAAGCTAGAGAGGCCTGAATGCATGGATCCATGAAAAAGGAGACATTCTTGATGTGTAAAAACAAAATTTGCAATTCAATAAAAAAGAATATTCTCAATCTGTTAAGAATACAAAGGAGATCAATCCTTATAAAGGAGATCAAAACCCTAAAAGGGTGAACAAACCAAGGTTGCATAATAATAATTAATAAAGTAATTAATTATTATATGCCTAAAGTTCAGCTTAAGAAGAAAGAGATAATAAGTGACTTAGTAATTAAATCAACATGATTTAATTAATAAGTAAACACTTTATTACTCTAACATAATCAATTTTTAAAATTAAATGAAATGAAATATGCTTGAAAGGAAAGTATGTTGATATGAAATAGAAGTTAGATCTGAATCATAAATTTCCTTATACCTTGATGTCACAATGCTTCTTTGAAAGTAATCACAAGTGTTAATACAATATATTTAACCCCACATAAAAACCTAGAAGGAAACCATGAAAAGACAAGCCTTACACCAAAAATGTTGTAGTTTTGCCACAGTGCTTGATGGAAAGAAGGAGAATGAGTTGAAGAATTAAAGATTTGAATGCTTGGATGCTTATGAGTGGATGCGTATGAAAATACCTTCTTCTTTTATGGTGGAGTCCTTTAATTAGCCTTCAATGAGGGAAAGAAGATTGATCTATTGAGAATATTAACTTGAAAATTTTCTCGAGAAGCCTAAGATCCACCTTAAAATGCTTGAGATGCATATTTGTAGAAAAGATCTTGAGGAGAGGTTTCTTATATACCCCTCACAAATATTTCTTAGCTCAAAAATTGAAGAGATTCAATGAGAATTTGGATTTCCCACTTATCCATTGAGATCAACCTTCATCTCAAATTTCAGAGGGTTTACATGAGGGAATAGGCTAACTTGGTCTACCCATCCTTAGGAATAGGCCAACCAGGTTGACCTATTCCCCCCCAAAACCAATGAAATTTAATTTGGGGGTCCCAGTTGAGGAGGGGATGCCAGAATGAAAAAACATTGAGATCAGAGTATCAAAAATTAGTGCGGGAGCCCATACATGCTAAAATGAGGCTTGATCAAGCATATAATTGTAGGTGCTTTCAATTTAGGACAGTACACTAATGTTGTGGTTTTGGATGTGAGCTTTGAAATTCCTTTTCTTTATTCAATTCAGTTGGCACACGATTTTGAGTTTTAGAGGCATAGTTTCAAAGTTCGCTAGTGTTCTTACTCCAAGTTTGGATAAGCTCGAGTGTTTACAATTTAATTAAAAGAATCAGTGAATGCAAGATGAAATGTAACATGTATGATGACTATTTTGGTCCTAGTTAAGGCATTTTATTTTCAAATTCTCATTTCTTTCCACTGTAAGAATGGTTAGTGCCGACCTAATTCAAATTATGTTTGATTATGATGCTTAACCATCTCTAGGTGAAAATGATGGTATATGTAAGGGTTGAATTGTTGAGGAAAGGTATAGCATGTGTGTATACTTGTGCAATTGTTGTGTAAGTGTATGTGTAATGCAATGAGGATGTATCAAAGAGGATCTGTCTCCTTGTATGTATGAGTTGGTGTGAAGTGTGTTGTTGAGTAGTGTGAATTTTACTATTTTAGCTATCATAAGAAGTGAGAATAAGGTATATATAGATAATTTAATTGAGTTGGATGAGTGCATCAGTGGTGGATCTATTCTCTTCTATTCTTAATCATCTAGGCAGTGAGCCTTCTTTTGGGCAGTGAACCCTCTAGTACAATGAGTCTTTCTTTGTAAAAATCACCTTAACTGGTGTCACCATAAGATGTGTTTATATATTTGAGAATTAATCTTATCTACGGTCTTTCCCTTAACAAGGTTTTCCATGTAAATCTAGTGTTTCATTGTGTATGGTAGTTTTTACTTTTTATATGCTCTTACATGTTTGTATATTTCCTAGGTTAAAAGATTAAGGATAAGTTTTTGTGGATTTGATTCAAGGAAATATTTTGAAGGTTTTGTTGACAACTAATTCACCCCATATCAATTGTCCTCTTCATTCAATTTTTTTTGTAAGTGACAACAATTACCAATGCTACAATAACATATTCATTTTTGTAAAGTTGTGCTCTACCTTGAAGCATGACATCATAATTGCGTAGCTACACATATTCTTCTAGGTAATTCTTATGCATAGTATTGAAAATGATTTTGATTTGAAGGCTCATGTAAAATGCATTTATTGGTGGGGTCACACGAAGACAATCCATTTTAAACACTTAGATTAAATGAAGGATGCGAGGACTACATGCAAACACACAAATCTGCAAGAAAAAATAATTCGAGGTAAATTATGAATAAAGTTTAATAGGAGAGATATTGTCTCAGCTTATTCTAGTGAATAGATACTCATACTTACTAAAAACACACAAACCAAAGAAATCAAAGAAAAGTTCTTTGCCTGAATACTCAGTTTGAAAATAAATTAAATATGTAATATCAACAACATCATATAATAAGAATACACCTCCATTCAAATCATAAATTATTCAAGAAAAATATCAATTATTAGTAATTGTATATAATGTCCTAAATTGTAAGCACTTACAATTGTGGTCTTAATTAGTTAGGCTCCACTTTAGTGTCCAATGTTTCTGTTACCAATTTTTAATTCTTGTGTTAAAAAAAGATTTCACCAAGCCTAGGTCTATATGGTGGGCTTTATTTTGATTTCTTCCAAAGCTTAAGTATTTGTTAAAGATGTTTTGGGAATTAAATGTTAAAATCATGACAAGTATGCCTTTATTTCTTTTGAAAATTTTTAGAGGGAATTTTAAAGTTTTCACTTGGTCATCCTTGACTCGCAAATCTCAACCCAACCCAAGGTCAAAGGGGATTGAGGAAGACAAGAATTAGTTTCATTCTTTCTCCTCCATGGCCACCATAGTTAAGGAGCAACAATAATGATGTTGATAGATGCATATCCAAGCAAGAATATCAGGTTTTAAGGATAATAACAAGTAGAATTTGGAAACAAGAACATCAAAAAATGTAACGAGGGTAGTGGTTACAAGCATGGAGAACAAAAAATCATTACAAAGAACATATAATTTCAATTAGAGAATCTCAGTTTTCATTGATAAAAGCGAGTTCAAAGGTTAGAGCAACAAATTTTGAGGGAGAAGAGCATGTTTCATGCATTGAACAAAAGTACCCAATGTAGAACAACAAGATAAAGGAAGAGATAGTATATGATCATGAAAAGAACGCCAGATCTATCAAGGAGGTAGGGTTTTCATACTTTTCCTTTAAGGTATTGTATTTGTCACTTTCATAAGGAAAGTGTGACCATTTCAAGGAAAACTTAGTGTCTATTGTTGAATAAATTAATAATTGCTTAGATATGATGTACCAAGTCTTGAGGGTTTCAATCATCTATTTTAAAAAGTCTATATAGTTCATAATCCTTCAAGGTTATTTGCATATTGTAAGAGTTTCTCACAGTGTAAGGGATTAATGGCAAGTAATGTGTAACATGAAGGACATGTGCATGTCATTAGAGAATCAAGCAATAAATATTTAGATGTAACTTGATCAATGCTATTTGATAATATTGTTTACTATTATAGTTGTCCTCAAAAGAAAACCAAGATATATTGTTAGCAATAGAATGAATGGCAGATTAAGGTGAGAGATGAAAAGAAAAGCATAGGGTTACCATCATAAAAGAGTATTCAAAAATATGAAGAAAATGATGACAAGGTGATAGTCAAAACTCATGAAAATGTCATGTGATTTAGTGTTATTGGTAAGGGTGAAAATCAAAATATAGGATAATCATAAATAGAGTATCATTAAGGCAAGGATTCCCAAGAAAAGAGATGCAAAATATAGGTAAAGAATGTTAAGGAAGTGTTCAAAGCCATGGAAAAGACAGATATTTTAATGTTGTCAAATCACTGTTGTAAGGGTGCAACAATGAGGATAGTCATGATTGTTATTACCATAAAAAAATGTTATACAATACATAGAAGAGGATGTTCATTAAAGCTAAAAACATAATTGAAGAAGTCAACAAAGGATAGTACTAAGAAATATGCCATAGTAGTGCCATGATTGAGATGCTTGGGACAGTGGATGTTTCAATGATGAAATGGACAAAGAGGATTCCATAGTTGAAAAAAGATCTAATAAGAATCAAAACAGTGAGGTAAATAATGCTAAAACATGTTGAAAATAGCAGTGATAGAAGTAAAGATGTAATAACAATGATGAGATGGAAAGAAAGTGTAAAGATGTGTTGAAGACCAAGGAAGTGGCTCCATGAATCATTGTTTCTAGTTATAAAAGACCATCATACATGCCTAAGACGGTGTTTAGAAAGATGTAATAACAACAATATGGTGAAATAGGGGATAATTACAGTGTAAAGGAAAAAACATCAAGATTAGAAGAAATATAAAGCCATCTTGAAAGTGAAATAACAACACCATCAAATGGCAATGGCCAATATTGTGAAGGAGGAGTGATAGCACCATTTAAGATAGTGGCATTAACATTCAAAGATCAATAAGTAACCTATGCAATCACTGTCTTGACTAGTCAAAGTATCTACATTACTATTATGAGGAACTAAAACATACAAGAAATTTGTTATCAATATGCAAGGATAATTAACAAAATAGAGATTGAAGATGACAAAACAATGTTATGTGATCAAATATCAAAGAAAAACTAAAGATGTAATAATAGTGTTTTGATATATAGTTGAAAGTTGAAACAATGATTTTTATGAAGAATAGTGTCGATGTCTGCTATAATTAAAAAAGACATAATGATGAAAGATCAAAGAGAAAAGTTGTTAGACAGTGAGATGAGCATATGTCAATATGATAATCAATAGTGCATATGATAGTAGGCCATTGCTAAAGAGCATATATACACTGTGGAATAGATGTGATGAGGCTATGATGAGTTGTGAAAATTACAGATCAAGCATGAGAAAGACATAAAAATGGTGATAGTATGGTATATAAGTGATGTATGAAATTAAATAAAGCACATAAATTAATTAGATGACATGGGTATCTATGAGATAGCAGTTAAGGTCTATAAAGGAAACACAAAATCATGATAGTGCTCTTCAAGAATATGTTGATCCTTGAAAAAAGACATTCATGTTCTCAAATTGTAAATAAAAAGGATAGACATGACTGTTATAGAGGATGTAAAACAAAGATATGTTGCAAAGATCGGCCATTGTTGTTGTAAAGAGGCAATGGTCAAGGAGTTGTGAAGATACAAGATTCATTACAATGACTTAAAGATCATAAAAACATAAAGGCCACACCATCACCATAAGGTGGATCCATGTTTTTAACTATTTAATTAAGAGAAGTGATTGTTATAACAGAGATGAAATTATTGCAGTTTTTGGATTCAATTGTGTAGATTTTTTTCATGTTATGTTCTTCATACTCTCTGGCATCCTGATGGTGGATCATGTAGTATGATCCGAAATGTTGATGAAAAAAATATACACAATTGAATCCAGAAACTGCAATAATATATACATGGATTGTGGAAATCTAATAGATTTGAGAGATGAAATTACTACTCTTGCAATGAAGGGTTCAAGACAAGAGCAGAGATGGAGAGATAATAAATCTAAAGGGGAGTTGTTTGAATTCAAGTTTTAAATTTCAATTTTTCAACTGTCATTAATTTGAGGCCTTGAAAAGGGGTATTTCAAATGAGATCCAATAGTTTCATCTTAGTTGAAGAGCCCAGGTAGATGTGGTATCCATAAAAGAAGATTTTGGGAGCACAAATAACAGATTTCATTCAATTTTTGACCCCTTTTATGGGATATTCAAATGTGCTCGACCCTTAAAGATAATTTTTCAAATTCAAATGGAAAATCACCTATTTTTGAGGAGCACTTTTTTGAGTTGGAAGCCACCTCATCTACAATTCCAATTGACTCATCTAGTCTACTTTAGTCAAGTCAAACTACAGGAGCATCAAGCCAAATGGAGCTAAAATTCAAAATTCAAAATTCAAATTGTTGAATTCTCCTCTTGTTTGTAAGTCTTCTTCTTCCTCTTTTACTCTTTAGTTCTATGTTTTTGTTTTTGTTGTAGCAGCATGATGTAGAATTTCTAACTCATTTCTTATGATATTAAAAGTCAATTTGTAACCATTTTTATCTTGAAATGCAAGAAAATTTGATTTCTCAATAAATAAGCTCATTTTTCTTACGTTCTCTCTGTTTTCAAGTATTTTTTAGGAGTGATATGATAAGAAAATTGCATTTTCCCTTCATTTTTATCAAATTCATTGAATATTGAGTTCAAAGAGTATCATGTTATAGTGCAAGACAATATATCAAAATTGTGAAAACAACTTTGTTTTAGTTTTTACAGACATCAAAAAATAGAAAACTTAAACCTTTCATGTGAATCGTTATTGCAAGCATGTGTAATTGAGTTGCAAGTTAATACAACTTCATTAGTTGAGTATTTTTGTGAGTTCAACATCAGATCAATCTTTTTATTCTTTGGTGTATCACTTGTTAGTTGTAGGTAGGTTTGCAGTTATAAACACATTTATTACCCTTTTCCTAGCAAATAATAGTCTAAGTGAGTGCCATAACTAGGAAGGTAACCTTCTCCAAATGTTCATCTCCTTTACAGGGTACCCACAACTTGGTGATGTTCCCATGTTTCACCAATAAGATGAGTCTTACTTAGCAAGGGTGCATTATTAGTTGACAATAATTTTTGGCATGCTAGGTGGGAGCTTGAACTAATTTTCAATTTATAAATAAATTCATCTCGCTGCTATTTTGAGAAGGAAAAATTTCACACTTGGCAACTCTAAGCTTTGGTTTCAGTAGTTTCTATGGTTTAGCATCTGAGAAAAATTTAAACCTGACAAAGTGCATCTTATGTTGAGCATTCTCAGCTATCACCACCAAGAAGGAGGGATAGGGTAGTAAAAAAGACAACTAATCCATCAAGTGAGGGTTTTTCTTACTATTCCTAATTCTCATCATATGTTTACAACCTATAAAAATCCTTTGTTATCAAGCTCTGCAGTTCAAATACCAACAAATTCTATAGTTCCTAGTAGTTCTAATCCTCCAAGAAACACTATGGCTCATAACCCACCTCCTAGGAATCAACCCTTTGTCTCTTTTGATCAAGGAAGTCCCTTGAATCTATCCCAACACATTGATATTCAAGGAAAACTTTAAGAAACCCCCTCCCTAGAAAAAGTGTAAAATCTTGGCGAATCCTACATTATTTTGGGTCAAAAAAAATAATATTGTTGGCAATTTTTTTTAATTTGAAAGGAAAAAATATTATTTGTACTGGCGATTTTTTTTCAATTATATGAAAATTTTATAAAATATTGGTGAATCTATCATTATTGAAGAAAATCATGATGACAGGAACTCATACCTAGAAATCATCATTATTTGATAGGGGTTTGGGGGCAACCCATACCCTTATTATTTTATTAAGGAATCTGTCATTATTGAAGAAAATCACGATGACAGGAACCCATACCTAGAAATCATCATTATTTGACAGTAGATAACCCTACTTTTTGTAACCGTTTGATGATCTAAGATCAATGGCAGGAATTCTATTTTGGGCCAAGTTTTTAAAGGACACAAAGATTCCCTTGAAAGTCTATGGAATAGAGATATGTGTCAAATCTATTTCGGGCCAAAGTTTTAAAAGCCATAAAGTTTCATTGAAAGTCTTCAGAATAGAGATAAAAAGTTTCATTTATTCCGAGCCAAATTTTGGAAGGATAAAAAGTTCCATGAAAAGTCTTTGGAATAGAGACACATGTCAAATCTATGTACTTCAACCGTACTCTAACTTAAATTTTGACCACATATTGGTGAATATGACCAACGATTAAGACAAGCTTTGGAAATTGTAAGCGAAAATATTCAATTTACTATGTGGAAAAATTAATTCGATTGGAAAAGTCATCGCTGAAATAAAAATAATTCCATGTCACTATTGGCGATTTGCCTATGCATGGGACCCAATTTTATAAAGCGCAGGCGATATGGCCACCCCGAAAGTCCATTTTTTTTTGCCAAATTTTGGGTCCCCGATGAGTGAAATTCACCAATTGGTGAATATTCACTAAATTTATCCCTGTTGATATTCTGCTCATAGGCCTCAAAAGTCTACCTTTTTTCATTAGAGAAGATCATACAACCACCATAAAACATATTACAAATGTGGCTTCATTGTGTAGATTGCATCACATCACTGAAAGAAATGTTGCAGTGAGGCTCTTGGTAGCTTTTCAAGGGTAAAGCTCTCTAATGGTTCAGAGGCCTAGTTGTTAATTCAATTTATACATGGGACCAGCTAGGAGAAAGGATAAATAGGCAGTTTGATGATAAGTTAGATCACCTTTTGTTGGAAGAACAAATCACTACCATCAAAAGAGCTCCACATGAACATATGATGGACTTCAAGTACCACTTCCAAAAGACTTTGGATATGATTCCTACCTTGGTAATTCCTTTAGATGATGAATATATTTTTGTATTACCTCAAAGCTTTGAAATAGTGATATCTTGGTTATGATAGAATTCATGGGTGATAATTTGTTACCAACAACATTTGATGGTTCTGTAAAGACTAAAAATAGTTTAATTCAAGCTAGAAAGATAGCACCTAGGCCTCCCATGCTCATATTTCTAGAGGTGCAATCACCTATTTTACTAAAAGCTCCTACCATAGTTGTTCTTCAAACTTTTCCAGCTCTAGGTTACCAAGTTCGAAGCCAAGCTAGTCCTACTCCAGCCCCATCCTTAGATCTCCAAGAGATCAAAGACTTGTTACAGACCTATGGTAACAAGATTGTTAACTTAGAGAGGCAACAAGGCCAAACTACTAGACCTTATCAAGCTCCTTATGTGCCAAATGGACCTCCTATTCAATCTAATCTTCAAGTCCAAAGGATAAATTTCAATCAAAGGCCTTTCTAGGCCTATAATCCCAACACACCTAGTTCTTGTAGGAATATTGTACTATTTCAAAACAACATGTTCGTTAATTATGAGTGGTGTTTCCCTTGTAATCATCCACATAACCAATTAACATGTTCCAATGACATGTTGAATCAAGCTCTAATGGTGCAAAATAGTTCTACTATCCCAAGAGGTTCATAAACAACAACTTATTCATACGGGTCAAGGAAATATGGATGTCACCTTGATGAATTGACAAGGTGAGGATTTTTGTGGGGCCAGTCATCCACAAAATCAATCATATATTCCTATAGAAGATGTAATACAAGATCTAATAAAAGGGATGTTGGCAAGTAGAAATAAGTTGATGAGGAAAAGACTTAGACTTCTACAAGTTCACAAGGCCAAGTGGGGCCTTATTCTTCTCATAATATCCAAATTTTACCAAGAACATAACTTGTGGTGAGGACAAATCAACCTAAAATACAACCTCAAAACCAACACAAGTACAAGGAGATATTGTTGTTCCCTAAGGACCATATGATCACATGATCAAAGATGACCATGATTGAAAATATCAATCAAAAAGCATGCTTGGGACAACTGTTAAAAATATCATTGGTCGTGGGAGTCCACACGCGGGAGAATATTCCTTGAATCTGTATTGGTGAGATCCTTTGGTCCTAGGTGCTCGGGAGGAACACATGACATGCTAGAGGAGTTGGGGGGGAATCATCTTCCATCAAGTGGCTTAAAAATCTAATGTGTTGACACATGTAAGCTCTTGTCAGAAACTTTGCCACTACAAGCATCCACACAATCTTGTGGATGAAGTATGAACACAGGAAGTGTTGAGGTCGGTGGTGTAGAAGGAATCTACACACATCTTTGTAATCCTAATCTCAAAATTGACCCTTGATAAAAACTTGAGTCTCTTTCATCTTGTAAAGGGAAAAATAGGACATATGGGGAAGTCCAATCAGCCCCCTACATCAAGAGGCACCCCTTACATGTTAACTTAGGCCCAAATTTAAATTAGAGGTTGGTCTTTTGATTTTGGGCATAATTTCAAATCCTTGTTAGTCTCCTTTAGATTTTGAGCCCTTAATGGCTAGGAGAGGTATAAGTACAAGGCTACCTTCCTCATTTTGGGATCCATACATCAACTTTGAATTGAAGACATTACATTACAATTCAAGCATTCAATCATTTAAGGATCAACCAACTCAATTTCAAACATCAAGCATGAAAGATATGGAGTAATGTCTAGATCTTAGCATGTATGAAGGCATGCACATTCTTCCTATCCTAGATCCAAAGGTCAAGACTAAATCGAGATAAATTTCAAGCATTCTTCATAAGCAATTTGACACTTGTGAAGGTATACACATTTCCAAGCCTCTACTACTAAAAACACTCTCTTTTCTTTATGCACTTTTTCAATCCAATTGCAAGGTTAGCTCCTATATAGGGGTTTGATTGATGGAAACCCCTTTCTCCCAATATTTTCCCTATTTTTTTGTGTTCAAGTGAAAACTGGTGTAGTTATAGATTTAGGTACAGGAAGATTTGATAGTCTTCTTTCCATCCCTAGTTTTTTCATCACCATTTGGTAGAGAAAGGGAGACTCCTAGGAGCAAGAGTGATTCAGTCACCCCTACACTCTAGATTTCTCCAGATAGGTAGTTTGGGCTGCAATTTGGTATGTAGGTAAGTAGTTATGTTTTCTTCTTGGATATGGCTCCAAAATTTGTGTGTAGTTCAAGTCTATTTTTTGTTCCCAAATACAAGATACTCCCATTACATCCCATTTCCCTCATTTATTCATTCCCAATTAGATCAATTAGTTAATTGATTCTTAGGGAAGGAGAAAATTTACACTTGCTCAAAACTTGAGTCTTCTTTTGGTGAACCCAACATCCTTGCATTTTTTATTTTTATTTGGTCTCTATATTTGATTTGTATTGCAATTAAATTGGTAAGTTTTATGCATTTACATGTCTTATTATGCATGATCTTGATAAGTACGTGTACCAGATTTGATTTACATGTTTGTAATTTAAATAATCTCCTATTATAGCTCTCAACAATACATATATGCAATGAAGAATAAATTAATCAGCTTTTGATCATATATCTCCTGCAAAATCCTATACACTTTGAAAGTGGTAGGACTTACTTTCAACCAATAGGACCAACAAAGATTGACTTCTTGTATTTTTAGTGAGAAAGAAATGAGGGGACTTCTTACCCATGCAGACTCATTGCCCATGCATTTGTTTCCTAGAGCCGACTTTTGATCATTCTTTCTCATTACAGAGGACATAATCACCAACACATCAACGATTGTAGTTAAGTGTTAGGTATTACTACAATGACAACAATCTTTGGAGAACCATTCCCTAATTGACTTGAGGACATCAAGAAACTACGGTATGTAGAACAAGATGATGGAGTATGTGAAAATTAACTAAACTCTATATTTGAAATAAGTAATATGCACATCAAATCAATTTCTAGAATTGTTATCTAAGATCTTTGAAATAAGTTAAGATACATAAAGAAAAGCCTCCAATTAATTCTTAGACATGTAATCAATTGATGAATATCCAATCTATCAAGATAGATCCATTAGAAAGCATATTTTTATGTTAATTATTATATTAAGATGGGGCTTAATGAAGGTTTATTTTTGCAATTTGGTTACTGATGTGTTTTATGAGTGCAAACATCTAGATTTCACAAAAACATTTTTTGAATGACCACCTTCTGTAAATATATTTATGTCCTCATGAGGTATTTTTGGTGAGTAATATAGAACCAAGCATCAAGATATCAACCAATTAAATGACTATCACTAAACTTAGGTCGCTAGTTTGTCTTGTTTGCAAGCTTTGAAGCTGCACATAAGCTCATATCCCTCCTAAAACAAATCATCCCCTATAAAAATATCTTGTTAGGTCAAGGAAATATCAGTGTAGGCTACAATACTTTGTTGTTTTAGAAATTATTTTCTTTTGACTGTCCTTCTTTTCATCCGTTTGTTGTAAAATTATCATTTATTCAATAAAAAGGGAAGATTAATAATTAAAACCCTTACAAAACTACATTCATGGAGTAGAAACAGTCGAATGTAGGGTCCCAATGGTCGACTGCAAGGGAGAAATGGCAAAGGCTTGGGGTGGGTTCACAATGACAGAGACAATCAATGGGAGGAAGCTTTATGGGTAATAACATAGGAGGGACTAATAGAGGGAAATGGTTGTTTAACATGCGAAACCAACCACATTTTATGGTAAATCAGGATGAAGGGAAGAGAAATGGGGCATAAAAAATGCAAAGGATTTGAACAAGGAATGGAATTTGAAAGACACAAAAAGGAATGGGAGTCAAGGAATGGTGGGAGTTGGGAGAATCAAAAAATTCAAAATCAAAGGATTGGAGATAGGTTTTATAACAGAAAATCCTTTGAGTTTAAACGAATAGAGAGGAAGTTATAGAAACCAAAGGTTAAAAAAAAGGAAGAAGCAATTCTCATAAGGTAAGTAATCAAACTTTACATGTTAGGGATTCATCAATACTTATTGATAATAAGGATTGGCTATATTCAATCTCTTTTCTAGAAGAAAAATGTTTTTTTATGAAATGGATGGGTTTGTGGCCATTTGCTAGTAAAGTGCAACATTGGTGTAGGGCTCATTGGGATAGAGACTGCACCTTGAAGATACTAGCAATTTTTTTTTATCTGGTCTTATGTCCTACAAAACAAGATAAGGAAATGATTCTTAATGGTGGTCTGTATGTTATTGATAGGAAAGGGTTTTATCTTAAGGATTGGGAACCAAATTTCAACCCTTTTAAGGTAAAAGTTGAGGAAACTTTAATTTAGGTTAATCTCCATAATCTCCCTTAAGAATACTGGGGTGAAGCTATTCTAAAGGGGATTGGTGAGAGTCTAGGGAACTTTATCTTATCAGATGAAAAATAGATAAAGTGGATTTTTTAGTCTATCCTAGGATTTTGATTCGAACCCATGTATGTTTCAAAATGATTTATTATATTGTTTTAGGATCTCATAAGAGAGAATGGAAATAAAACATTATTATTGCCAAAGGGGAGGAAAATGATTCTTTAGAACAAGGTAAAAAAGAAATGACTCTGGGAAAGGGTAAAAATCTAAAGTCCAACAAAATAATGTACGACATCATTGAATTAACCAAAGGGATTGATGAAAGTGGAAGAAGTAGAAGGGACCATATACAAAATGAAGAGTTCTTTCCAATAGGATATGTTTTTTGGAAAAATGGTCAGTGCTCCCCTCGGGATTCGTGACGTGGCTTAACCACCTCCTGTGTCTTCTATAAGTCGAGTGGTTGTATCAGGCATTAACAGGTCAATCTTTTGGTGCAACAACAACCACTACTTGTAACAAGTGGTATCAGAGCTTGGTCACAGGTTCGAATCCCCTCAGGTAACGTTAAGGGGGAGATTTTGGAAAAATGGTCAGCGCTCCCCTCAGGATTCATGACATGGCTTAACTGCCTCCTGTGTCTTCTATAAGTCTAGTGGTTGTATCAGGCATTAACAGGTTGATCTTTTGGTGCAACGACAACCACTACTTGTAACAATGTTTAGTCTACAGAATTTAACCCATATTTATGGGTCGAGGAAAGGTTGAGGGAGGTAACCTAATTGATGGAAAGAGAAGCTGAGATAATAACTACTTCCACATTTGAGGACTTTGTAATACAAAGAGGTAGTGAATCTTCAAATACAACTAAGTTAGGTGATAAGGAGGCTGCTCCATCAACACATATAGTGATAGAATCCCCATTTTTAATAGATGATGAGAATCAAGAATAAAATGGAAGGGTTATTAAATATGGATGCTTAGCCCAGGATCAACAACTTAAATGGTATGGATGCCTAAAACTAAATAAGGATATTCTAGTTTGCAATGCTTGTAATGATTCACCTATAAGAAAGATGCAGCTAAACTAGGCTTGTAAGGACCCCTTATTAAATATCTCTCTACTTGAGGAACATAGAGAAACTCATCCGGGGGATGTAGGTTGGAATGATAGAGATTTCAAGTATTTAGAAGACAAAAGAGTTGGACTTTAGATTGTTAGAGGATATAATACCTTCGAGGATATTTGAGACAAAGGAAGATTTTGTGGAATTTATTTATAAAGATATTTAAATTTCTCCCATTAGAAATCTAGATATCTCACTAGAAGCAATGAATGATGAATGTGAGAATATTCATGATTCAAACTTGGAGGATGATGTTTATAGTGAAGACGAAACTCAAATTATGAAAACCCTAGGCATTATTGAAACAAGGACTATGGAACAGACCCCCTCTAGTTAGTATAAACCAAAAATTGGGGAGAAAAAGAAAAGGGGGGCAAGAACTATTGCAATGAAGCTAGCAATAGCAGGGAGTGCAACTGACCAAAGTAAGCTATTGAGATCGGGAATAGGCTATGCCTTTTCCTAGAAGTAATGAGGATCCTTACATGGAATGTTAGGGATTGCAATTCCCCTAACAAAGCCTTCTTGATAAAGAGATGTCTTGATAAGGTGAGACCAGATGTTGTCTTTCTTTAGGAAAGCAAAATGGTAGTGATGTAGAGTTTTTAAAAAGGTTTTCAGTAGGTGGAATTGTATCTTTGGGGATGTTGATGGTGCTTCAAGAGGTTTAAGAATTATTTGGAATGATGATGTTGTGGATATTAGTGTGATCAATCACAATAATAATTGGCAATGGGTGGAAGTAAATTCAAAATAATTTTTGGATAGGTTCTATGGAATTAATATCTTTGCTCCAAACAAGCCAAATTTGAAACATGAATTGTGGTGAGAATTATCCATAATATTTAGAAATAACATGAACAATAGTTTTCTTGTGGGAGGAGATTTCAATGCTATCCTAAGCCCAACTAAGAAGAAAGGAGGGAGGGCTGGGAAAGATAGACTCGAAGAGATTTCACAAACTTCATTTTAGAAAATGGCTTGCTAGGTGTTGAGCTTAGAAATGGTGATTGTACGTGGACTAATAGAAGAAGTGGTTTTCTTAATATTGCAAAAAAAAGACAGGTTCTTATTGGTAGGAGATTGGGAACAAAATAATTGGACTTGTCTTGCAGAGGATTTACCTATCACGGGCAGGGATCAATTTCCAGTGGCGATAATAATTCAAGAAGACTCAACCCCAGAAAAAGCCCCTTTCAAATTTGAGGCAATATGGTTGAGGGATGATAGGTTTTTAGAGATGATAGAACAGTGGTGGTCAAATGAACCTAGGAGAAATGGTAACTAGGATTTTATCTTCTTCAAGAAACTACAGTTTGTAAAAGATAATTTGAAAATGTGGAATGGAGAGGTGTTTTGAAATATCTTTGCTGAAAAACTTAATTTGGAAAACAGTCCAGTAGAACTTAACTAGAAATTTATTTCTAATGGAATGAATGAAGAAGATTATATGTTAGAAAAGGAGTTAACATGACAGTATGGTGAAGTATTGGAAAGGGAGGAGATTCATTGGAAGCAAAAGTCAAGGGAATCTTGGTTGAAGGAAGGTGATATAAATACAAAGTTCTTCCATAATTTGGTGAAGGTAAGAAGATCTTAGAATAAATTTCTTTCCATAAAGGATGATAATGGAATTGTCATGAATAAGATGAAAGATATTAATAGGGAAGATGTGAGATTTTTCAAGGACATCTTTAGTGAGAATCCTACAACTTTGAATGATGATGCTTGTTGTCTAGATGTTATCCCGTAGAGTGTGTCACAGGAGCAAAATGAAGCTTTAACAAAACATGTTTCAATAGAGGAAGTCAAGAAGGCCTTGTTTGGATTGGGAGTGCAAATAAGGCTCTAGGACTTGATGGCTTCCCAACAATTTTTTTCTAGAAAGCTTGGGGTATTTTGGGATTGGATATTTGGGAGGTGGTGGAGGAATCTAGAAAAGGAGGTTTTGGGTTGAAACATCTTAACAATACCTTTTTAGCACTTATTCCAAAGAAGGTGGAGAGATATTCCTTTGATGATTTAAAGTCGATATCCATTTCTAACACTATATATAAGGTCATAGCTAATGTCATGGCAAATAGATTTAAAAATGTACTTGGGAATGTTATATCAAGAGAGAAAAGTGGGTTTTCTCCTAATAGATCAATTCATGAAGGTGTGATTGTAGCACATGAAGCTATCCATTCGAAGAGAGCTGCAAGATTGGAGAAATTGATGATGAAATTGGACATAAAGATGGCTTATGACAATGTGAATAGGGGTTTTCTATTGCAGGTGCTTAGAAGATTTGGCTTAGTAGAGATGTGGATTAAATGGATAGAGGCATGCATTTCTTCTTCGAGATTTTTAGTTTTAGTAAATGGGAGTCCCCAAGGATTTTTTTTGAATCCAATCGAGGTCTTAGATAGGGAGATCCAATTTCATCATCTTTATTTATTATTCTGGCTGAAGTTATGGGAAGACTCATAACTAGAAAAAGAGAGGAAGGACATCGGAAAGGCATCCAGGTGGCTGAAGGTATTGATCTGCTTTCTCATCTTCAATTTTTTGATGATACTTACCTGATGGGAGAAGCATCACTAAAGGAAGCAAGAGTGATTAGAGCTACCCTTGATAAGTATATACTAGCTTTAGGATAACAGATTAACTAGAAAAAATCAAAAGTTTATTTATTTAATACAAAGAAGGTGATCCAAGTGGATATTTGTAGAATTTTGGGAATGAAGGTCGGTAAATTACCTGGTAGATATTTGGGTATCCTATTATTTGAAGGGGCTTGTAGGACTAGTCTTTGGAAGGACCTCTTAAATAATTGTGTGAAAATATTAGAAGGGTGGAAGAGTACATGGATCTCTTTTGCAGGGAGAATTCTCATTCTCAAAATAGTGGTTTCAGCTATTCCTATTTATTCTATGAGTTGCCTTAAGATTCCAAAAAAAATCCCGAAGCATATTGAGCAGCAGATGAGGAAGCTTTTCTAGGATGGAGCATAGGATGATGATAAGATCCCTTTGCTAGCATGAGTTCAGATTTACAAAGCTAAGAGTGTGTGGAGTAGGTATTAGAAATTGGAATGTGTTGAATATGGCTTTAGGAGATAAATTAGTTTGGACAAATTTTAATAACCTTGATTTATTATGGGTTACAATTGTAAAGAAAAATATTTGGATTTTGGAAATGGGGAAAGAATCTTGATAATTAGTAATCCTCCACGAGGGTTTGCAATTTGGAATTTATTAATAGATTGTAGGAAAGTCATTACCAATCATCTAACATGGCAAATTGGTAATAGAGAAAAGCCTCCTTTTGGAATGACTCTTGGGATGGACACCTTGTATTAAAGGATATAACAGATTATCAGGATTTTAAAAAAATGTTCATTCATAAATGGGGGATAAAGTATGTGATTATATGGAGGTTAGGAATATTGAAAGTGGATCTCACTGGGTTTGGAGAGATATTGATAATATTGGCCTCTCGGAGGTGCAAAATAATTTGATGAAGAATTTTTTTTGGAACAAGGGATTTAATGAGGACTGATAAGGAGGATAAACCAATTTGGTGTGCAGTCTGGAGTGGTAAATGCTCAGTGAATTAATCTTGTTCTAGATCTTGTTCTAAAAGTGTCAAGGAGGAGAAGTAAGAGAAATAGAAGATCTAGAACAAGAATTATAATGTGAGATGGATGGTGACATGGGTGTCCCAATTTTGTACATATTTTTGAATAGGGTTGTGGAATTTTTTGAAGTTGTCAGAAAAGACATGTTTGAAGATGGTTATAAGGAGGCAGACAGAGAAATAGGGACAATGGTTGTGAAATTTTGAAGATTGAAGATGCAGAGTTACAAAGCCAAAGATAGAGTGCCACGAAAGGTTTGCAAAAAATGTTTTGATATGATGCCTGATAATGCAATGTAATGAAAAATTGGCCTTACAAGGGTCTTATTGTTATGAACCTTTAATATAATGCTTGAAGGTAAGGTTCAGAAATGTAGAATTTTGAGGATTGTAAATTGACAAAATAGGGCAGCTGGGTAGATGTTTTTTGGGGGTATAGAAATGATGGATGTAAGGTGCCTGGATTTGAAATTTTTATCTACTCTTTCTTTATTAATAAAATACAATATTATTACTGATACAAAAAATAAATAAAAGGGAAGATTATAAGGTTTTTGATGTGCTCGAGTAGTATGTTACTAATGTTTTGAAAATGCTAGCATCTACAAGGAAAAAAAATGTCGAATAAATAAAACTTGGCCAATAGGAATATTATCACTAATCTATTTATCTAGTAAACACTTGAAAGACCAATTAAAACTTATCATGTCACCTTGGTTATTGCAACCTTTCCTTTCATTATGAACTTGATTTTTAAGGACAATTGATTTTCATTTTGAACTTACTCCTCTTAAAAAATTAATATCAAGGCATGATCAGGCATAATGGGAAAGATAGCAATGGTGTAGCAAGATTTCCTACCAACAACCAAAATAATAATAATATAAAGATTTATTTTACTACAAGAATTGAATGGTGAATGTTGAAATATGAGGAAATAAATGGTGTTGCTCTAGTAGAATAACATGTGAATGTTGGAATATGAAAAAATTTAGTACATATATACAAACCATAGAGATTTGCATGTACCTCCTTATAGTAATACATATCTGCACATAAAACTTAGGACAATAAAATTATATGTACCACATATCCATTTAAGAAACAAATAAAATTGAAAATTGTATCTAGTTTAGAAAATCAGTAAAATAGAAAAAATATAAAAAGAAGCTAAGCACTTTTAGTTCACCTAAAAACATAAAATTTAATATACATCTATATTTAAAAAAAACACATTCAGTTGACAACATATAAATATCATTAGAGCTCGGATTTAATAGAAAAGTATGGTAGATTTTCTATAACATCACAAATGAATATAGAAAATAAGAAAGAAAGATGATTAAAGTGGAAATTTTAGGCACCTAGAGGATTATCAAACCACATAGATCTTCTTGTACTTCCTCAAAGTTAAACATATCACACACAACACTTAGGACAATAATAAAATTATATGTACCATATATCCATTTAAGAAGAGAAAAATGAAAATTATATCTATCAACTTAGAAAATCAATAAAATAACACAAAAGTTAATATACATCCACATTGAGAAAAATAATACATTCTCCTATGGACACCATACAAATATCATCTAAGAGAATTAAATAGAAAAATAAGGTAGATTTTCTATAACATCACAAATGAATATAGCAAATAAGAAAGCCACAAAGATGATTAAAGTGGAAATTAGAGACATCCTCAAGGATTATCTTTTAAATAGTAAAAACAAGATAATTTTTTCCATAGACAAATGAATAACAGATAAGAAAAAACTATATAATACAAATATAATCTAATTTTAATTAATATTATTCACATAGACTATACACTAGACTAAATACCTTAAGTGTTGATGGAGACAAAATTGATCCTCTACCTGTGGTCTATATCTTGAACCCAAGATTTATCTTATATATTATATCACCAAAATTAATTAACATTTCAAGAACTATCATTCTCAAATCAAATCAAATTTAAGAGTTGAAGATTTTGGTAACAAATAGGTGATTAACCAATCAATCATGCTCTTGTATGGAAAAAGAAAGCCCATCAGTTATAATTTTTCTTATTTTTTCCTATTCATTGCCTCAAACTAAATGTGATGTAAACATAGGAAAAAATTGGTTAAATATGAATAAGTTCCAGCCATGAACAGATTTCTTTTGTTTCAAATTTCTAAATTCAATTTTTTTTAGAAATCTACATATAAAGAATGAGTTTCTTCTAGATTATATTTTATTGGGTGCAAAATTTTAGGCTTGGAATTTTGATAATAAAACATTCTTGAGCTGCCTTGTCTTGTTTGTATAAATAGTCAAATGAAAAAATATAAGAACCAATTAAATTAAAGTTAATTAAAATTTTTTAAATATTAATTAAAAACTATGTCTATACTTTGAAACAGGTGAAACTGATTTGTTAAAGAATATTAATAAATAGTTAAAAGCCATTTTTTTATCTATAATTTTTAATGACAAACACTAATGAAAATAATGAGTATTGTTGATAATTTATAATAATTATATATAAAATTATTTATATAGTAAAATAATTTAAATATAATATATGTCAAATTCATTTAAACTTTACTCCATTCAAAAATCATTTTATTTCTTTAGACATAAATTTAATAAAATTAAATAATTCGAGTTTAGAAATGTTGAATTTTATTCCATCTTGGGGTTCTTCAATATGAAAATAAGGAGAGGGGAGATTGTTTGTTCTCATACAATATCCAATAGCTAGTTTGTTTTTAAAGAAGGGAGATGATCAATTTGACACGAGTGTCTAATGTTGAATTGCTTCAAAATGAAATGTGTTGTATTGGATTCAAAATGAAATGTGTTGTATTGGATTTTGGTACACTACTCATGGACTACCAGAAAGCCCGCTTCACAATGCCAGGAGATCAATACTATATGAGTTTAATAATACATGGGATCTATAAACTTAATTGCATCCGATAGGGGAGAGTAATTGGTCAGAAATGCCTTCCTCCTCGGATTCTGCAAAAGGAGGTGTGATGTCGGGTGGTATGAAATTGAGGTCATCGAGATGAAGCCTCCTCCTTCCCTCTTCCTCTTCATCCACACACACTGCTGTGCTCACAATACAATTCCCCTGGCTGACATAATGTCTCCAGTAATAATGCCGCACGGAATGGGCAAAGAGTAGCCTTGCCCTGTTGTCAGGAGCGATCCAGGCAAGAGCGCCGCTGGGTAAATGTGGGAGAGCCTTTCTGACACGTGTTTCTCTTTCTTCCCACGACCCTCCCACATCCACATATATCATCTTCCCACCTTCCTCTGATGCCGCCAACTCCATCGACTTCTTCTTCACTGCTTCCCAACATGATGATGATGTCACATCACTCTCCTTTTACAACATCCACACCTTTTCCCTACCTCCCGGACTGGGCGACTCCCCGAGCTGCCCATTCTCATCAACATGCACGAATTTTGACTCGCTGTGAAAAAATGCTCTACCCATCACATCCACATATGGGTACCATTCATCAAGCCGCGGATATCTCTGCAATGCAACGAAGACACTCAATTAAAAACAAAATATTGAGCAGTGATAAACAGTGAAATAAAATTCTTAGTTAAGCACAACAGAATTTTATAACAACCAAATTACCCCTCTTGATCCGCACTCCACTGCTGCTAAAGAGTATTGCTCCTTCACTTGTTCCCACGGCTTTTTCAACATCGGGCTTCCGTGTATATCCACCATCATCAATCCCTTCATCTTGCCTAACTTCTCCATTGTATTTTCCTCCAGTTGAGGACAATTTGAAGCCTTCACAGCAATTAGTGAACTCAAACATTCGAAATCGCCAGAGAGGCTCTGTAATACATTGCATCTATGTATGTTCAGATATTTTAAACGCTTCAGCTGACCAAAATTTTGAGGTAGATTCTCAGAGTCTTGCAACACCAAACGCTCCAAAGAAGCGAGGTTTCCGAAACTTTCTCGCAATAAAGCTAGTTGTGTACATCTGATTAAATATAGATGTATCAAACTATATAAATTGCCAAAACTTTCTGGAAGGCTCTCCAAGCTAGAACAATGACTAAAATACAATGTTTTTAAACAAGACAAACTACCAAAATTGTTTGGAAGGCTCTCTAAGCTGGAACAATGCATTAAATCCAAATGTTCTAAAGAAGACAAACTACCAAAACTGTTTGGAAGGCTCCCCAAGCTGGAACAAGACTCTAAATTCAAATGTTCTAAAGAAGACAAACTACCAAAACTGTTTGGAAGGCTCCCCAAGCTGGAACAATACTTTAAATCCAATTCTTTTAAACAAGACAAACTACCAAAACTGTTTGGAAGGCTCTCCAAGCTGAAACAATACCTTAAATTCAAATGTTGTAAACAAGACAAACTACCAAAACTGTTTGGAAGGCTCCCCAAGTTAGAACAATACCTTAAATCCAAATGTTCTAAAGAAGACAAACTACCAAAACTGTTTGGAAGGCTCCCCAAGCTGAAACAAGACTCTAAATTCAAATGTTCTAAGGAAGACAAACTTACTCTGAAATCTAACCTATTAATAAGAGTTCATTATAATGACCCAATAGATTAATTAAAAAGACCTAAAGAGTTTTATATCTATACTATAAGATATAAACCATTATTTATCTTATTTCAGATATAAGATCATAATTATTAACCTTCACTAATAGATTAATCTATACTAAGATATAAGATATAATTAAGATATTACTCTTTAAGATATAAGATATTATTAGTCATATATTGTATATGACTGGTTAATAAGATATAAACCATTATTAATCATTAGTGATATTAATAATGATCATAAATCTATATACTGTGATTGGTATATTTTTTTAATAATTGCATCATTATGTCATTAATTTTATATTTTATATCATGCTTGTGATCATCTGTCATTTTAGATAATGTATACCAATTATCATGTAACCGTGATATACTAGCTTCATATATAACAAGTTTTCAATACCTTTATAACTACCACACAGTTCAAAAGTCAAACTTTCATTTAAAAAATGAAGCTCTAGAAGCATTTGTAAATATTAAAAAATCCATCAAGGAAGCCCCTATCCTTAAATCTCTTGATTAAACTAAACCTTTTCAATTATTTTCTTTTGCTTCATATCATACTATTGCGGCTGTTTATTACAAAAGAATGATGAAGGTTATGAGCAACCCATAGTTTTTTTAAGTAAAACTCTTCAAGCTTCTGAACTAAATTATGATATTAATGAAAAACAAGCATATGCACTTGTGAAGGCAGTAAAATCTTTCAGACCTTATTTGGTAGGGGCAAAAGTAATTGCTTATATTCCTAATGCATCAATTAAGGATATATTCAGGCAATCAGAAGTCACTGGATGAAGATGCAGATGGGTGAATCAGATTCAAGAGTTTGATATAGAGATTCAGATTACAAAGATCATCAGAGGACAAGGGCTGGCAAAGCTGATGGCAGAATCAAATATGGATGCGTTGCAAGTGAACCAAATGGATCTAAGTGAAACCCAAACCAGCATTGAAAGATGTTCTTGGTATACTGACATTGTTTATTTTCTAAAACATATGAAATGTCCTGAAAATTTTAATGATAATCAGAAAAGAACATTAAGGTTAAAAGCATCTAAATATGTTTTGATTCAAGGTGATTTGTATTGGAAAAACATAGATGGTATACATCTTTTGTGTCTAGATAAATATTAGGCTAAAGAAGTACTTAAGGATCTTCATGGTGGACAATGTGGAGGGCATTTCTCAGCAAGAACCACTGCACACAAAATTCTAAATGTAGGATATTACTGGCCTAGTATATTTAAGGATTGTCATGAATATGTTCAAAGATGTGAGACATGTCAAAAAATTTCAAGGAAGCTTAAGTATAATGGTGCATTGCCTCTTAACCCTATGATTACTGAAGAACCATTCCAAATGTGGGGAATAGACTTCATAGGGGAAATTATTGATACTTCTCATGGTGGGTATCAATGGATATTAGTAGCCACTAATTACTTTACTAAATGGGTAGAGGCCATACCTACTAGACAGGCTACTAGTAAAGTGGTGATTAAGTTCTTAACTAAAAATATACTGACAAGGTTTGGTGTTCCTCATAAAATTGTTTGTGATAATGCCATGTGTTTTAGATCTAAAGAATTCACTCAATTTCATGAGAAGTATGGTATAAAAATCTCTTATTCATCCCCTTATCATCCTCAAGGGAATGGCCAAGCAGAATCCAGCAATAAGAACATTATGAAGATTATCAAAAGAATGTTGGATAACAATAAGAGAGCATGGGATTCTAAGTTTCCATTAGTACTTTGGGCAGATAGAATTACAGTTAAGAAAGCTACTAGATATGCACCATTTGAACTAGTATATGGGAAAAGGGCTCATCTACCACTGAATAACCTACTACCAATGTACAAGTTTTTCAATGATGAGTAGTGGGAAGAAGTTGACTTCATGGAAGATAGACTGTATCAGCTTGCAGAACTGGATGAAATAAGGAATCAAGCTCAAGAAAGGAATCACGAATTGCAGCAGAAAGTTAAGATTCTATTCGACAAAAAGACTACTGAGAGAAAGTTCTAGGAGAGTGACTTAGTATTGAGATGGAATGTGAAAGATCAAGATAAGGGAAAACATGGGAAATTTGATGCTTTGTGGGTTGGCCCTTTCGTCATCACTGGTAATCGAGGTGAGAATTCTTACTTATTATAAGATTTAGAAGGTAATGTTCATGAACTGCCTGTACATGGTCAGTATCTTAAGCCCTTCTTCTCTTAAGAATTTACAAAGGCAGGTTCTCCTTTCCTTGTATTATATTCTTTATTCTTTTATCTCTCTAATGGCTTCTCAAGAGATAGCTAGGATCTTGTTGTATTCAGGTATAAATACACATCCCCAGAAAGAGCCACTGGGGTTGCTTAAATTTATTGATTAAATTTGAACACCTATGCAAGTCAGGGAAGTATTTTTGCATTATTATATGGTCTGTGTTCTTATTTATTTTCCTCTTTTTATTAATCATTTCTTATTCCTAACTCTAAAATCTGCAGGTATTTAAAAATTCATGTTTTTATCTTATCAGATTGGCTATACATTTCAAATTTACATTTTAAATGGCTTGCAAATATTATTTGAATTCATAATATAGTCGTTATCCTCATTCTCATGGGCTTGATATTTATTTAATTTATTTTATGCTTTATTGCAGAAAAGGTTTATTATAAAGAAAAATCAAATGCATACCTTTTGATCCAACGGTGGTCGTGATGTCGTTTGGGCTATGATGCAAGATCTCTTTCCTTCACGACATTACGATGGATCGACAAGTGTCCACAATAATGTGGGATCCATTATTAAAATGTTGGGCCTACCTTTTTAAAGAAAAGACCTTGCATAAAGTGCAGGCAAGATCTACGGTTGAGGAGATTTAATCGGACAGTGGTCGCTTTCCCGCTATGAAAAGTTGCATGATTTATATTCATAACGAGAACACGACGAGCCGACATCTACCCTGGGACCCACAGTTTCTAAGTGATAAAGATTTGGATGGCCACGTCTGATCTTTGATCGACGTGGCATTGATCTACGGTTGTCGTGAAGTCGGGAAATAAACCCAGGGTTAAGCAAATCCTTAATGACATGGCGACTACAGTTTTCTCATGACCTCGAGACAAACTCAAGGTTATGGCAAGACCCACTTTCCTTTCTTTTTTCATGTGATCGCTGGTTAAAAAATGAATATACTTTATGCTCTCCCGACTTGGTGATTTCCTTGGTCACGTTGTCTCTAGATAAAAGTGAATATTCTCATTTCCTTTGGCGACTAAGTATGGATTGTTGATTTCATTCTGAGCATGATAAAGATCTATGGTGGTCAGGAGATCACAGAATAAAGTTTGAAAAGTTAGAGGAATCAAGCGATTAAGCGACGACGTATTGTCTCGAGGTCGCCAAATTAAAGTAAAGCATTCAGAGACTTGGAGATTATTACCTTGTCGCTAAATCTCCAAAAAAATTTATGATGTCAGCAATTATTGCGAGATTAAATGTCAGTCGTCTGATGATAAAGAGAGAAAGATCTACGGTGGTCGAGAGATCTCAGAATCAAGTTTGGAAAGTCAAAAAAATTTCGCGATTAAGAGACTACCATGCAGTCGTCAAGTCTCTGGATTTTTAACCTAAAGTTAATTGAAAGTTTTTTTACACTGCTGTCACGTAATCTCATGATATATCAAGGGTTAAGGAAAAGTGATCGAGACTATGAGACTACACAGTCATGGAGTCGCTGGATAGAGGCCAAGGTTAAAGTGATCGATATTTTCTCGTGTCTGATCTACGATTGACACTCGAATCAAAAGCTGCCACATATCAATGAAAAGTCAAAGATGCTGAACTAGCTAATGACTTGGATTTCTTTCTTGTTGCTTATGATTATTAAATTATTATTTTATTTTTAATATCGACTGAGGGTTTCATTGAGAATTTGATACATCGATGGGGTTTTTCAAGTTATGAACAGGTGTTATAAAGGATGACTGATCGACTAGAAATAAAGAGAGGAAGATCTGAAGCCATGCATATGATCATTCATGTACCATGCAGAAGATCGAAAGATATCTGGATTTGTTTTAAATGATAATTTAACCAAACTATTTATTATTCATATAACTGTTGTTTATGAATGATTATTCATTCTTAATTGTAATTGGTTGTTCGATTGTTGATCTACGGTTAGATTTTGGAGATGAACCGTTGTATTGATTGGTAGCTTGTTTTGCATCCTTTGGATTTCATATAAAAGGATATCATGATCAATACAAGGCTCTCTCTTCGGACTGGATGTTGTTGGTCAGATAGGATAGTTTTTGATTGACAACTGTAACAAGAATTGATTGTACCATTTTCTTTCATTTAATATATGAGTAGACCTTTTTCTGTCATCAGTAATAGATATTTCTCATTTACAATTGGTCCTTCAGATAAATCAATTGGAAATTCTTCAGAGTGATAGTTTGATGTGTATGTTGCTAGGTTTGATTCGTCATTGTTATCTTTTGTTGATTCTCTCATCTTGCATGGTTAAAACCCTATTAGTTGAGGCCTCAATTAATTGGTCTGTCATTTGAGAGAATTTTGTTTTATTTAGATATCTTTGAATTCATTATGAAGCTACATATCCATTCCAAATGCCTCTGAAGTGATAGTTTTTCTCATGAAACTGTCTCTGAAGTCGAACAAAAGATTGGGTGAGATTGACTCTATTGCCCATTGAAAGAACAAGGCACTAGTCTGCATTCTATGAGTGATTATGGTCATTGGTTCATTGTCTATAGTTCTTGTGATAAATCTATTCATTTGTACTAAGCATCTACATAAAAATACTCTTTATACATTAACATTTTCAATCAACATTTGTGAAATGCAGTTACATAGTTCGAGCTTTCTTTCAATTTGCCTTGCCACAACTTGGAAGGAGAAGTTATTTCATGATCTTTTATCTGCTATAAAAAGCCTTGAAGTTTGAAATACAGATTCAGGGAATAGGCTTACCAACCTGGGTTCTGCAGAGCCTAAATTACAGAAGTTTCATCCTTCCCCAAGGTTTGAACTTGTTAGTTGGCCGATTCACTTGGTTTTCCCAACATTGGGTAGGAAAACCCATAGGAATTCCAATCAGTTGTTTCGAGTACCAACAGAGCCGACCTGATGGTGTAGCACATTGTGTTGGCATAACTGATTTGAATATACAAAAGAGATTGATGGCTTGACTTATTGGAAGAAAAGAAGGATAATATTACAGATGAAATGCAAGAGATGATTAAATCAATTATTGTGTTGTCATTGATGCAAAGGGGGACTAATAGAGTTCAGACAATGATGAATTTATAAGTGATTTGATTCTACATGAGTTAAGATAATTTGATATACCATTATGGGTTGATATACTAAGTCGGTAAACGCAAGGTTACCACTATGGAATAGTGAAGTCGGTAAAGGTTACCGAGTGTGCAGTGGACACCGAGTAAGACTGTTGACCGAGTATGTTGATCACCATGCACCGAGCTAAAGAAAGGAAGAACAGATAAGGATAAGATCAGATCTTATGCCAGATCAGCACGCGTAGGAAAATATAAGATCATGCAGAGTTAGTTACAAGATCAATGGATAGAATTAATCATGTTGAAGATAAACATCAATGAAATAAAGTAATTAAATGATACATTAATTGAGGAGAATATTACAAGTTCCAAGGTGATACATTTTTCACCGAGCAAAGCAAATTTGAATGTTGTAAGCGGCAAAACAAACTATGGAGACGAAGCGGAAAAACTAACGATGGAGATTAAGAGGCAAAAAGGATGAAGGTGTTTAAGCAGAAAAAGAGTCTATAAAAGGAATAAACACCAGAAGGAAAAGTGTGGAAAATTGGAGAAGGAACTATTATGTTGTAGGAGTGTCCACCGACCAAACTCAGAGATTAAAGAAGAGAATAGAGGATCCCAGAAAAGACAAATCAAGTGAAGGAAGCACAAGATTAGAGAAGTGAAATGGAGATTTGAATCAGGCAAAGGTAGTTGTACATTATATAGATCAAACCCTTTACTATTACTTTCTAATCACTATGACATAAAATCTCTTAACAGAGTAGGCTTAGCAACTTGATTGTAAATCTCTTAACCGAGTACAGTAATCAGATTAGTGTTGTGAAATCCTTTAGCAAGGTCACTTTTAGCAGAGTGAAGATCTTAGTAGATCTAAGGCAAATCTCTTAGCAAAGTCACATTTGATAGTGTGCATTGTAATTCTTAAACAAATTGGTTTTTAACTGAGCATACCTCAAGAAGGTATTTTTCTAGTGGGTCAGAAATCCCATAGTGGTTTTCCCGAGTTGGATTTCCATGTTAAACACTGTGTTATGATTGCTTTTCTATGATCTTTAATTTGTTTATATGATAAGCATAGATCTGATAAAGTGGTTAAGTCGGTTACTGCACTGTTATTTCTTTTGCACAAGTTTGCTATTGCAGTTACCAAGTTGTTGTTAGTTGGTCACCGAGTTTTTTTGTTGAATCGGTATTGAAGTTTAAGTTTGAATTATCCTATATTACTGATTCACCCCCTGTCTCTCAGTAATATCAACACATTGATCTTATTTGTTTAAGTCAAGGATACTTTGTATCAGACCTTAGAGACATTGTAATTATTTATTTGTAATTAAGAATGACAAGTATAAGGTCACCTTAAGTTATGTAATCATTTTTGTATTGAAAAGAGGTATTCTGATGGCCGACCTCTTGGTGATTTATGAAAGTAATTTGTATATAAGGAAAAAAAATTTCCTTGAGAATGTGTGGGAAGCGAAGAAAATAGTGTTATGCGAACTGCATGATCACAAAGATATAAAAGTGGCTTGCCTTCCTAAGGTTGAAATTTACTAAGATACCATTGAAGATAAAAGGGGATTCAATTGTAGCCGAAAGATAGTTGTACACCCTTAACTGGGTTTTGTGTTCTCCTAACAGGGAAAGCTTTTGACAGGGCTATTGGACTCCTAACAGGGTCAATCTCTTTACAAGGATCTTTTTGTAATAGATTCCTAATAGCGTCTATCCATTAAAGGACCTTCCTATTGTATTTATCATCTCCTAATAGGGATATTACTCCTTACAGGGTAACATTCTTATAGTGTAGATTATCTTGTGGGTTTCATCCCCACCGGAGTTTTCCCTTAACAGGTTTTCCTCGAGAAAAAAAAATTTGGTGTTTATTTTGTTGTGTTGGTGTATGTGTTTTGATTTACTGATTGAACCCCCCACTCTTAGATCAATAAGATATTGTTATTCTAATAATTGGTATCAGAGCTTTAGGTCCTCCAAGAAGAAAAAGCCTAACAACTTGAGGAAAAGATCAAAATGTCTTATTTCAGAAAAGAGAGTCCAAGGTTTGATAGCAAAAATTTCAGTACCTAGAAAGACAAAATGAAAACACATTTATTGTGTTTGGGGTTTGAGTACTGGTTGATAGTTAAAAATCAGGTTGAATTGGTGATCAAAGAAAACTTGGAAGCAGACACCACTACTGAACAACAAAGAAAATAATTTCATTAGAATATGATTGCAAGAGAGGCACTCATCAACTCACTATCTGACATGGATTTCATTAAAGTTGGAGATCTAGAAAAAGCACATGACATATGGATCAGACTGATCTCAATCTATGAAGGAGACATATACACTAGAAGAGCTAAACTCCAAGGATGGAAAAGAAAGCTAGAAACATTGTAGATGAAAGATGATGAGATAGTAAGATTGTATGTACAGAGGATAAATGAGTGTGTATCAGGGATAAAAAAAAATGGAGGCACTTAAAGCAACAGTTCACAGAACCATAGAAACAAGAGACAAGTACAATGATGAATTGAGAGATATTGAAAGATCAGAAGAAGATCTTGACAAAAGAGTTCTTGCACTCATTGGAAGAAGAGAAAGAATCAAAAGAGGTAAGTTACCAGTAACCTGCTTCAACTGTAACGAAATAGGACACTTTGCCTCTAAATGTCCTAAGAAGAGAGTTAATGGGAGGAGAAGATTTAATAAGTATACAAAAGACAAATAATGTTACTATGCAGATGAAGAATCACAAGATGATGAATGTGAAGTCAATGAAGAACTTGGCTTTGTAGCCATGAAAGAAGAAACAGTTGAAGAAGAAAAAGATCTAATTTCTCATGTTAAAAAGGGAAATGATTGGATTATAGATAGTGGATGCTCACAACACATGATAGGTGACACAAGCAAGTTTATCAGCCTTAGAGACTATGAAGGTGGTGTTGTTAGAATGGGTGAGAACACTGCAAAGACAATAGTTGGAATTGGAACCATCTCTTTGAATGGAAAGAACCAAACTGAGGATGTCTACTATGTCAAAGGGATGAAACACAACTTGTTAAGTGTTGGAAAACTTGTGGAAAGAGGGTATCATCTTCAGTTCAAAGATGGAAAGTGTTTGATTAAGGATAAAAGAGGAATTCAGATTTCTATTGGTGCTCTAGGTGGGAGCAATGTTTTTCATTTGGATGCAAAGGAAGCTGATTGTTTTGTTAGCAGAGTGGATGACAGTTGGTTATGGCACAAAAGGTTTTGTCATATCAAATTTGACAACATTGTAATGGCAAGCAATACTAATGCGGTCAGAGATTTTCCCAAGATAGTCAAGAATATAAATATTGAATGTAGAGAATGCATTTTGGGAAAATAAACAAGGACAAGCTTTCATAGTAGAGATCTCTCAGCAAGACAGAAGCTAGATTTGGTGCATACAGACCTGTGTTTCCCTACTCAAACTTTCTCATACTATGGTGACAGGTACTCTATTTTGTTCATTGATGATTACTCTAGAATGATGTGGGTTGGTTCTCTTAGAGATAAATCAGATGCTTTTGAGAAATTTAGATATTTTAAGGCTGGAGTAGAAAAGGAGATAGGTTTAAGGATCAAATGTCTAAGGTCAGAAAAAGGAGGTGAATTCACATCACATGAGTTCAATATGTTTTGCAATGAGCATGGAATAGAAAGACAAACCTCAGCACACAAAACACCACAACAAAATGGTGTAGCTGGAAGAAGAAACAGATCAATCCTTGGTGCTGCAAGGACAATATTGATTGAAGGAAAATTTGCTCACAAATATTGGAGGGAGGCTATGAGTACTTTTGTATACACTATGAACAAAATTCAGATCAGAGATGGAACAAACAAAACTTTTTATGAACTCTGGTATGGTGAACCCCCCACTGCTAACTACTTTAGAATCTTTGGTAGTAAATGCTATATAAAAAGAGATGATGGAGTTGAAAAGTTTGATCCAAGAAGTGATGAAGGGATATTTCTAGGATATGCTTTAAACAGTAAGGCTTACATATGCTTTAACCTAAGAACCAAGACGATGATTAAAAGTGTGCATGTAAGAATTGATGAAAAGTTTCAAATACAAGAAAGAATCTCAAATCATCCTTGGAATAAAGATGAAAATGAGAAGACTCAAGAAATCATAATTCAGTGTGAAGAAGAAAAAGAACATGAAGAACTTCAAGAGCCTATCCAGGAAGACAATACAGAAAAGGAAAATGTGGAGACATTAAAGATACCTAGTCATATTGCAAGGGATCATCCATCACATCAAATCATTGGAGACAAAAGCACAGGTCCTAGAATAAGGGTGCAGACCAGGGAAACACTCTACCTATTGTCACAAATAGAACCAAAGATAGCAATTGAGGCTCACAGTGATGAATCATGGGTGAAGGAAATTGAAGAAGAATTGGATCAAATCATGAAGAACAACACTTGGGATCTTGTTTCAAGACCAAAGGACAAGAATGTAATAGGTACTAAATGGGTTTTCAAAAACAAGATGGACGAAGAAGGAACTATCATCATAAATAAGGCCAGACTAGTATGCAAAGGCTACTCACAAGGAGAAGGAATTGATTATGAGGAAATATTTGCACTTGTAGCAGGATTAGAAGCATTCAAACTGTTTCTTGCTTATGTAGCTCACAAGAATTTCAAATTATACCAAATGGATGTGAAATCTACATTCTTGAATGGATATCTCGAAGAGGAAGTATACATTGAACAACCAGAAGGTTTCTCTCTATCAGAAGATAAAGACATGGTGTGCAAACTGAAAAAGGCACTATATCGATTGAGGAAAGCTCCTAGAGCTTGGTATGAAAGGCTTGATAAGTATCTAACACAATTAGGCTTCAAGAAAGGACATGCAAACAGTAACCTATATCTGAAACATGGCAGTGAAGGACTACTAATAGTGGAATTTTTTGTTGATGATATTATATTTGGAGGAAATGATGAAATAAGTAATTTGCAAATGAAATGAAAGAAGAATTTGAAATGTCCATGAGTGGGGAGATAAAATTATTCCTTGGATTACAGATTCATCAAAGAGAAGATGTAATATTCATATCTCAGACAAAGTACTTGAAAGAATTATTAAATAAATTTGGAATGAGCGATAGTAAACCACTTGGAACACCCATGGTAACAGGATGCAAGCTGACTAGTTTAGATGATTTTGAGAATGTTCCTCAGACTGAATATAGATCAATGATTGGTGGATTGTAGTACCTCACTCACACTAGACCAGACATTACTAATGCAATTGGAATAGTAGCAAGATTCCAAGCCGATCCCAAACAAAGTCACTTGATTGCAGTAAAAGGAATATTTAGGCATCTTAAAGGAACCACTGAGTTAGGACTTTGGTATGATAGATCAAAAGACTTTACATTGGATATCTTCACTGATGTTGATTAGGCGGGCTAAGTTGATGACAAAAAAAGCACAAATGGAGGACCCTTTTTTCCTTGGAAAAAGATTAGTATCTTGGATCAGTAAGAAACAGAGTTCTGTATCTCAATCAACAATAGAAGATGAATATGTAGCAGCAGCAATAAACTATCAACAAGTCATATGGATGAAGCATATGTTGGAAGACATAGATATCAGTACTGAGGATGCTATTATCATACACTATGATAATATTAGTGAAATTCACATGTCTAAGAATCCAGTACAACACTCAAAAAGTAAGCACTTTGAGATCAAGTATCATTTATTAAGGGAAAAAGTAGCAGAAAAAGTTGTAAGACTTGAATACATCAGCACAAAGGAAAAAATTGTAGATATATTTACAAAGCCTCTGAACAAAGAAACCTTTGAGTAATTCACAAATTTTCTTGGGGTTAAATCCCCACCTTCTGGGTCACATTAAGCATGCAAGGATAGCACAAGTCCATTGGGCATGATTGCCTCATCATTCATGGACTTGATGCAGTGGTCTACTCTTGAGGGGGAGTAGTTATGAATGGTTTAACCTTTGATCAGGGTGAGTATGCATCCATTGAGGAATTACATACATATGTTATTGGCACCCTTTTCCATTGATGTCAAAGGGGGAGAGAGAGAGATATGTGAAAAACCTTCACATATAAGGGATATCAGTGAAAGGGGGGCATTATGCAAGTAATGCTTTTAGATACAAGAAACATTAGTGAAAGGGGGAGCATTGGTTCATAGAAGTTGTTAGAGGATATTGAAAAGGTCGTAAAAGAAAGGGTGACTCCACAAGTAGATTCAATTCTTCGATTGATGGTTTTTCACATATCATATGTTGCCATCAATGCCAAAGGGGGAGATTGTTGGAAATGTTGTATCGTTGGACAAGGTTTTGTCATTGATGTCAACATATGTTCAACAGAAGAAGAACAAATTTGCAGAAGACACAGAATCATCAAATTGGCACTATGCATCAAGCGGCCTTAAGGAAAACTACCAAGATGAGTCTATAGCACCTAGCTATGACCATAGATAATTTGGAGGTCATATGATGAATTTATCAGTACTCTAGTGAAGACTGATCTGCAGGACCAGAGACAGTGAAGAAGAGAAGAGTTGCATAAGACATAGTATGCTCAGAGTGTTGACCTACATCCAGCAGGCTTAAAGAAAGGTTTCAGGATGTCTTTACAGTGCTCATATATGATCGCTTCACATTTGGAGCTCATATGGGAAAGTTATAATAGATCTGGTGAAGACTAGTCTACAGGACCAAAGACAGTGAATTCGTTTGGACAGGATGCAGTGTAAAGGTCGTAACTTTGTTATGATTGTAGATAACATCAAGTGACCTTGGATTACTATTGAAGACATCCTACTAAAGACTTAGTGTTCTCTCAACATGTTCATATGATGGACGATGCCTTGAAGGATGCGTTTGGTCACGTGCAAATTAAGGAGGAGTCGACCTGATGGTGTACCACATTGATCTTATTTGTTTAAGTCAAGGATACTTTGTAGCTAACCTTAGAGATATTGTAATTGTTTATTTGTAATTATGGACGACATGTATAAGGTCACCTTAAGTTATGTAATCATGTTTGTATTGAAAAGAGGTATTTTGATGGCTGACTTCTTGGTGATTTATGAAAGTAATTTGTATATAAGGAAAGATGTTTTCCTTGAGAATGTGTGGGAAGTGAAGAAAAGAGTGTTATGAAAACTACATGATCATAGACGTATAATAGTGGCTTGCCTACCTCAGGTGGGAATTTACTGAGATACTATTGAAGGTAAAAAGGGATTCGGTTGTAGTTGAAGGATAGTTGTACACCCTTAACTGGGTTTTGTGTGCTCCTAACAGGGAAAGCTTTTGATAGGGCTATTGGGCTCCTAACAAGGTCGATCTCTTAATAGGGATCTTTTTGTAATAAACTCCTAATAGGGTTTGTCCATTAAACGACCGGCCTATTGTATTTATTAGCTCCTAACAAGGCTATTACTCCTTATAGGGTAATATTCTTATAGTGAAGATTATCTTGTGGGTTTCATCCCCACTGGGGTTTTCCCTTAACAAGGTTTCCTCGAGAAAAAAAATCTTGGTGCTCATTTTATTGTGTTGGTGTGTGTGTTTTGATATACTGATTCACCCCCCCCCCCCCCCCTCCCCTCTCAAATTAATAAGGCATTGTTATTCTAACATCTAGTGTGAATTCTTTAGATCTGTCATACCAAAGTCCCAACTCTATGGTTCCTTGAAGATATCTAAATATCATTTTTACTGCCATCAAGTGATTATCTCTAGGATATACCTAAAATCTTGCAACAATTCCAACTGCACTGGAGATATCTGGTCTAGTGTGAGTAAGATATTGCAATCCCCCAATCATTGATCTATATTGAGTCTGAAGAACATTCTCAGATTCATCAGAACTGGAAAACTTACACCCTGTTATCATGGGTGTTCCAACTGGTTTTCTTTCACTCATTTCAAATTTCTTCAATAGGTCTTTCAGTTATTTTGTCTGTGAGATAAATATCCCATCCTTGCTCTGATGTATTTGTAGTCCAAGAAAAAACTTCATCTCCCCAATCATAGACATCTCAAATTCTTTCTTTATTTCATTTGCCATTGTTTTCTCATATCATTATTTCCTCCAAATATGATGTCATCTACAAAGACTTCTACGATCAGTAGACCTTCATTGCTATGTTTCAAATATAGTTTACTGTCTGCATTACCTTTCTTGAAACCAAGTTGTGACAGATACTTGTCAAGCCTTGTATACCAAGCTCTGGGATATTGCTTTCATCCATACATTTCCTTTTTTTAACTTACATACCATGTATTTATCTTCTGACAGAGAGAATCCATCACATTGTTCAATGTAGACTTACTCTTCTAAGTCTCCATTCAAGAATGCATATTTGACATCCATTTGATATACCTTCAAGTTCTTGTGGGCTGCATAAGCAAGAAATAATCTGAGTGCCTCTAGTCTCGCAACACGTTCAAAAGTCTCTTCATAGTCAATTCCTTCTCTTTGTGAATAGCCTATGCACATAAGTGTTTCCTTGTTTCTAATAATGGCTCCTTCCTCATTCATCTTGTTTCTGAAAACCCATTTAGTGTTGGCATAACTAATTTGAATATGCAAGAAAGATTGATGGCTTGACTGATTGGAAGAAAAGAAGGATAATGCTAGAAATTAAATGCATAGAGATGATTAAATCAGTTATTATGTTGTCATTGATGTCAAGAGATTGACAAAGTTGAAGCTTATTATGTTGCCAAATATCATGGAGGATTTGGAATAGCAAAGGGTGACTAATAGAGTTCAAACAATGATAAGGTTATAAGTGATTTGATTTTACATGAGTTAAGATAACTCGGTATATCATTATGGGTTGATATACTAAGTTGGTAAAAGGAAGGATACCACTATGGAATAGTGAAGTCGGTAAAGGTTGCCAAGTGAGTAGTGGACATCGAGTAAGACTGTCGAACGAGTATGTTGATCACTATGCACTGAGTTAAAGGAAGAACAGATAAGGATAAGATCGAATCTTATGCCAGATCAGTATACGCAAGAAGAGATAAGATCATGCGGAGTTAGTTACAAGATCAATGGATAGAATTAATCATGTTGTAGACCAACAACAATCAAATAAAGTAATTGAATGACACATTTATTAAGGAGAATATTACAAGTTCCAAGGTGATACATTTTTGACTGAGCAATGCAAATTTGAATGTTCTAAAGTGGCAAAATGAATGATGAAGATGAAGCGGAAAAACTAATGATGGAGATTAAAAGGCAAAAAGGACAAAGGTGTTTAAGTGGAAAAATCATCTATAAAAGGAATGAACATCAGAAGGAAAGTGTGGAAGATTCGAGAAGGAACTGTTATGCTGCAGGAGTGTCACTGACCAAACTCAAAGATTGAAGAAGAGAACAGAGGAGCCCAGAAAAGAAAAATCAAGTGAAGGAAGCATAAGAGAATAGAAGTGAAATGGAGATCTGAATCAGGCAAAGGTAGTTGCACATTATACAGATCAAAACCCTTTACTGTTACTTTCTAATCATTGTGACATAAAATCTCTTAATAGAGTAGGCTTAACAGCTTGATTGTGAATCTCTTAACCGAGTACAATACTCAGATTAGTGTTGTTAAATCCTTTTGCAAGGTCACTTTTAGTAGAGTGACGATCTTACCAGATCTAAGGAAAATCTCTTAGCAGAGTCACATTTGACAGTGTGTATTGTAATTCTTAACCAATTTGGCTTTTAACCGAGCATACCTCAAGAGGGTATTTTCCTAGTGGGTCAAAAATCCCACAGTGGTTTTCCTGAGTTCGGTTTCCACATTAAATACTATGTTACATGATTGCATGTCTATGATCTTTAATTTTTTTATCTGATAAGCATAGACCTGATAAAGTGGTTAAGTCAGTTACTATATTGTTATTTCATTTGCATATGTTTAGTTTATTGTTGCAGTTACCGAGTTATTGTTTTTTGCTCACCGAGTTGTTTTGTTGAATCAATATTAAAGATTAAGTTTGAAATATCCTATATTATTGATTCACCCCCCTCTCACTAATATGAACAATTGGTATTAGAGCATCAGGTTGCATCTAGACAAGTTTCAAGGTACTTTTAGTGAAGATCCAAAATGTTTAAGAGAGAGGCACACAAGTTGTGTAAGACCAACTTTGCTACATGGTAGATGATAATGGAGTTACATATTTTAGGCATTGGAGATAGTGCACTAGATTTTATGAAGAATGGATATACTACTCCCACAAACTCACCCTTGACAGCTACCCAAATTGCTAAGAAGTAGGAGCACATACATTCAATGATTGAAATTACTAATGCTTTCACTGATGTTGAATTACAAGACATTAAGAAATATGATACTTCAAAGAAGATGTGGGATACTCTCGCACAAATCCATGCAGGAGATGCACAAGTACAAAAGGCAAAGGTAAATAGTTTGAAATGAATTTATGATGGTCTAATGATGAGAGAAGGAGAGAATATAGACCAATATAGCACCAGATTCAAGAAGATTGTGAGTGACATCAAAGATACAGGAGGTAATATTGAAGAAGAAGACATGATAGGTAAATTACTGAGAACCTTGTTACTTATTTATTCACAAAATGTTACAGCTATTCATGAGTTGATGTCAGTACCGAACATGATAAATACATTTGATATTTTTATTGGCAAACTAATGGCTTATGAGTTGAATGAGTTTGATAATGGTAGTTCGAGAATGAATAAGTTGGGATTTGCATTCAGTGCAACTTTGGAAGTTTCTAATCCCAAGTCAAGTACACCGAGTTCATCAAGATCAGGTAGACCAGCAAGTGAAAGATATATGAAGCGTAGAAAAGAGCTTGACAAACTATTTGAAGAGGCAAGAGAGCAAGAAGAACTGGAAGCAATGTTATCCCAAAGGTTAACAAGAGGTTAAGGTAGATACAAAGGTAAACTACCTCTGAAATGTTTTAATTACAATAAGATTGGTCACTTTGCTTCACAATGTCTAGACAACAAGAAAGATGAAGAGAAAGATACTGGAAGGACTGGAAGATTTAACAGATTCAAAAGCAACTGAGATAATAAGTACAAAATAAAGAAATACTATATTTTCAAGTTAGAAGATGATGAAGATATTGACTTGGATGATGATCAAGATGAAAATGAGGAAGTTGTGTTTGTAGCAATCAAAGATGATTCAGATGAAGAAAGCTATGAAGAAAAAGCCCTTATTTCCCAAGTAAGTAAAAATAATAAGTGGATTATTGATAGTGGTTGTACATCACATGACTAGAGATAAAAGTAAGTTCACTGATTTGATTAGATATGCTGGAGGAAATGTAAGATTTGGTAATAATGCTACATGCCTAGTAGTAGGAAGAGGATCTGTAATAATACTTGATGATACAAATATTGATGATGTGTATTGGGTTGATGGACTAAACCATAATCTGTTGAGTGTTGCTCAGTTTCTCAACACAGGTCACCGACTGGAATTCAACGACCAACAAGTATAAATATTTGACAAAAATGGAGACATAGTTGCCACCGGATCTCAATCAAAAGGTAATACATTCTATCTGAATTCCGCAAAAAAAACATGCTTATTTGGAAAGATGGAAGATGTTTGAATTTGGCACAAAAGGTTTTGTCATGTCAACTTTGACAATCTGATTAAGGTTAGTAAGACTAACCGAGTAAGAGGGTTACTGAGATTGGAAAAACCAAATAATGCAATGTGCAAAGAATGTCAATTAGGTAAGTTGACAAAGTCAAGTTTTAAGAGTCGGAGTGAGTCCACAACTGGTATACTTGAACTTATTCATACTGAACTATGTGGACCTATGAGGATAGAAAATTATTATGGAGACAAATACTTCATTCTTTTTGTTGATGACTATTCTAGAATGATGTTTGTTATGTTCTTAAAAGAAAAATCTAAAGCATTCCAAATGTTCAAATGGTATAAGGCAAGAGTTGAAAGAGGGACTGAAAGGAAGATCAAATGTCTGTGATATGATGGAGGAGAAGAATTTACTTCTGTTGAGTTTACTGTATTTTCTCATGATAATGGAATCAAGAGACAGATGTCAACGCTGAGAACACCACAAAAAAATGGTATGGAAGAGAGAAGGAACATATCTATAATTGATTGTGCTAGAACACTAATGATTGAAAAAGGGGTTGCATAATCATACTGGAGAGAAGTTGTAAGTATTGTTGTTCATACCCTCAATCGAGTTCAACTGAAGAAAGGTACAAACCGAACTCCATATGAAATCTCAAAAGGTAAGAAACCTTGTGTAAGTTACTTCAAAATCTTTGGAAGTAAATGTTATGTACTGAAGGATGATAGAAAAGGAAAGTTTGATCAGAAAAGTGAAGAAGGTATATTCCTAGGATATTCATCAAAGAGTAAAGCTTACAAATGTTTGATCAAGTCTACTAACAAAATGATTGAAAGTGAAAATGTGAAATTTGATGAATGTACAGATAAGGTAGGAGAAAGTAGTAAAGAACCCAAAGACTATGGAAGCTTTGTATATGTCAATACTGATGTACTGCCAAGTACATTACCGAGTACTAATCATGTTGCAACTGAAGTTCAACCGAGTCAAGAACAAGCTAAAAGAAATGAGCCAAAACATAACAATGAAGATATAGTTGAAGCTGAAGCTAGAACTAATCCTGTTCTTGCAAAATATGTGAGGAGGCATCACTCACTGAGCAGAATCATTAGAGACAAGAATGCGGGAGTCTTAACTAGAAGAAAAATAAGAGGTACATGTCTAATTTCTAAAATTGAATCTAGAACTGTTAATGAAACCCTAGACAGTACATATTGGATTGATGCTATGACTGAAGAAGTTGAGAAGATAGAAAAGAATGGCACATGGACTTTAGTTCCCAGACCGAGTGACAAAAATTTCATTGGAACAAAATGGATTTTCAGGAACAAATTGAATGAGAAAGGAGAATTAGTAAGAAACAAGGCGAGGTTAGTTTGCAAAGGTTATGCACAAGAAGGCATTGACTATGGTGAAACTTTTGTACCTATTGCAGATTAGGAGTTAGGATACTTCTTGCATATGCTTCTTACAAAGGATTCTAAGTATATCAGATGGATGTTAAGTCAACATTTCTGAATGGAATACTGGAGGAAGAAGTCTACACCAGAGATAGATGTCTGCACTGAGAACACCACAACAAAATGGTATGGCAGAGAGAAGGAACAAATATATAATTGATTGTGCTAGAACACTGATGATTGAAAAAGGGGTGCACAATCATACTGGAGAGAATTTGTAAGTATTATTGTTCATACCCTCAACTGAGTTCAACTAAAGAAAGGTACAAACTGAACTCCATATGAAATCTGGAAAGGTAAGAAACCCTGTGTAAGTTACTTCAAAATCTTTGGAAGTAAATGTTATGTACTGAAGGATGATAGAAAGGAAAGTTTGATCAGACAAGTGAAGAAGGTATATTCCTAGGATATTCATCAAAGAGCAATGCTTACAAATGTTTGATAAAGTCTACTAACAAAATGATTGAAAGTGCAAATGTGAAAGTTGATGAATCTGTAGATAAGGTAGGAGAAAGCAGTAAAGCACCAAAAGACTATGGAATCTTTATATATGTCAATACTGACATAGTTCCAAGTACATTATCGAGTACTAATAATTCTACAACTAAAGCTCAATTAAGTCAAGAACAAGCTAAAAGAAATGATCCAAAATAGAATAATGAAGATACAATTGAAGCTGAAGCTAGAACTGATCCTGTTCTTGGAAAATATGTGAGGGGGCATCACTCATTGAGTAGAATCATTGAGACAAGAATGCAGGAATCTTAACCAGAAGCAAAATAAGAGGTACATGTCTAATTTCTGAAATTGAACCTAGAACTGTTAATGAAGCTCTGGACAGTACAGATTGGATTGATGCTATGACTAAAGAAGTAGAGTAGATAAAAAAGAATGGCACATGGACTTTAGTTCCCAGACTGAGTGACAAAAATGTCATTGGAACACAATGGATTTTTAGGAACAAACTGAATGAGAAAGGTGATTTAGTAAGGAACATAGCAAGGTTAGTTTTCAAGGGTTATGCACAAGAAGGCATTGTCTATGGTGAAAATTTTGAACCTATTGCTAGATTAGAAGGAGTTAGGATACTTCTTGCATATTTTGCTTACAAAGGATTCAAAGTATATCAAATGGATGTTAAGTCAGCATTTCTGAATGGAATACTTGAGGAAGAACTATACATGGAACAACCTAAAGGATTCATTACCGAGAAGAACACGAACATGGTATGCAAGCTACACAAAGCACTATACGAACTAAAGCAAGCACCAAGAGCATGGTATGAAAGGTTACATTATTATTTACTTAAAACTGGTTTTGTAAGAACTAGTGATAGTAGTAACATGTATTTCAAGACTCATAGAAATGATAGGATTCTTATTGCTTCTATATTTTTTGATGATATAATATTTGGAGGCAATGAATCTTTGAGCGAGGAATTTTCAGAACAAATGAAGAAGGAATTTGAGATGTCAATGATTGGAGAAATCAAATTCTTCATTGGATTGCAGATTATGTAAATGAAGGATGGTTATTTATCACTCAGTCCAAATATATCATGGAGATTCTGAAAAAGTTCAAAATGGAAGAGTCAAAACCAAGGGGAACACCTATGACAACCAGATGCAAATTGAAAAAGGAAGATGAGTCTAAATCAGTTGATCAAACACTCTATTGATCACTGATTGGTAAATTACAGTATGTTGTCCACAACAGACCTAACATAGCACATTCAGTAGGGATTGTAGCAAGATTTTGTGCTGATCCTAAGGAGACACATTTGACTTCTGTTAAAATAATTTTTAGATACTTAAAGGGGACAGTAGACTATGGCATATTCTACAATAGAGAAGGAGACTTTGATCTCAAAGTCTATATTGATACTGATTGGGTTGGAAATGTAGATGAATGAAAGAGCACCAATGGTGGGGCATTATTTCTTGGTGAAAAATTGGTCACATGGCTAAGCAAGAAGTAGATTTGCATTTCCCAATCTACTGCAAAGGGGGAATATGTAGCAGCAACAATGAATTGTGCTAACATAGAATGGATAAGACAGTTGTTGGAAGGCATACAAGAAGAGATAACCGAGCCTGTTATCATTTACTGTGATAACACCAGTGCCATCAACATATCCAAGAACCCAGTGATGCACTCTAAGACCAAACATATAGCAATCAAATACCACTACTTAAGGGAACAAGTAGAAGAGAAAAAGGTAATGATGGATTTTGTGAGATCTAAGGAATAGATTACAGATATTTTCACAAAGCCATTACAAAAGGATACATTTAAGCACCTAAGAACTGAGCTAGGGGTTCTGCCCCTACTGAGCTCTTAGTAAGACAAAGAGCAGCCTGCATCAACTCGGCACCATGATTGAAGGATCTACAATTGGAGCTGATGCAGAAGTCACTCTTCAGGAGTTGTCCAAAGAGATGGAGATAGAAAGAAAAGGTACACATTGATAAATCTATATATGTAAGATATTATACACTATCTAAATTTTGTTGCATTCAACAGTATGATCTTTGGCATTGTTTGTCAAAGAGGGAGTATATGCATTTGATTACAAGAGGTTGTATAAGGGAGAATATGCAAAGAGGGAGTATATGCATTATGTACAAGCACCGAGTGTTGTAATCAAATTTGATGTTGCCAATCAATGCCAAACTATGCCTAAGAAGAAGTACAAGAGGATAGATGATAGAGGGAGAAGACCGAGTAAACCAGGCAGAGGAATTGAGCTTGACACAGAAATTAGAAGAAGCAGAAAAGATTAAATGCGACAGAGCTTACCGACCTGAAGAGTTTTGTAGAGAAAAGTTTGAAGCCAGATTATAGAATGGAGATCATACTCTTAGAGGGAGTTGCAGTTGCTTCAAACAAGTTTTGATTGATTATATATTTTGCTCTAATTTGTTTTGAATCATCTATGATTTTTATATGTCTTTCCATCTATGCCAAAGAGGGAGATTGTTGGCATAACTGATTTGAATATGCAAGAAAGATTGATGGCTTGACTAATTGGAAGCAAAGAAGGATAATGCTACAGATGAAATGCATAGAGATGATTAAATCAATTATTATGTTGTCATTGATGTCAAGAGATTGACAAAGTTAAAGTTTATTATGTTTCCAAATATCATGGAGGAGTTGGAATAGTAAAGGGCAACTAATAGAGTTCAGACAATGATAAGGTTATAAGTGATTTAATTTTACATGAGTTAAGATAACTCAGTTTATCATTATGGGTTGATATACTAAGTTGGCAAAAGGAAGGATACCACTATGGAATAGTGAAGTCGGTAAAGGTTACCGAGTGAGCAGTGGACACCGAGTAAGACTGTTGACTGAGTATGTTGATCACCATGCATTGAGTTAAAGAAAGGAAGAACATATAAGGATAAGATCGAATCTTATGCCAGATCAACATGCATAGGAAGAGATAAGATCACATAGAGTTAGTTACAAGATCAACGGATAGAATTAATCATGTTGTAGATTGACAACAATGAAATAAAGAAATTGAATGATACATTGATTGAGGAGAATATTAAAAGTTCCAAGGTGATACATTTTTGACCGAGCAAAGCAAATTTGAATTTTCTAAAGAGGAAAAATGAAAGATGAAGATGAAGCGGAAAAACTAACAATGGAGATTAAGAGGCAAAAAGGACGAAGGTGTTTAAGCGGAAAAAGAATCTATAAAAGGAATGAACACCAGAAGAAAAGTGTGGAAGATTGGAGAAGGAACTTTTATGCTATAGGAGTGTCCACTGACCAAACTCAGAGATTGAAGAAGAGAATAGAGGAGCCCAGAAAAGAAAAATCAAGTGAAGGAAGCACAAGAGAAGAGAAGTGAAATGGAGATCTGAATCAGGAAAAGGTAGTTTCATATTATATAGATCAAAACCCTTTACTATTACTTTCTAATCACTGTGATAGAAAATCTCTTAACAGAGTAGGCTTAACAGCTTGACTGTAAATCTCTTAACCGAGTAAAATACTCATATTAGTGTTTTTAAATCCTTTTGCAAGGTCACTTTTAGCAGAGTGAAGATCTTAGTAGAGTCACATTTGACAGTGTGCATTGTAATTCTTAACCGAATTATCTTTTAACCGAGCATACCTCAAGAGGGTATTTTCCTAGTGGGTCAGAAATCCCATAGTGGTTTTCCCAAGTTGGGTTTCCACATTAAATACTATGTTACATGATTGCATGTCTATGATCTTTAATTTTTTTATCTAATAAGCATAGATCTAATAAAGTGGTTAAGTCAGTTACTGCAGTGTTATTTTATTTGCATATGTTCAGTTTGTTGTTGCAGTTACCGAGTTGTTGTTTGTTGGTCACCGAATTATTTTGTTGAATCAATATTAAAGTTTAAGTTTGAAATATCCTATATTACTGATTCACCCCCCTCTCAATAATATCAACATTTAGTACCTATGGCATTCTTGTCTTTTGGTATTGGAACAAGTTCCCAAGTGTTGTTCTTTTCAATTTGATCAAGCTCTTCTCTCATGGCTTTGATCCATGACTCATCTCTATAGGCTTCATCAAGTGTCTTTGGTTCTGTATGTGATAATAGGTAGAGTGCTTCTCTGATCTGCGCTCTTGTTCTAGGACCTATACTTTTGTCTCCAATGATTTGATTCAAAGGGTGATTCTTCGCAACATAATTGGGTTTCTTGAGAGTCTCTTCTTCATCTTGCTTTGCATTACCATCCTGCGATGGTTCCTAAGGTGCTTCCTACTCTTGTTCTCCTTCAAACTGATTTATATTTTCCTAAAATTTCTCATTTTCATCTCTATCCCAAGCATGGTCATAAGGGTTAGGATCGCAAGTTCTTTCTTGTCTTTGGAACTTTTCATCAACTCTCACATGCACACTTTCAACCATTTTCTTAGTTCTTAGGTTGAAACATCTATATGCCTTACTATTTGAAGCATAACCAAGGAATATCCCTTCATCACTTCTAGCATCAAACTTTTCAACTCCATCATCTCTCCTTATATAGAATTTACTACCAAAAATTTTGAAATAACTAGCAATGGGAATGTTACCATACCAAGTTCATAAGGAGTCTTGTCTGTTCCATCTCTGATCTAAATTCTGTTCATAGTATAGACTACGGTGTTCACAAATTCTCTCCAATACTTGTCAAAAACCTTGCCTTCAACCAGTATTGTTCTAGCAACATTAAGAATTTAGTTTGTTCTTTCAGCTACACCATTTCGTTGTGGTGTCCTAGGAGCTAAGGTTTACCTCTTAATTCCATTTTCATTACAGAACATGTTGAATTCATGTAAAGTGAATTCATCTCCCCTATCTGATCTTAAACTTTTAATCTTTAAACAAGATTCACTTTCTCTTCTAGCCTTGAAATGTCTAAATTTTTCAAAAGCATCTAACTTTTCTCTGAGAAAACCAACCCACATCATTTTAGAGTAGTCTTCAATAAATAGAATGAAATACATGTATCCATAGTGTGAGAATGCCTAATTAGGGCCACAAAGATCTGTATAAACTAGATCCAACTTCTATCTTGCTGAGAGATCTCTGCTATGGAAGCTTGTCCTTATCTCCTTTCCCACTATGCATTCTCTACATATAGTGTTTGTAGGTTTGACAATTTTGGGCAAATCTCTGACTGCATTAATGTTGCTTGCCTTTACAATTTTGTCAAAGTTGATGTGATAGAACCTTCTATGTAATAACCAACTGCCATCAATTTTGCTGACAAAGCATTTGGCTTCTTTTGAGTTCAAATGAAAAATATTGCTACCACCTAGTGCACCAGTAGCAATTTGAATTCCTTTCTCATCTTTGATTGCGCATTTTCCATCTTTGAACTGTAATTGGTATACCCTTTCTACAAGTTGTCCAACACCTAGTAAATTGTATTTCAATCCCTTGACATAGTAAATATGATCAGTTTTGTTCTTTCCATCCAAGGAGATAGTTCTAATCCCAACTATCAATTTCACAGTTTTGTCACCCATCCTAACAATGCCTCCATCATAATCTTTCAAACTGACAAACTTTCTTTTGTCACCTGTCATGTGCTACGAGCATTCACTATCTATAATAGAGTCATTTCCTTTATGATCATGAGTGATTAAGGATTTTACCTCCTTAACTAGTTTGTCTTATTTGATCACTAGAAAGCCAAGCTCTTTATTTGCTTCAAGATCATCATCTAATGCTCCATCATATGCATAGTTTCATTCCTTGTCCTTTCTACATTTATCAAATCTTTTCTTTCCCTCTAATGTGTTCTTAGGATAGTTAGAGGTGAAATGTCTTATTACATTGTAATTGAAACAAGTTACAGGAAACTTACCTCCTCTCATCTTTTCTCTTCTTGCGATGAGTACTAAGAATTTCTCATCAAGTTCCTTTTCTATATCTTCAATATATTTCCATTCTTCATCATAATCAACAACAATTTTTGTATTGTTTGAATTTCTATTTCCATTCCTTATATCCCTGTTCCTATGAAATGTAGCTTTGAAAGCAGATTCTACATGTCCCTAAGGTCGCCTGATGTAGGCCAGCAATCTAAGCATACTGTTACCTCTACAAGTAGCCTGTAATTTTGATCTACAACTCTATTGCACTTCTATTGAACATATGTTGACATCAATGACAAAACCTTTTCCACTAATACAACATTTCTAACATTTACAAGGTATGGATGAATGTGTTTATTGAATAATTAAATAATAGAAGAAAACTGAAATAGGATAATTTTTTTCTATTTTTAATTAATCAATGAAAATAATCAATGGTGCATTTCATATGTTGCATTGATGTTGTATATTCAGAGCCATTGACTTATAACTAGGGTTTGAAGTTTTTTATCTCAAACTCTTTATTGGTTAAGTTTCATGTGTTTATTGACCTATCATTCTTATGTTAAGCTCTATTTATGATCCTTATCTTTTCTACATCTGGAATTCTTATCTTGTTTTATTTTTTCATCATTGAAATTCTTTTCCATGTTTCTAAAGCTTTACTATCAAATTAAACATATTGGGGCAATCACCTTTACGCGAGCTTCCGCAATCAAATACTACATATATTGCAATGACACATGCATATATTGCAATATCTTTACATATTTTGTGTACTTGAAATATGTTGACTCTTAATAAATACTTAATCCTTGATGTGTTGGTATATATGATTTTTTTCTATTAAAATAAGTGGGGAAGGGCTCCCATCCTAATATAGACCACAAACAAACAATTAAAAGGTAGGAATGACATAACATGATAAGGTAGTTTACTTTCCTCCAGATATTGTAGCATGTTGGTACTTTTTAACACTTATTTTGTCATCACTCCCTTAGAGTCAATGTCATCATATGTTCAACAACTCCCAAGCACTTGTAGTTCATAATGGCTTTCAATGACAATCACATTATGCGAAGTAGACACTGATACATGTGAAAAAACTTATCAAAATATAGTAGAATATATATTCTCCTATGTATTTTATGTCATGTAAATTTTCAACATGAACTCATCTTCTATGAAACTCCCAACATTTATCTCCAATCTCTATTGGAAATGTTGTGTCAGTGGACAAGGTTTTGTCATTGATGTCAACATATGTTCAGCAGAAGAAGAACAATATTGCAGACTAGCAGAACATGCTACTTGTAGAAAACACATAATGTTCTTATTGGAGACAAGCATCATGCAACCTTAGGAATACCTTCAAGGGTGTGTCTACAGTATTCATCTATGACCGCATATTATTTGGTGATCATATGAAGAAGTTATAAGTACTTCAGTAAAGACTGGTCTGCAGGACTAGAAACAGAGAAACCGTCCGGATAGAGTACAGTGCAGAGGACATAAATTTGTTATGAGAGAAGATATCTTCATGTGGTCTTGGAACGCTGTAGAAGACATCTAGTAGAGTTCTCCATATGACCGAAGAATTTTCATGTGTCAACTAGCACCTTGTAAGCTACATTTGGCAACGTGCATATTCTGGTGAACCTGACCTGATGGACTAGGTAGATAAATTATTCTTTGATGATTAGAATTGTATTGGAGCCAACCTTGAAATGGTTGGAAATATTGTTTAACATTTAGGGATGACATGTGCATGGGTGCATTACCTTATGTTTTTTTTTATTGATGTATTAAGGTCCTTAGTGGCTGACCTATATAAGCAAAATATAAATAACTTGTATAAAGGAAAGATGATTTCCTGATGAAGATCTGTGTGGAAGAGAAGATGTGACATGTGAAATATATTCTCAAAAAAATAGAAAAGTGGCTTACCTACCTAAGGTGGATAATCAAGACAGCCAAAGATACCCAAAGATATCATTCAAGAAAGAAGGATTCGGTAGTAGCCGAAGGGAATCTATACACCCTTAACTAGGTTTATGTGCTCCTAACAAGGAAAGCTCTTAACAAGGATATTGGACTCCTAACATGATCAGTCTCTTAACAGGGACTCTTTTGTATTAGACTCCTAACAGGGTCTGTCCTTTGAAGGACCTTCCTATTGTATTGATGAGCTCCTAATAGGTCTAGTACTCCTTACATGGTAACATTTATATAGTGCAGAATATCTTGTGGTTTCCATCCCCACTGGGGTTTTCCCTTAACAAGGTTTGCTCGACAACAAATCTTGGTGTTCATATATGATACTGTGTTCTTGTATGTTATATGGTTATATGTTATAATTATCATATTTGATAAATGGTTGAAGAATCTAATACAGTGTTGTGATACTGATTCACACCCCCCCCCCCCCCTCTCAGTATCATCTAGTTTCCAAAAATTGGTATCAGAGCTTCATGCCCTTGAACATAAAGCCTAATAACTTAAGGGAGATCTTGATGGAGCATAGCACTCTAGTCAAAAAATTTGAGGAAACCTTGGATGATCTGGATAAGGCCTATGAAGATAATTAAAACCTCAAAAACAAATTGCAGGATGCAAATAACCTAATCAAGAAACTCAAAGATCAGTTAGAATATGTGAGAGATCAAAGGAAAGGAATACTCAAGGAACTGTTTTACTCAGAAAAAGATGGGGATATCACTCAATTTGAATCAGTAGAAAGTGAGCTATCAAAGGAACCTAAAATCAGAAGAATTCAAGCTGAACTTCAGACTAAAAAAGAAAAGATAACAAATCCCGAGCAACAAATGAAAGAACTAAAGATCAAAAATGAAAATTTGGAAGAATATTGTGATGTAGTCACTAAAGAACTTGAAAATATGGAAGAAAATCAAAACAAAGAACAGGAGGGAAATGAATTAAAAAAGTAAGAAAAAAAATGAAGAAAGAATTTGAAGATTGTAAGAAACAATCTAAAGAAGCAAAGATGAAGACCTCAAGGGACACTGAGTTTTTGAAAGCAAAATTGTGTTTGGCTAAAGATGATATTCTTGGGCTACAAAAACAATTAAAGGAGATGAAGGAGAAATATCGAGAGAGTGAAAATCAAATGAAATCTATTGCACAAGAACTCAAGGAGGCCAAGGAACACATACATAAAGTACATCAAGTACTAAACAAGGTATGTCCAGTTGAAAACAAAAAGGGATCTGCATCTGATCACAATAGACATTCAGAACACCATATGACCACAATTGAGACTTCTAATGATGGAACCAATCAGAAAAAGAAGAAGTAATACTATAATTGCCTTCATTATAAATGTTTTGGATGTGATCAAAACACTGATTATGGATGGTGTGAAAATTGCCATATTTATGGTCACAGTTGGAAAGAATGCAAGAAACCAGATCAAATTTATCAGAAGATCTATGAGGAAGAAATGGATAGGGAAGGATGCATCAGAAAATCATATGAAATGAAGGGATCAGGGAAATCTTAGAAGAAAGAAGATAACAACAAAGAGACTAGGCACAACGACTGCAAACTTGAAGAAACTCCAAAAGAAGATTCCAAAGGTACAAACAAAAAACATTATTTTGGTTATTGCAGAAATTATTTTGATTATGGTCATAATGTAAATGATTGTAAAAGATCCATTAGAGATAGAAGTTATAATAGATCCTATGAAAAGGAAAAAGTCAATATGAATAATGAAATTAGATCAAATAAAGAGTTTAGTGAATCAAGCAATTCACCAAAGAGTATTGATGACAAGAAGAATGAATCCTTGAAAAATGAGAGCCTAATCAGTCCAAATATTGATACCAATAGTAATAGAGCATAAGAAAAAATAGACTTTGAAAGTAAGAAGGGTAAAATACTTAAAAATGATGAAGATCCAACTGTTATGAGTCCGAAGAAGAATAGAACAGATAAAAGAAGTACAACTGATAGGAGGAAGGTTATTTGCTACAAATGCAACAATTTTGGTCACATTGCAAAATATTGTAAGTTAGAAATTGACTATGATCAAATGGAGCCAAGACAGAAAGTAGTATGTTCTAAATGTAACAATCATGGACATACTATTGAAGATTGTAGATACAAAGGACCCGTAAAGAGTTCTCCCAGACCCCTTGCAAGAAATAGAGAACTAAATGAGCAAGAATGGATGTATGAGGAAATGAGGAAATAATACTTAGAAAAATGGAGAAGAAGACTAACTGAATTCACCAAAGAATTGACAAGTAATAAGGAAACCTCACCTGGAGACAAGGTTTCCTCACTAGCAGCTTAAAGGGCCTTTGCGGCCTTAAGGGGAGAAGTACTGGAATTCATCTAATCATTTAGCCCCTAAATCATAGCAGAGCAAGGAGTGCTCTTAGATAATATATGTTTGGCTTATGTGGTGATGGCATAAGTGTATTGAAGACAAAATAAAGCATCCTATTATGACAACAAGAGCAAGTGCCAATATTAGAGGAGTCAAAGAGGATTGGAACTCCCCTCATCATGACCAGCGAATCATAGCAGGAACATTCCTTTAATGAGAATGAATGAGGTTTCATCAGCACCTATGAAACTCATCTTGGGTGACCACAAGATGTGTAGATAGGATCATAACCAAGCAGACAGTGTTTCAATACAGTAGCTTTGGGCTATAGCCATAATAGAAGACAACACGTTTGAAGAAACCATGAAGATTGAGCAACAAGCACTCCTGGAGTATAATCAGTCAGAAATATAACTCAATGGAATACTTCATTGGTATTATTATCTAGACCAAACCCTTCATCACTTACTTTTGCACTATGTAGAGGCAGTTATATAGAGAATATTGCTAAAGAAGATCAATCACTACTGGTTCTACTCCTCGGGGGGAGTAGTGGTCTAATCTTCATCCTCAGATCAAGATAATTATGGACTTATTGGGAAGAGACAACTTTGAGTCATTGGCACCCTTTTCCCTTGATTTTCAAAGAGGGAGAGATATATGTGAAAAACCCTCACGTACAAGGGATGTCAGAAAAAGGGGGGGCATTGGCCTTCAAAGGAAATTGAGAAGGTCGTAGAAGAAAGGATGATTTCACAAGGAGAAATGAGTTCATGGATTGATGGTTTTTCACATATCATATGTTTCCATCAATGCCAAAGGGGGAGATTGTTGGAAATGTTGTGTCATTAGACAAGGTTTTGTCATTGATGTCAACATATGTTCATCATAAGAAGAACAATGTTGCAAACTTGTAGAAAAGGCTAGTTGTAGAAGCATAATAGGCTGATTGGAGACAGGTGTTATGCGGTCTTAGGGACACCTTCCAGGGTGTGCCTAAAATATTCATCTATGACCACATATGATATGGTGATCATATGAAGAAGTTATAAGCACTTCACTAAAGACTGGTCTACAGGACCAGAAACAGAGAAACCCTCTAGATAAAGTACAGTGCAGAGGACATAACTTTGTTATGACAAAAGACATCTTTATGTGGCCTTGGAAATCTGTAGAAGACATCTAGTAGAGGTCTCCATATGACCGTAGCATGTTCATGTGTCATCTGATGCCTTTGAAGCTACATTTGGTAGTGTGTATATTTTGGTGAAGCCGACCTGATGGACTTGGCGCATAAATTATTATTTGATGATTGAAATTGTATTGGAGCCAACCTTGAAATGGTTGGAAAGATTTTTTAACATTTAGGGATGACATGTGTATGGGCACATTACCTTATGTATTTGTTTATTGATGTATTAGGGTCCTTAGTGGCCAACCTGTATAAGCAAAATGTAAATAACTTGTATAAAGGAAAGATGATTTCCTGATGAAGATCTATGTGGAAGAGTAGATGTGACATGTGAAATATATTCTCAGAGAAATAGAAAAGTGGATTACCTACCTAAGGTGGATAATAAAGACAACCAAAGATACCCAAAGATATCATTCAAGAAAGAAGGATTCAGTAGCAGTCGAAGGAAAGTTGTACACCCTTAACCGGGTTTCTGTGCTCCTAACAGGGAAAGCTCTTAACAGGGCTATTGGACTCCTAGCAAGGTCAATCTCTTAACAGGGACTCTTTTGTATTAGACTCCTAATAGGGTCTATCCTTTGAAGGAAATTCCTATTGTATTGATCAGCTCCTAACAAGGCTAGTACTCCTTACAAGGTAACATTTATATAGTGCATAATATCTTGTGGGTTCCATCCCCACCGGGGTTTTCCCTTAACAGGGTTTCCTCAAGAACAAATCTTGGTGTTCAAATATGTTATAACTATCATATTTGATAAATGGTTGAAGAATCTAATATAGTATTGTGATACTGATTCACCCCCCCCCCCCCCCCTCCTCCTCTCAGTATCATCTAGTTTCCAACAATCTCCACACTCATGCAAAAATGGGTGCTCATACCTGTAGAAAATTCTAACATGATTTTTTAATTTCTATATTCACCATCAAATTTGATGTAGGAGCATCTAATGGTGTTAGGGAAATCCTGTATCACAAAAAAATATTACTTGTAGTTATTTCTTGTTTGATGTCTTTTCTTTTTTGGATACTTATTTGTGCAAAATAAAGTTTCCAACTCTTAGATCCTCATTGTTGTAGCTCTGGGTTAGTTTCCATTTTTTTATGAAGTTGCTACATTGTAGGGAAATCAATCTATTTTGTAGGAGGGCTTCAATTATAAGGTAGATATGGACATGATTGATACTGAAGCTTGTAAATGTAAAGATACATAGTCTAGAAAATAATAAGGTCAATATCATTCACCATTTGAAAGATATCTCGATTTTTAGTTTCTAAAGATCCTTCTAATAAACCTTTAGAGTCAGGTTTGAGGCACTAAATGACCTCATAGGGTGTCAAAAAATAGGGACAAGGTTTACTAGTCCATAGGGCTGTAGAGCGCTCGATAATTTTTTTGACGATGTAAATGGTTCATCAATCAGAGTCCCAGATCAAAGGTTATGCCTTTCAGAAGTTGGACCATCTTTTTAGGAACTGTATTAATTTCAACCTAACAAATATTGAATTCTTGATCTTCTATTTTGGCACCTAACCACCTAAAAGAAAAAATGTAAATTTCAATTTGGTTCCAAAATGGACAGTTAGTTATTTAAGGCCCATCTTGTGGGTGGGAAGGCAATTTTCTGGAGAAGTAGATATTGGAGGTTAAAAGGTTTCCAGAACCTAATAATATGGTATCTTGTAAGCTATGTACATTTTTTTTTTAATGTAATGTGCATGTAAGAATATCATTTGATCTAATATTATAAATTTTGTTTTCTATTGGTGCCCTTCTGTTCTTCTGTGTTGTTTCTTCATTAAGTGCTATCAGAGAAGGAGCTCCTGAGTGTATAGACAGATCACCAATTGTGAGGCAGTTTACACAAGGACTATGGTTGGGTGTTGTGATGATAAGTGTATAAAATTCCTCCATGAAGGAATCAAGGTGCAAGATTTGCAGGTGTGATAGATGAGGGTTTTAGATCCCTCCAGCGAAAAATGCAAGCATTGCAGGAGGAACTATGAAGAGGAATAAACATTGTTGTTCAAGATGAAAGCGAGGAAGAATGTTAAGAAGATAGGAAAGTTGACCAAGAACTACCAGTAGCTAGTGGGGATCCTTAAGAGGAAAGGTTTTTTAGGGCTCTTTCCAATATTATAAAGAGACCCAAGATTGATGTCCCCATATTTTAAGTAAATCTCAATCTGAAGGAATTAATTGATTGGATCAATATCTGGAGGAGCATTTCAAGTATGAAGATGTCAATGACCTAGATATGGATAAGTTTGTGAAGGACAATTTGAAAGTTCATGCAAATATTTAGTGGCAAGAGATTCAATTGAAGAGAAACAGAAGAGGAAAGGATAAAATCACAAGATGGGACCAGATGGTGGAGTAACTGAAGAGGAAATTCATTCCTATTGACTATGAGTTGGATCTACTCAAGAAAATGAAAGGGTTCAAGGAGGTAGGAAGATATGTCCAAGAATATATAGAAGATTTCTATCGAGTCCTCATCAGAACGGGTCATACAAAAGCTAACAAGGAAAAGGTTTCCTGTTACCTGAATCGATTAAGGCCAAGTATCCAGGAGGAGATGAGTCTGATTAGAATGACTAGTATCAAAGAAGCATACCAGTTTTCCCTAAGGGTAGAAGAGAAGATAAACAAGAATTTTGAAGGGAAAAAAAGATGATGAGGTCAAGGAGGAAGAGGTAGTGGAAGATCCTTTGGAAATCGTAATGATGACTAGAGGAAAAATGAATATATGGGTACCAAGAAAAACCTATGAAATAAGGGTTTCAATTGGTTTCGTGATCACAATACTGGAGAACAAAGAGGAACAGGAAGAGGAAGACCCAGAGAAGGGTCTAGAAGAGATGGCTTTAAATTTCTTTCATTATGGTGAGGAAGGACACTGAACTTATGAATTTCCATAGGGGTAAGGAAGGGTGGATAGGAGGAATGAAGGTCCTACATGGGTTATACATGCAAATAAAGATCAGTTTGAACACTCAGATGATGCTGAGAGAGGGAAAACCCTATTTGTCAGGAGGACCTTGATAAATGAGGAGAAAGAACTTGATTAGAGGAAGAGTATATTTTTCAATAGGTGTAAGTGTGAGGATAAGTGTTGTGAAGTGATTATTGACAGTGAGAGTACTGATTATTCGATGTTAGAAGAAATGGTCAAAAATTTGAAGATGAAAAGGGAGAGATACCTGCATCCATATTGGATTAATTGGGTACAAGAAGACCACAAGGTCCTATTCAATGAACAGTATTTGGTGAAGTTCAAGATTGGAAGCTACCAAGATGAGGTACTTGTCCTTTTTTAGCCCTAGCCATGCAAATAACCGATCTGAGAATTTTCATAGTTTTGTCTTGTGCTAAAAATGTCACCTAGAGTTTTATCCTTAAACCCTCATCCTTCCATTTCAAATATTTCAAAATCTATCCATTAGAGTTCAATTTCATTTCATATTATCCTCTTATGATAATGGTTAGTGCCAGTTCATTTTTATATTCATCACTAGGTCTCTAGTTTCTTGGCAGTTAGTGTCTTAACCTTTGCGATCTTTCAAGTGGTCATATTTTCCCTTTGTCACCGGCTCTCTAGGTCATTTGTCAAATTCAAGTTATGTTTTGAGAGTTCGTGACAATGCCTGGTCTCTAGCTCTCAAAGATAATTCAAAATTCTGGTTTTATTTCTGAGAGTTAGCGACAATGCAATCTCCAACTCTCCAAGATGATCGACATATTCAGCATTTGTCTTGAGAGCTAACGAAAGCCACACGATCATCTTTTAAAGTGGTTCAGATTATCGGTGCTTGCGAACTCTCTTGTTAGACCCCATGGTTAGTAGATGTTCTAGCGATCATGAGATTTCCTTTTATCTCCTGCTCGCATGTTTTAACCATTGTTAGTAGTCTGATTCAGTGATCTTGAAAGTTCCTTGTTCTCTCCAGTTCTCATGATGATTCATGGTTAAGGGTTAAATTTTTGAGAGCTTACAAGTGCCAAACGATGAATATTAGATCAACAGTTCTCTCAAAATTTCATAGTCGATGAGGAGTATTCCAAAAATCTCAAAGATCACATGAGTAAGCCTTCTCCCTATCCTGCTAGGAAAGATGGAATATTCTTCAGATAATCAACAATTAAATGATATCCATAGGATCAAGTCTAAATAGAGTTCATATCTACTACTCTCGTGAGATCTCAAGATTGACTCTCAGGTTAATGAAATGGTCTATGATAATGATATTTCCTTTTATCGCATGCTCACGGAGGTTAACTTGAGTTAGGCTTTCACATCAATGAGTGTGCAATTATCTTTTGTTGTGATATCTCAAAATAGACTCAAGGTTAAGGGTTTTGGATATTGATTACATGAGGACCATAGGATCAATCTTCTATGATCAGGGTCGAAGGTCATCTCCAAATCTCATAAGGGCTCACAAATACTCCAAAATTTTAGATATTGTGCGAGTAAATATTGGTCACTCTCTCTCTAGGAAGGATGGAATATTCTTCATATGCTTGAGATTTTGCGACATCCGTTAGATCAAAATTTGATCAAAGCAACATTAACGATTCTCTCCTGCTCACAGATGTTGACCAGAGTTAACACATTATTTCAAGGATCATGAGATTACTTTGATTGTTGGGTTGCCAAGGATAATCAGGGTTCAGCATTTCATTCAAAGACCTGGTGATTTGTTTGATTTTCTAACCCAGGTGTTCCCAACCATGGTAAAGGTTAAGACAAATTAAAAATATGTTCGTCAAGCCCATTCAGATAGTTTGAATATTTAGGGACAAATTATATCTTACCACATAGTCTTTGAGGACTGTTGAGACTCATATATTTGCAGGGTGGCAAGTTTTTCATGGAGGTTGATTGAAGATTTCAATCTTATTCTATTTTCCTTCGATTTTCTCAGGGATTGATTTGCAGTTGGCCTTGAATTCAAAGACTTTATGTTTAGGAGCATTGCAGGTGGGATATTTTCTTACATTAATGGCTAAGGTTCCAGTTTCTTTGAGATTTTTCCATATGTGATCATGAAGTGATCTCCCTTCTCTTGTCTTCATTCTTCTGTCCTTTCTTGTCATCAAGGTTGATGGTATTTATTGCTTTTATATAGTGACCAATTGTTTATTGTAAATATTTTCCTTTAAAGGGTGGATTGATCACTTTTAGAAAGGATTATCTTCTTTATTTTATTTTTAGAGTTATGCTCTATGACTGTAAATTTTCCTATGCCTTACATTAATAGATTTTTCAGCTTTACCACTTTTCACCATTTTAGTATCCTTAGAAATTCTATCACCTTGTACTAAGTGTTTCTTTTCTATTTTCTTAAGCTTTTAATTTGTATTTATCTTTCTCTTGAATGCTATCTTGTGATCCTCTTTCCTTGTAGCATCTCATTAGTTCTAATCTGCATATGAGTTTTAGGGAGTTAGAACAGAGTTGAGATCTATGTTTTAAGTTTCTTATTCATACTATGAGCAGTTATAGGAAGGGAGAAATCAATATCAATTGGTGCATCACCTCTTTCCCTTTCATGCATTTCCCTTTCATCATATTCTTCTCACTTTTCCTCAACAGAGTTATTTTTAGGTGTGCATTTAGATTGTAAGGAAGTCGGCCTTCTCCGGAGACTCAATCTCACTAGTCAAGTCCTACATGTGGAGATTGTTTCCATGTTTCACAAGGTTTCCTATGTCGCTAACCACCATCTAGGATAGGGTGCAAACTTTTGTGACAATAGTACTCTATGATATCATACAAATAGATGCATGCCATATGTTGTTGGGAAGGCCATGGCACTACGAGAGGCATACTATACATGATGGTCATTCTAACACCTATACTCTGGTGAAGGATAGATTTAAACATAAGCTGAAACCCTTGGTGAACATGGAGGAAAAGGTATGCAACAGTGCTAGGATATCCTTTGTTGATGGAAAGAAATTTCGGGAAAATTTGAAACAATGAGAATCTATGTTATTCTTTAGTTCCAAGGATGGATAAAGAGGATAGTAGTGAGGTTCCAGTAGAGGTTTTAGAACTGTTGAAGGAATTTCAATAAATTTTATCTTATAATGTCCCTGAGGGATTACCACCAGTAAGGAAGATTAGTCATCAAATAGATCTGGTACCTGGTGCCAGTTTTATGAATAAACAATCTCATAGAATAAGTCCTACTGAGAATGAATAATTGAGTAAACAAGTTCAAGAGTTACTAAGGAAAGGGTTGATTCAGAAGATCCTGAGTCTGTGTGCAGTACTTGCAGTATTATAATCGAAGAAGGATGGGGAATGTAGGATGTGTATAGACTATAGGACCATCTACAAGATAACCATCAAATACAGATTTCCCTTACCCGAGATGGATGATCTCATGTATTTCTTGAGTGGGGCTTAATATTTCATGAAGATAGACCTCAAGAGTGGGTCCCATTTGATTTGGATCAGAGAAGGTGATGAGTGGAAGATTGCTTTAAGGAAAAAATAAGGCCTATATGACTATTTAATGATGCCTTTTGGGCTAACCAATGCATCAAGAACTTTCATGCAACTCATGAATGAGGTACTAAAGGATATTTTTATACAAGAGCATCTTGGGTTCTTGGCAATCTTGCATCAACCAAAAATAGTTTCTTCTTTTCTATTCTTAGTTGCAGTTTGTGGGATACTTTTTGCAGATCTTTTTGTGTTAGTCCCAACAATGAACATATGTAATTACTGAGAGGGTAGGGGTGAATCTGTAATTAGGATAATTCAAACTTTTTCTTCTTTATCTTTAACAACTCGGTAAGAAATCTTTCAACCTGGTAATATCATTAACCAACTTGTAAAGAAAATAACAATTTAACATAATCATGCATCAAATAGATAAACATGTAACCATTCAATCACACAATTTGACACTAATATTTGGTAACGCAAAAATCCTTGTTAGAGGATAAAAACTGTGGTGGAGATGATACCCACAAGATAAAGTATCCTTATGAGATATACTTAGTTAAAAGCTAATATGGTTAAAGATTACATAACACACTGGTTAGGTGTGACCCAATCAACGGATTTACCCTAGATCTATTAGGATCTTCACACTATTAGGTGTGGCCTTGTAAGAGAACTTAAACACTTTTCTGGAGTGTCACCTTATTAGAGGATTTACAATAATGTTGTTAAACCCAATCGGTTAAGAGATTTCACTTCTTTGAACATACAAGATATTAAAATATAAATGTCTTTGCCTTACATCAAATAGTTATGCTTAATAGATAATTATGATCAATATATGTTTACCTCATTCTTATGATTTTTTTGTTCACTCGATGTCTGTACTTCTATCTTTCTGATGTCTCAGTGGATCTGCACTTTCCTCTTCTACAATAGCTTCACCTTCTCTTTTGTATGTGTTCGCTGTCTTTCACTCAAAACTTCTTCTGCTTTCACTCTGTAGGGTCAAATTCTTTAGTTGATATTCTCTGTAATAATAATGCTTCACAAATCAGTTTATTTCCTATTCTTGTCTTCTCATATGCTTTTGTATGCTCTCATGTGTGCGTGCCTTCTGTTGATTTCTTCCTTTATATAGGCATCTATTTTTTCTTCTTAATCTTGTCCGTTTATTCTGCCTCTTAATATCCATCGTCCATTTATGTCTTCTTGTCTAGATTCAATGTATTTGACTACTTGGTGATACATTTTCCTTACCTCACTATTTTCACTTTCATCTAGGTACTTGTGTCATTATGTAACCACTTAATCTGCACTGTAGATCTTCATTCTTAATTATCCTATTCATTGATCATTGTAGCTAACTCATCATTATACTTATCATTTCCATCTCATCACATATACTCATTAAATACTAATCTTATCATTCTATACAATCATTTAATTCTCCTGATGCTCATCCTCTACTCGGTTCCTTCTACCCTTCCTCTTCTAGATAGGCTTGACTCGCTTGTTCACCAACTTTACCATTCTTACTTATTGACTAATGCTATCTACATACCGACTTGATTATAATACTTATCCCTTGTCTAATAACATCATATAATCCATAATCATTTCTTGTCATCAATGGCAACACCATAACTAATCTATTCACTTTTGATCTTCTTCTTTATCTCGGTCAGTCTTAATCATCAAATTTGTCATTAATCTTCCTCTTTGTACTTATTCCATCAGTTATGCCAGCAATCTCCCTCTTTTCCATTGATGGAAACACATAGAAATTGAGGATGGATTCCTTCACTCTTCTAGTCTGATTGGTGTACTTTTTCATTTACTATGTTGGTTGATCCTTTCTGCAATCTTGCTTTATTTTCCCTTCAAATCTTCTCTGCAACTTTATTGTCTCTGATCTGCAAGTCTTCATACAGTGGTTGCATCCTTCATCTGATTTCTCTACCACTAACTATCTCTTTGTTTCTAACTTTTCCCTCTTTGAATATGATCACTCCATTGTCATCTGATCCCTCTATCATTAATTCTCTTTCTCTTGTTCTCTTATCTTCTCCTTCTAGCTCAATCATCAATAGATCAATGATCTTCTCCCTCTTTGACAACAATGAAAAAGAAACATAAATTTGAGTTATCAGTAGATAACTCATATCTATACCAATTGTTATGATTCTCTTATTCCTTTTGTGAATAACTCGGTACCTTTTGTATTACAATAACTTGCAACCGTCTTCCACTGTGATCATCTCACTTCCTGCTGACCTCTCTTTTATTGTCAAATGTAATGTCTCCCATCTTCCTTAGGTTATTTAAGTATCAACTTATGTAACCTTCTTGATCCATCAATATTCATCTTGTTCATCATTTCTTTTTTTGCATCTCATCTTATCTCTCAGTATTATACTTCACTTCGTGCCGAATGATATGTGCAGTCTTGATTGGGAGACCTGATTCTTCTTGCATGAATTACTCTTGTTGCTCGGTGATAGTGACATCCTCAATGCTATCAATTTTTCACTCTTATTTCTTCAATTGGTTAACCAATTTGTTCTTCTTGTTGTACTCCTTGAGCAATTCTTTGAATTAGTTACATCAACCTTTTGTTTCATGGCTATAATAGTCTTATATATTTTTGCATCCTTCGGTACCTTTTCTTTCTCCATGTCTACTATAATTTGTATTCTCTTCCTTGAATAACCAACTGTATTTCTATGTCCACCTATACTTCTTGTAAGTCTGCAATAGATAGTTCTTTTCAACAATGTTGTAACATTCCTTCATCATGATCATCTCTCACATTTTACTCTTGAAATCTTAACTTCTTTCTTGTCTTTGTCATTTCCCTTTCATATCTCTCATCAGTTTACTATCATTAGCTCAATCCATCGTATCAACCATCAAAGTTAGCTCAAAAGTATTTACACAGTAGGTTAGTGAGCTTAACATATTCTTCTTCTTATCAATCTGTATACTAATTTAATACATTTCCATTCCACATCATGACTCAATGTTTTCATCACATATGCACATACTTTTATGTCCAAGTACATCTGACTATGCTTATATAGAAATCATCTCAATTACTTTAGGAACTGAACTTAAGATAAGAATTTAAATTTACAATTCAAAAGTGTACCTTTTACTATTTATTGTGAGGTAGGTGCACCAGATCCAGTAGAATCAATGCTAGTAGATATTCCTACATCTTGTAATGCCTTCACCCATATTTATCTCATTTGCTTCCTTATATCTTCTATGATTGTAGGCTCAGTGAATTTTTCTTCAGGTGGTTCATTTGGTTGGTACCAACAATCTTTTGCTTCATGTCCTACCTTATAACAATGTGTACATGCCATACAGTTCACAATAATGTGTCCATATCTTCCATAGTAAATACATGAATTATTATTGTTGATATTCCATGGTTAAGAATTACCTTCTATATTAACTATTTGATTGGTCGATTGGGAGCTCTATTCTCTCGGTAGTCAATTCTTGTTTTCTAGTTGTTTACATATTTCATTCGGTGTGGAGCAATATTATGTCGATTAAGACTCTTTCTCAGTCTGTCGAGGCTTCTTCGGTCATTGTTCTTCATTTTTCTTTGTATTATTAATATCTATGTCCATACTTATTACAAGCAATACAGTAACCTTCAAATATTGGTTTGGTTATGTAGTTAACATTCCTTGTTCTACATTCATTTTCTCGATGACCATAGTTATTGCGGTGATAAGAGTAACCTTCAAATTTAGATGCATTAGGTGACATACCTCTTCTATTTCTACATAAATTGGTTGTTTGTCCATCCTTACAATAGTAGTTTCATATTGGCTTGGTGATCTCTGGTGGTGTGGTGTAAAAATTATGGTGGGGGGTTGAATTAGTTGTCTACTTATTATTATAAATTAAACAATTAAACTTTTAATCAACAATAATACCAACAATATAAGATAATAAATGCAACACCAGATTTGTTTTTGAGGAAACCACTATTAAGGGAAAATCCCATGTGGGAATTACCACCCAAAAACTAAGTACTGAAGTATAATTTCCCTGTTAAAGGAATTGGCCTTATTAGGAGCTTCTTTACAATGTACATTACAAGTTCCTGTTAGGATTCATACCCTGTTATGAGTCAAATATGAAGGCTTACTACCTGAGAACACTTCCCAAATATGAAGGTTAAATCCACCTTCTAGAACCACTATCCAAAATAGAAGTATGAGGATTAATTCATTCTTAGAAACATATGAACTAGGAGCAGCAACTTTCTTTGTATGATTAGTTCTGATGAATTCACATCCTCTTCTACAACTAGTAGATCAATTTTGCATCACATACACACTCTATCCACACTTCCAATCTCTCAAAATATTCACTACTATATACCGATTACATTATTTCATGGTCGGCTAACAAAGGCTTCCTAATTATACAATTAAGCTCAATATACAAAGCGACATCATAGTCTACCACAATAAGCCACTATACAATACAAAAATAAATATATCATGAACAAGTCAGCCACAAAAGACTTTGCTAGTATATGACATGCTTCCATCACACCTTATTGTCCAGAATAGGAATTCTCCACAAAATACACCACAAATCATACCATAACCACGTCATATCTACATCTCATCTTTGGCGGTCACACAAGAATATACTCAACATAGTAGAAGACTCAGATCCAAGCTCGCATGCCACAAAACATTTTTTTCAATCCGTAATATGCCAAAAATTGTCATCTGCAACAGCCAGACAGTCACAAAATAACTGTCCACAAACTAACCCATACCTCATTTGAATAATAAGATATAGTCACACAATCATAAATATGAATATCCTGTTGAAGTTGATGAAAAGAAACCCAATAGTTCCCAAGAATCCCTACATGCAAACCTGTCACAAAAAGAGAGAAGAAAAGATATGGAGGCCTGAAATCACATATCCATACAAGAAGAAACATCATGTGCACAAATGGAGAGAAAAAAAATACTCAATGCAATAGAATCCTCATTAATAAATAATTACAAAGAGGAATCTTTTATAAAAGGAAACCAAAAAACCCTGAAAGGGGAAAATATCTAGGTTGCATAATAATAATTAATAGAATAATTAATTATTATATGCCTAAAGTTTAGCCTAAGTAACTAGAGATAATAAGTGACTTAATAATTAAGTCAAAATGACTTAATTAATAATATTAATACCTTATTAATCTAACACCCCCTTAAGATAAACTTAGGGAGTGGTGAAAAACCTAGAAAACTAATACTAAAAGTAGGAAATTTGTCCCGACAACAAGGCTTGATCAGGTACCCAAGTACAAGAAATATCTGTAAACTGGAGAAATAGAGAAAACCACATAGAAAAATTCTACTCCAAAAAGAGATGAAAAACTAGTTGAAGGACTAATGAAGCCTCCAAACTAGGGAATGTCTGCAAAGATAGGAACAAGGATGAACATGTAGAACACCACTAAAGCATAAAACTGCAAACTTTGTCGAAGAATAATTGTCGATCTCTGAAGAACCTCTACTGTAAAGAACATGATCAGGTAGAGATATAATTTGCACGAATCAGGATGGCAAACAAAGGAAAACATCAAGAATCGAAGATACAGATGGAAAAATAATAAAGCCTAAAGAGATGATCAATCGAAGATGGTAGGATCCTACCAAAAATAGGAATGAAAGAATGTCCATATGGTAAATGATCCATCTCACTGGAATGCATAGGTACCCAACCACTGCAACCACCTAGTACATAGGAACAAATACTGAATACATAGCTCACTCCATCGAATCAAGGAAGCATGAGAATGAATACTAAATACCCCCTGAATACTGAGGAAGAGGCATAACAGGTACACTAAAACTGAATACCAAAACAAGTGCATCTCAAAGAAGCAGACACATACCAAAAAGAAGAAACACATATAAAAGCAGGTGTCATCGATACACATCATGAGGCTAATGTCATGGAAGGAACACTCATTGGACAAAATTTTGTTGGAAAAACACCAAATATCAAACCCCCCCATGAAACTTTATAATGGAGTTCGTGTACAAACTGACACAAGATGTGTAAGATCCCAAGCATACAACACATGACACTTTATCTCAGTACATTTGTGAAAAGCTACATAAATAGATGTCTACATAGCTCAAAGAATATATAAAGTTGTATGTACATGAACTATAGATAAATATGAGGAATCCCAAACAAAGAATGAGATCTTGGGACCTGAAACAACCAAGTAAGCCACTAGAGTGCAAAAATGTAAAAAAATGAATAAAATATACCTGGAGAAGAATATGGATAAAAAAACCCATATCACTAGAAAGTACACATAACCATCTTTCCAACGATATCTTGTTTTCCCAAAAATGAGTCCAGAGGACCAAGATATGGCTCCCAAAAGGATAAAAAAGGCATCAAAATTTGACAACATAAAAAGATATCAAAATGGAAAAATTAGAAAATCAAACCTTTTCCACTGGATCAGGCTCAGAAAGAGCATTCCGACAATATATGGTTTGTCTATTTTTGATGTCGTATGCTCAAGATTTGAGTAAAAAACCACTAGGTATGTTGAATGGGCCCAGAAGGTACCCGAAGGGCTGTTGATGTCATGCTAATATCAGTAGTCTGAAGCTCAAATTTGATGGTCAAATGACCATCATTGCAAAAAAATGCCCCCCAGATGGGAAAAAAAACTTGAAAAATGTCCCCTGAATCTGAGAGAAAAAATGGCAAAAGAAAGGCCATGATGACATCAATAGAATCTTGGGAGAATATTCCCTACTTTGGGAACCATGCCCAAAAAATGTAAAATAAACTCTTGCCAAAAGTGGTCGCCAAATATATCATCATGCCACAAAGTGCCTTCAAATCTGGTATGCCACCAAAGTCCTCGCGCAAGTCTCAGAAAAAAATCATCGCCAAATATCATGCCAAAAAAGGCGCAGGCGAGGAATCCAAAGGAATATTCTCAGACAGTTTGAACGGAGACCACAAAAGGTTTGTCTTCCAAATTTGGTGATAAATGCAAAAATCTCTACTAAAGGAATGCAAATGAGCCCAAAATTATCGCAATGTGCCAAAAATCTTGGTGAAAGGTAAAGAAAATAGTGCTAAGTCATCCCTCGATGATGGTACAGATCCTTCATAGTGGCCCATGTGGGCATGGGAAAAAGAGATGGAAGTGAGGTCGGGTCCCCTGCCAAAGGCTAAGGGCCATGTGTTGTCTAGGAAAGGTAGGCTACATAGTGGATGGAAACACAGTTACAAGGCCTGCTATTGGCATGGGTATAGGGCCCGATAGCTGATAGAGACCCCTCGCAGGCCCAAAAAATCACAAAGCCCACACCCAGCAGGTGATGGTTCTTCACAATGCGTAGACATGCAAATAACCAAGAAGCCCTGCAAAAAACTATGAAATCACTGTGCAGGAGAGTACTATCACCACTTGCAAAAGCCTTTGAGGAAAGGGGAACCACAGTTGTTTGGGCCCATAGGTTTTTCAATGCAAACCCCCCAAAAAACAAAGCCAATTTTATATTTCCCAAAAAAAATCTAATCATGCCACCATTGAAATTTTATTTTTTTTTATAACAAAATTTCAAAACTTTTGCAAATAAAAAAAATTCAGACGAAATTAAAAAATTTGCCTTGATTATCATGCCAGGGTTGAGCGGTCCTAGTATAAAAAAAAATTTCTTACAAATTGCTACAGTGATCGAAATAGGTCAAATTTATATCAAAATTTGTCGGATCAACCTTAGAAGCTGATGGTGAGGTATGTTTGGACCCAAAATGCCCAGAAAAATGTATACCACTAGATCCAATAGAAAAAGCTCTGAAAGAGTCGAATCTAAAGAACAAGTCCAGATCTCTAACAAAACAAATAGGGGCAAGCATATCTGAAGCTCTAATACCATGTTGAAGTTGATAAAAAGAAACCCCACAGCTCCCAAGAATCCTTGCATACAAACCTATCATAGAAAGAGAGAAGCAAAACTATGGAGGCCTGAAATCATAGATCCATACAAGAGGAAACATCATGTGCACAAATAGAGAGAAAACATACTCAATGTAATAGAATCATCATTAATCAATAATTACAAAGAGGAATCCTTTATAAAAGGAAACCCTAAAAGAGGGAAATATCTAGGTTACATAATAATAATTAATAGAATAGTTAATTATTATATGCCTAAAGTTTAGCTAAAGTAACTAGAGATAATAAGTGACTTAATAATCAAATCAAAATGACTTAATTAATAATATAAATACTGTTTATGTTAATCATTTTGAAAATAATGTGCGATGGCTCTGATCTGCAAAAACAAGTGCCTATCGACAATCAAAACTCTAGAAAATCAGCTTCGCGTCTTTAGAAAAACCAAATATGTAGTATCTACTAGGAAATTTCATGGCAATATAGGGAGTTACGGAGGGCATTCTCCCCCTAGGGTTCACCCTAGGGCATCACCATGGGAGGTGCCTATTTCAACCTGCGAAAACCAGTGGATTCTAGCATACAAACAAAATGCCAAAAGGGCAAAAAGCTTTGGCAAGAAACTCCATTCACAAACCCACACTCCATAGGGATCGGCATTCTTACTTCCCCTCAATAACAGATTCAGTCACCAAAGGTTACTCCTTATTCTCCTCCTCATAAACGCAACCACGGAGGCATACAAATGAACCCATCTTCGAACAACAACTCTAAATCTTCTAACAATTCTGGGACTGAAGTTTATTCTCCTCCACATCGGCGTAGATGCGAAACTCCACCAAACAAAAATATGCGAAAAGATTCTCAGCACCCTCCTATTCATTCAATCTCCAAAACCCTTAAGCAAGACAATCCACATACATGCAAGTTGAAAACAAAGGTAAACATTAATGCTAAATTTATTATAGGTATGAAAATTTACTGTAAAAGGCATAGAATCTTTGCAAAATGGCTAGGATATGGGTACCCAATTTCAGAGATAGCAAGTTGGTTTTCAAAGCAATTTTCAAGTGAGGTAAGTATATCCCTCCTAAATAATGATTTTCTGTTCATCGATTGCAAAAATACTTCTCTAAAACAAACTATATTGAATGGATCATGTCTGAAATTTCAAAATTATGGGTTTAGGTTTACAGAATGGAGCCCTAATTTTGACCCCTTAGCGGTTGAAGATTTAGAATCAATCAGGTGGATTAAACTTCCTAACCTACCAGTGGAGTATATCCATAGCCATATTATTAGGGAAATTGCAGATAGCATAGGAAGTTTTGTGGATTTAGACATAAATTTCCTTAACAACTCTAACATTTTAGTTGCAATTAAATTAAATAGTGCAATTCAAAACTTAAATCCTGTTGAAATTATTTCCTCTGAAGGTAGCTATTGTATATTTCTGGAATTTTGTAACCCCCCAAAAAAACATAGAGAGCTAGCAGTTTATGAATCCAACTACGCAATAGGAGTAAAGAATCCAGAGCCTCCTAATAAGTCTAGAAAGTCATATCCCCACCAAAACTCTAAAAATTTTCAAAGAGTTATGGTTAATCCTGAAATGAAAAACTTAAACATTAAATTTCTTGAACACACAGGAAGCTTTATGCTAGATACTTATGATCTTTCCAAAGGAGACTTGGAAATCTTAAAAGAGGCAACAGTCACTAACTCTAAAACTAACACTCAGATCGAAAGTAATAAGGAGGGCAGAAGCCCCAAAATAACAAGGTATAGCAATATTAATTACACCAAAGGGGTAGAAGTATTAACTAAGATGGAAAAAATAGTCAAAACAACAGATTTAAACAACCCACAACCAATGCCTAAAGTAGATAAAGAGAATACGTACTTTGGTAATTCTATAGAGATAGCCAGACCCAATAGTAATATTGACCCTCCATCCCTGAACCTGCTTAGTCCTCAAAGGAAAACCCTTGAGGAGGAATCTCCCAGTCAGACATTAGTTAAGGAAAATCAAGATACCCTTACAATAAAGGTTGTTTCGGGAATAGTTGAAGGAAGGGAAGATGTCCCTACATCTTCCTATGAACTAGAAGACAATAACCATGAGTCCTCTAAGATAAATGATACATGCTCTAATTCTTCTATCAAAAACTCCCTTGAAAGGGTTGAAAGGGAAGTTTAGACAATTATAGACTATCTGGGAGATTCAATGCCTGACGAATTAATTGACACAATGTCGGATGAGGTTATTGATAAGGAAGAGATTGATCATCAAAAAGAGATATTGATTTCAAGAATACTAAGTATGGATGAGGAAGAGAAAGAAGAGACAGGGGATTTTCTTAGAGAGCTGGAAAGGATGGAACAACAAGATCCAATATCCTATGGTATTGCCTTCACAGAAAATGGTAAAAAAACACCGGATTGCTAGAAGATACTAAAAAAATGAGGGAGGAAGTCTTTATCTGAATTGAGAGCTAAAGACGGGAAAGCCCTGGGTCAGGTTAAAATTTTGGATATGATGAATATAGGGAAGGGGAAGTTCCTTCCCACTCAGAATGAATATCATAACATGGAATGTTAGGGGTCTTAACACCCCTAACAAATAGCAGCTCCTTAAGAGTTGTATTAAATACAACAAACCTGATATTATTATGATTCAAGAAATAAAAATAAACTCAGAGGATATAGGCTTATTTAAGAAAAAACTTAGATGTAAGGACACAGAGGAGGTGCCAGTTATTGGAGCCTCAAGAGGTTTATCTATAATCTGGGACACAAGAGCTGTAACTTTCACTACTCTAATCAAACAACAAAATTGGTTATGCGGCAAGGTTAGAAGTTTTCATTGTGATCTTTCGTTTAACCTGATCAATGTGTCATGTCCCCATTCTGGCTGACATCGTTTAGCATGCTGGATCAGTCTATCACAGGCTCTCGTAGACTGGTGGCGATGTGGAGAGAGTCATTTTGTAGATCAATGGTCGTATTTGCTCTTGGAGAAGTGATTTAGAGCTTATTTTTATTATTATGAGTTATGCGGGCCCCACATGTTATAATTTTAAGTTGAGTTGCACTTTTTATTTTATAAAGTTATATTATTATAAAAGTGCATTATAATGGGATTTTATAATGGATGCTTCTAGAAGTTCTTAGTAACTTCTCAAAAAGTGAATAAATAGGGGGCTTGGGCATTCATTTGGACAAGCTGATTTGAGGATTCTTCTACTTTTCCATATTGGAGCAATTTGTAGTCATTTGGTCTGCAAATTTTCATTAGATCTTTGGGAATGATAACTCCCTTGGATTTGCATAACTGAGGAAGTGAGATATCTTCTGAAGGGTTGCACATTGGAAGTGGTATTCAGCCATTTCATGTTGAGCTTATTTGGAATACTCAGATTTACCTGAGGGTTTGAGTTTTGGTTGCAAGAGGAAGAAAAAGCAGATTCAAAAAAGCAAAACAAAAAAGCGGATCCGAAAAAAGCAGTCTGAAAAAGCAGGTCCGAAAAAGCAGTCCGAAAAAGCAAATCCGAAAAAGCAGTCCGAAAAAAGCAGACCCGAAAAAGCAGTCCGAAAAAGCAAACCTGAAAAATTGATATTCAGGGTTTGCATCTGATTGAATAAGGGTTCTAAATTCATCATTGCATTGGTGAATCATTTGGTGAAGATTTGGATATCATTTTGGTACATTTTCAGTTCAGTCAATATCAGGGTGTGGAACCAGAAATTTGTTCATATCTCTCAACATACTTGGAGATAATTTTTATGCTTTGGTGAGAAGACTAATACTTCATTCGCAGTCATGTTGATACCAATTTGGAGGCACAAAACTCTGCCATTTATTTTCTGCAGGTGCTGTACTGTACAGCCCTGGTACGGCAGGTACAGGTCTGATACAACAGCAGCAATCTGGGTCAAATCTAGGTGCATTCAGAGGTGTCTCAACAGTGTTTTCAATCAGACATTAAGGAGCGATTACCAGGTTCTTATTCATTGTTTTGGATGTCACAAATTGCATAATTTTGCATATATTTAGGCATTGCTATCACAGTCTAGTACATGTCTAGAAAGTCACTGTCATAACAGTCCATAAATCTGTTATTGTAATCAGACTTTGTTATCATCATTGTAATTGAAGGACATAGCTAAGGAAGAGTATAGGCTATCTCAGTAATGAAAGTGCATTGTATACCATAGTTCCTTGCTCATGTAACAGTCCATATGAATTTCAGAGAATCAGTCAATTGAAATAGTCATTGACTTTGTTGCATTGATAAGTAAGTCTAAGGTGCCAAGTTATTGGAATAGTAAAGGAATATTCAGTCAGGAGGTCAATTGTTTGGTTTAATGTCTCATTTGCATAGTTCTATAGATTGCATACCAAATGTTTGTCAAAATGTCTCAGAGCTGTAGATGTTGAATTTTTATCAGCATTTCATTGAATTGCAATTGGATTAGAATATTAAGAGGTTGCACTTCATTTTTACTTCCAATTAGTCACTTGCATTCATTGGCATTCACCAAAACATCATTGACATCAAACAAACCCAAACTAGAAGCAAACATCAGCAAACAATTCAGTTGCATGCCAAGTGTTTAACAAATTGACTCGGTTCAGATTTGGGAATTTTAGTGGCCTTTTTAGTAAGGGTCATTACACAATGTGTATGAACCTATCCAAAATAAAGACAAACTTAAGGTAATGGCAAGAACTTGATAACTTTCTTAATAATAACATGGATACAGTAACTTTAATAGGGGGAGACTTTAATATAATTATAAAAACTATTGATAAAAGGGAAGGCAACAATGTCCTCTCTCAAGCAGCAAGAGAATTTGCAAATTGGAAAGAAAGAAATGCAAAAATACTGATAAAAGGGAAGGCAACAATGTCCTCTCTCAAGCAGCAAGAGAATTTGCAAATTGGAAAGAAAGAAATGCACTGTGGGAAATCCCTATGGGAGACCTTTCCTTCACTTGGAACAATTGAAGAAAAGGCTTCTGTAATATCACGGAGAAACTAGATAGATTTTTCCTTTGTGGAGACATTTCAAACTTGGGTTGTACCTTGGATGCGGATATTCTCCCCATCTCAGGTTCTGACCACTTCCCAGTTAGACTAAATATTAGAAAAGAGACAAAACCCAAAAATTGCCCCTTCAAATTTGAGCGCAGATGTGGCTATTGGATAACAACATTTTAGAATCTATCCAAAAATGGCAGGAGGAGGAAAGCTTCTTAGGCTCGAAGATGTTTATAGTGGTTAATAAAATCAAGCTTATTAAAAGAAAATTGTTAGAGTGGAATGGAGAAAAATTTGGTAATATTTTTGAGAATAAGGAAAGAATTGAGGAAGACCTAAAAGAGGTTAACCTAGAATTCATAGAAAGAGGTATGGATGACAACCTTTACTATAAAGAGAAGGAAGTGTTAAAAGAATATGAGGAAACCCTTACTAAAGTAGAAATTTTTTGGCGTCAAAAATCAAGAGAATCCTGGCTAGAGGCGGGTGATAAGAATACCAAATTCTTCCATAACAGCACAAAACAAAGAAGGGCAGTTAATAGAATTACAAGCATCAAGAATGAGCAGGGCTTAGATATTCAAGAACCAAAGGATATAACAAACGAGGCATTAAACTACTTTAAAGAGGTGTTGAATAACATGAATTACTCAAATTTAGAAAAGCAAAGAGAAATTCTAAAAAATGTACGCAAAATCCTAACGAAAAAACACAATGAAAGCCTCAACAAAAAAATTTCAAATGAAGAGATCAAAGATGCACTTCTACAAATGAACCGAGACAAGTCTCCAGGTCCGGATGGCTTTTCTACTATGTTTTTCCAAAAATGTTAGGACTTTATAGGTGATGAAGTCACAGCAGCACTTGAAGGGGTTTGGAACTCGGGTAGAATTTTGAAGGAAGTCAACAAGACCTTTTTAGCCCTTATTCCAAAAAAAGAAAAACCTGAAATGATGAATGACTTCAGACCGATAGCCTTATGCAATACGTTATACAAATTACTAACTAAAACTCTCTCCCTAAGACTTCAAAAACTTCTTCCCCTCCTCATTAGTGAGGAGCAAATAGGGTTTGTCCCTGGGAGATCTATATATGATGGGGTTATTATAGCACAAGAGGCTATTCATTCGGCCCAAAGAAATAAGACCCCAAGTATGTTGATCAAACTAGATATCAAGAAAGCATATGATAAAGTAGATTGGAGGTTTTTATGCAAATGCCTAGAGGCCTTTGGATTTTCAAAATCATGGATTAATTTGATTTTTGAATGCATATCTACCCCAATATTTTATGTCTTGATAAATGGAACTCCAGAAGGTTTTTTTGGGATCTCTTGGGGACTCAAACAAGGAGACCCTATTTCCCCTTCCTCTTCATCATCATGGTAGAAGCCCTAGGAAGATCCCTTACTCGGGCATGGGAAGTGGGTGCAATCAAGGGAATCTCCATAACTAGTGACTTACACCCCACAACCCACCAACAGTTTGTTGATGACAATCTGCTCTATGGTGCTAGTGAAGAAAAGGAGGCCAAAGCCTTCAAGAGTATTCTTGAGGATTACTCTGCAGCCCCAGGATAAGAAATCAATAAGGATAAGTTAGAAATCTTCTTCTTAAATATGAATAAACATATGGAAGATAGAATTTGTAATATCTTAAACTTTAGTAAAGGAACACTCCCAACAAGATACCTAGACCTCCCTCTAGACAAAGGCTCTAGATCCAATCATCTTTGGGACCTTACTATAGAAATGATAAAGAAAAGAATGACCACTTGGAAAGGTAAATGGCTATCTTCAGCAGGTAGAATCACTATGGTTAAATCGGTCTTGGCTTCAATGCCTATATACCAGATGTCTTGTATTGAGATGCCAACAAAGAAAAGAATAGAAATGAATAAGCATCTTAGAATTTTCTTCTAGCAAGGGAGAGGGGAAAACAAGAAATTCCCATTAATATCTTAGGATAAGGTATGCAGACCAAAGGAGGAAGGTGGAGCCGGTCTTAAGAACATCAAGGATCAAGGTAGAGCTCTAGGTGAAAAACTTATTTGGAGAATGTTTAGGAACCCTAACCTTAAATGGGCCAAGATCCTCTACTCAAAATATCTAAACAATTACAATCCTATGAATCTTTTAAGAGAAAAATCTACCCCAAGAGGATCAAGGATTTGGAACTTCATGTTGGAATGTAGATAAGTTATTCTTAATAATATAACATGGGATCTGGGAAATGGCGAGGAAGCCCTATTCTGGCAAGACTCTTGGGGAGGTTACCCAACCTTAAATTCCCAATGCCCAGATATATACTCAAGGATTAATTTATAAAGAAGCATTGGAAAATATGTAAAGGACTATGTAGACATCTCAAATAATAAGATTGACTGGAAATGGATTAACCTTAACAACATAGACATTCCATCTGGAGATAAAGACAAACTACTAAAGATCCTTCAGGATAGAAGTACAACCTTCAACACAAAGGGTGATAAGCTGGTATGGAATGGGTCAAAAAATGGAGAATATAATACAAGGGATGGCTATAATAGTATCATTAAAACTTACTCTAGACCAAAAACAAATATTCCTCTTAAACTCTGTTGGGATAAGAATTGTCTTCCTAAAGCAGGGTTTTGTGCATGGGTTGCTCTTTAGTATAGACTTCTAACAACTGATAGGTTCAAAAGAATGGGATATGAGGGCCCTTCAAAATGCCCCCTATGAAAAGAATCTGAAGAGGAGTTAGATCACCTTCTCCTTCATTGCCCCTTCTCTAAAAAATGCTGGAAGTGGCTCATCAATAAATTAAGATGGTCAACTGCTTTCCCAAAAACCTTATTAGGAATGTGTCAAGCATGGCCAACTAATAAAAATATGCATGTCTATGCCAACCTATGGACTATTACTCCATCTCTACTCATCTGGGAAATCTGGAAAGAGAGAAATAGACGTATCTTTAGGGGAGATAAAATGGAATGGAAACAAATTATTAATAAATTTGAAGCAACAACTATAGAAACCATCAATAGCAGAATAAGAAAACAGAATAAAACCAGTCTTAATTTAACATATTGGGATGAAAAGATGAGAGGAGCATGGATAGGCTTAATTCTACCTACTTTTCTAGGTCCTGGGGGAAAGGAATCAGAGAACAAAAGGATGGAATGTGTTTGGCAACCTCCGGAAAATGGCTAGTTTAAACTAAATTTTAATGGAGCATCGAGGGGTAATCCAGGGATAGTAGGGATTGGGGGTTGTGTTCACAATAGAGAAGGTATGGAGATTGCGACCATTGCAGGCCCTATAGATAAAGAGACTAATAATGGAGCTAAAATCAATGCAGTCGTCAGAGGCTTGAAAGTTTGCAAGGATTTGAAGATCGAGAACCTAATAGTTGAAGGGGACTCAGCCATAATTATTAACGCTCTTAGAAAGGGCTCAATTCCTAATTGGAAACTTAATGCCTCCTTCTCCCAAGCTCTGGAGTTAAGTAAAACCTTCAAAAACATAATTTTTAATCACATATATAGAGAAGGTAATAAAAGATCGGATGAATTAGCAAATAAAGATGCAGACGGGATTCATATAGAAACTATTTCTCCAACTTGATGAGAATCATAATCTTCTCTTAATGGATAGGTTGTAGAATTTTTTATAGCATTAGGGTCAGCACTGAGCGGGGGTACCTATACTATGCTATTAAAAATTAATAAAATTATTGGCTTCGGCCTTTTACCGATCAAAAATAAATAAATAAATATAAATACCATATTACTCTAACATATTCAACACTATCTTCAGCACACCACCATGCTCATATGCAATAAGTATAATATATACGCTCTCTTCACCAGCAATACATGCTCACAGTATATGTTGACATCAATGACAACACATAAACATCAATAGAAAACAAAAGCCAACAATCTCCATTAATCTCCCCCTTTGGCATTGATGTCAACATAAATGAAAAAACATAGTAAAATATCTCCTCAAAAAGTTCTCCAAGAAACTCTCCCTCATCTCAACTCTTAATGATTTTTCATTATCTCTCTCTGCCTTTGACATCAATGACAAAATAATAATTTTCTTTTTTCTTTTTTTCTTTTTTTGACTTTTTTTTTTATTTTCAGAATTTTATGAAAGGAAACAACCACCACAACTACTCCCCCTAAGGAGCAGTATACCAAGCATCACGTCCACTGAAATATAAATCTCTAATTTTATGGACTAATGCATATCTACATCAATTATTCTTCTCAAGGAGGGGCCTATACCCCAAGCATACCTTTCAGATACTCAAAAGTATCCTTAGGTAAAGGTTTTGTGAATATATCTGCAATTTGTTTTTTAGTGCTCACATGTTCCAATCTCACTTCCTTCACTGCAACTTTCTCTCTCAAGAAATGATACTTGATTGATATATGGTTAGTCTTTGAATGTATCATAGGATTCCTAGACATATTTACTGCACTAGTATTATCACAATACAATACTACATGTTCATCAAAGTTCATACCTATATCCTTCAGCATTTTCTTCATCCAAACTATTTGTGTACATTTTATAGAAGCAACAACATAATCTGATTCAAAAGTAGATTTTGCAACACATTCTTGTTCCTTTCTCAACCAAGAGACTAACCTAGTACCAACGAAGAATTATCCTCCACTAGTACTATTTCTATCCTGAATATCACCAACCCAATCTACATCAATATAAGGTTGTAAAGTAAAGTCACTCTTTCTATCATACCATTATCCATAATTGATTGTGCCTTTAAGATATCTGTAGATTCTCTTAACTGCAACAAGATGTACTTCTTTAGGATCCTCCTGAAATCTATTGACAATTCCAACAACATTAGCAATATCTAGTCAAGAATGAGTAAGTTATTGTAAACCACCAATCATAGATCTATACAAGGTCTGAAATACAGATTTAGATTCCTTTGTAGAAGTCAACTTTCCACTAGTTACCATAGGAGTACACATAGGTTTGCTATCATCCATGCCAAACATTTTCAACATCTCCATTAGATATTTAGTCTATGATATAAAAATCCCTTTTCTGCATTGTGATATTTGAAGGCCAAGAAAGAATTTTATTTCCCCAATCATTGACATCTCAAATTCATCTTTCATTTCATCAGAAAATTCTTTAATCATCTCATCATCAACTCTAAAGATAATATCATCAACAAATACTTCAAAAATCAATATTCCTTTGTCATTAACTCTTAAATATAGGTTGATATCAGCATTACCTTTCTTGAATCCAAACTGTAAAAAGTATTTATCCAATCTAAAATACACGGCTCTAGGAGCTTGCTTTAGACCATATAAAGATTTATTCAATTTGCATACCATGTTACTATCATCTGTTAATGGAAATCCATCAGGTTGTTCTATGTATATGTCTTCTTCAAGCTCGCCATTAATAAAAGAAGATTTAACATCCATCTAATACACTTGGAAATTTTTAAAAGAAGCATAAGCAAGAAGTAGTCTAACAACCTCTAATTATGCTATAGGTGAAAAATTATATTCAAAATCTATACCTTCCTATTATGAATACCCTTTTCATACCAACCTTGCTTTATTTTTTATCACAGTTCCATGATCCTCATTCATTTTGTTCTTGAAAACCCATTTAATTCTAATAACATTCTTATTCTCAAGTATAGAAATCAAATCCCAAGTCTCATTCTTCTCAATCTGATTCAATTATTCTCTCATTTCTTTAATCTAATTATCATCTCTACATGCTTCATCTGTAATTTTAGGTTCTACTTGTGAAATCAAGTACCATTCTTCTCTAACCTTAGATCTAGTCATTGTATCTTTCCTTTTATCTCCAATTATGTGTTCCTCATGATGATTCTTAGCAATGTAAGTAAGAGTCTCATCATCATTCAAACATACCTCAGTTTCATTTATAGGTTTAGCTATGTCTTCAATCTATTTCTCTTTCTCAGGAACAATCTTCCTTATTTCAGGTGCAACGATCATAGGTTCATATTCTCTTATCCTACCCTGTATCTAAAATCTCTCATCTATCTTTACATTAAAACTTTCAATAATTTTTCTTGTTCATATGTTAAGACATATGTATGCCTTGCTCTTTGTAGAATATCCAAGAAAAATTCCTTCATCACTTCTATCATAAAACTTTCCTATTTCATCATCTCTTTTAATATAGAATTTACTCCCATAATTTTAGAAATACTTAACTGTAGGAACCTTACCAAACCAAAGCTCATATGGAGTCTTACTTGTACCACCTCTAATTTGAACTCCGTTTAGTGTGTATATTGTTTTATTAACCACTTCTCTCCAATACACATGAGATACATTATTTTCAATCATCATGGTCCATGTCATATCCAAGATAATCATATTCCATCATTCAATAACTCCTTTCTGTTGAGGATCTCTAGGAGCATAAGTTTGTCTCTTTATTCCATTAGCTTCACAAAAAGATTTAAAGGCCTCTGACATAAATTCTCCACCTCTATTTGATCTCAAACATTTTTTCTTAAGACTTGTCTCATTCTCTACTTTAGCTTTGAATATCTTAAACTTATCCAGTGCATCAGATTTATCTTTAAGAAATGCAACCCAAACCATTCTAGAGTAATACTCAATGAACAATATAAAGTACCTTTGATCATAGTAATAATTAGTCCTTGTAGGTCCACAAAGGTCTGTATGTTCCAGATCCAACTTCTCCTTCACTGAAAGTGATTTTCCCTTAAATGATCCTTTTGTCTACTTCCCCATTGCATATTCTCTGCAAGTCATATTAGCAGGTTTGTCTATTCTAGGTAGGTCCAGACCAATAATCCACATGATACCATGGCCAAGAAAGAACTCAAATAGAAATAGAGATCCACCACATGATTGGCAACCTTAGAATAATATTCCAATGTAAGTTCCAAGCAAAAATCCTTGATCATGTAAGCCGAAACAAAACCACGATCATCACCACCATAATCTCCCAGAACTAGTCCAGGAAGAGTAGTAAATCCTACTATCAGTGTGTAAATATCTCATAACTCAAACTAGAGTGAACCAAAAGAGTTGTGACCACAAGAAAGTGATCCAGAACAACTCTTAAATGCAAACCCAAGCTTGCAAGATGGAATTCAAATAACAGAAGTATCTGCAACAAAATCTCTAAAACTGCAAATTGAAGAGTAGAAATGAACAAACTATTTTGGTTTGATGCAAGATTGATGTAAATGTTGCTTCAATGCTCTTTTTTTTTATTGATGTCAACATATGTTCAACAATGTTCAAAAGAAGAGGAACAGATTTGCAGACCAGCAGAACAGGATACCTATAGGAGACATAGAATGAACCGACTGGAGACAAGCACTATGCAGCCTTAGGGACACCTTCTAGAGTGTGTCTACAACATCCTTCTATGACCACAAATTATTTGGAGATTGTATAAAGAAGATATCAACATTTTGGAGTAGACTCATCTATAGGACTAGAGATAGAGAAAACCGTTTGAACAAGGTATAGTGCAAAGGTCATAACTCAGTTATAACGGACAACATCTTCATGCAGCCTTGGAAACCTATAGAAGACATCTGATGGAGGACTCCATATGACCGCAACATGTTGATGATCTAATTGATGCCTTGGAGGCTACGTGTGGTAGCATGTATATTCTAGTGAAGCCGACCTAATGGACTTAGCGCATAAACTATTATTTGATGATGAAGATTGTAGTGAAGCCAGCCTTGAAATGGTTGGAAACATTGTATAACATTTAGAGATGATATGTACATGGGCGTAATACCTTATGTAATTATTTGTAATTGTAATAGAGGTAACTCATGGCCGACCTCTAAGGAATATTTATGTAACCTGTATAAAGGAAAGATTGTTTTATCAAAAATATTGCGGGAATTCAAAGGTAATGAGAATTCTATGCTCATAGAGACAGAGCAGTGGCTAGCCTGCCTAAGGTGGAAAAGTAAAGACAACATTTGAAGACAAAAAGGATTCAGTTGTAGCTAAAGGAAAGTTGTACACCCTTAACAGGGTTTTATGCTCTTAACAGGGCCATCTCTTAGCAGGACTTCTAGACTCCTAACAGGGTTAGTCTCTTAGCAAGGACTTATTCTAATAGACTCCTAATTGGGTTTGTCCTTTAAAGGACCTGCCTATTGTATTAATCAGCTCCTAATAGGGTGAGTACTTCTTACAGTGTAACATTCATATAGTGCAGATTATCTTGTGGGTTTCATCCCCACTAAGGTTTTTGCTTAACACAGTTTCCTCGAGAAAAAATCTTGGTGTTTATGTGTTCTACTATATTGATATATCTATTTTGTTGTATCAGAGTAAATCTAGATTAACTGATTCATCTCCCCCCTCTCACCTAGTAAGACATTGTTATTCTAACAATTGGTATCAGAGTAATAGGTCCTCTAAGAAGAAAAAGCCAAACAACTTAAGGTAAAGATCAAAATGTCTTATTTTAGAAAAGAGAGTCCAAGATTTGATAGCCAAAACTTCAGTACCTAGAAAGACAAGATGAAAACACATCTAATGTTTTTAGTTATCAAGTACTGGTTGATAGTAAAAAATAATGTTGTATTAGTGACTGAAGAAAACTTGGAAGAAGCCACAACTACTGAAGATCAAAAGAAACAATTCCATCAGAACATGATTGTAAGAGAAGCCCTCATCAACTCACTATCTGACACTGAATTCACTGAGATTGGAGATCTAGAAAAAGAACATGACATATGGAATAGGTTGATTGCAATCTATGAAGGGGATAGATACAGTAGAAGAGCTAAACTTCAAGGATGGAAAATCAAGCTGGAAACATTGCAGATGAAAGAGGATGAAAGAGTAAGAATGTATGTACAACGAATAAATGAGTGTGTTTCAGGGATCAAAAACAATGGAGGAACCTACTCAAAAGATGATGTCATTAGCAAAATCATGGGATCTCTAACTCCCACATTCAAGTCAAAAGTGATTGCCATTCAAGAATCTTTACCCCTAATGAGAAACTTCACTAGAGAGATGCTGATCACAAAACTCACCTCAATCGAAACATCTTAACTTAAGGACACCATACCAAAGGCAAAGACTATTTTCAAAGAAATAATTCATAGAACCAGAGAAACAAGGATTAAAAACATATATGAAAGTACTATTGACTATAACAATGAATGGAGAGAAATTGAAAAAGTAGAAATGGATCTTGATGAAAAAGTTCTTGCACTCATTATAGAAGAGAAAGGATGAAAGGAGGTAAGTTACCAGTAACTGTATACACCCAAAAATGGTCACCTAGACTATTAGCCCCTTGCTAGCATTTTTGCTAAAATCATAAATTGCTTATTCTTGATCAAATCTTAGTTTTGTCATTCATTCGATTATTTTCTATGGGCTAACCATCTTATCCTAAGTCTTTATTTAATTAAAAGGAATATTTCCTCCCCTTTTAATAAATAAAAAGCCCCCACTTTTCCTCTTATCCCAAGTTGCACAAATAAAGCATTATTCTTATTTTATAAAAAAAAGGGTAAAATCACTTTTTGTCTTATATGGACATAAAGTCAACTCCTATTTTCCTATTGGAGGATATTTGTGTAATACCCCAAAAATGGGCTATAAGTTCATTAACCTCCTACATCGACAAATCGAACAAAATCGACATCAAAGTCCTAACCTAAGGCACATCTAACATCATTGAATCATAATTGATTATCTTAAATTTTGCATCGGGGAATATTCCTAGTAATATTCCTAATTATCTTAATTATCTTTAATTTAATGATTATTTGGCGATAAATCACATTTATCCTAAGTTTGATTAATTGAATATTTTCATATTTAATTAATTAGATTTAATATTTGCCACTTAATTGTTTAATTAAATTTAATTCTATCTATTATTAATTGTATTATTTAATTTTGACAATAAATCAAAATTCTTATCTTTAATTGATTAAATTCTTATTTAATTAATTAAAGCATGTTGTCATTATTTAATAATATAATTTTTAATAAAAGTTTGAATAAATAGTTAATTAACCATAAATTAATTATTTATTTTCAAAAATTAGTTGAGTTGAGGATAAATCACTTTATTTATTTATTTAATTCTTAATTATTATGCATATTCAAAAGAAACAGTTAAACTCCAAATCAGAAAATCAATGCAAGTTATTGACTTTTTGGAACTCAACATCCTTTTGGAGTTCAAAAAGCTGATCTAAACTCTAATTTGAGTTAAAAAGCTATTTTTTCATGTTTTTGCATGATTTTGAGAATTAACTATCTTTCATGATCAGATAACTCAAAAATCAAGATGAGTTAATTTGAGTGATTTATGGCTTTTCCCATGCACCTCCAAAGCCTTGGATTTCTATAAATTAAGGCTTTAGCTCTTCACAAATCATCTCATATTTTGCACAATCACGCTGGAGAATTGGAATTGAAGAATCAAAGCTCTTGCGAATCGACATCTTTGTGAGATCAATCTTATTTTTGCATTCATATTACATATCATTGTTAGATTCATAGCATATCAATTTCATCTAGCATAGATTCATATCGGTTTTTATCATTCTTATTGCATAAAAAAATACCAAAAAAATAGATTAATTGCATTCATATTTCATATCTAGATCAATTGCATTCAAATCCTTCATTTAGGTGTCGTCTAAGTCACTGATCTCGATTACAATCTGAGAACATTAATCTTGCACCTACTAGAAGGCAGTAAATCTCTTGGTTAGATAGTTTTCAATTTTGCATGATTTTGATTATAGCTAACCTCTAATGTTTTACTGAAGTGTTGTGTCCACAGATCAGGTACAATTTTCACACACATATTTCTAGCGCCCACCGTGGGGCAACCCACCTTTGCATGCTGGTTTTGATTTTTTTTGGGAGCTAAAACCCCAAAGTTTCAAAGATTTAATTTTATCTCCCAAACGGCTTTGAATTTTGGTCTAAAATATTTTTTTCAGGTTGGTGACATGTCAGGGAAGCTACAGTAAAAAATTTAAAATTTTTTGAGATGTTTTGAATTTTTAATAATTTTTTCTTGAAATTATGGAAAAAATTAATATCTGACGCAAATCAGCATATTTTTCAGAAATTTTTATATTTTTGGAAATCTCTTTAAATTTTACAGGGGGTCCATTCTTTATGTTTTAAATTTGGACATGATATCATAGCTCAAATAGTCAATTTACAAAAACTGGTCTGTTTTGATAAAATGGGTCTCTAGAGCACAAATGAAGAGATTTTTCTAAAAATTTTGCATTTTTGGAAAGCTCTATGTTTTTTAGTAGGGGTCTCTATTTTGAATTTCTATTTTTGTGACCAAAATCATATCAAAAAAATTAGATCTTGTTGACTAGGTCAAATGCAGCAAAAAAAATAAAGTTTTGTGATGGGTATGCACTTATTTTTTTACATGGTTCAATGAATGATATGAGTTGTCATTTGGGTTAATTGTTGGTTATTATTACTGATAATAATTGATTTTTAGAGCTAACCCTATGAATTTCATAAGTTGAATATATTTTGCATATCTTGTTTGCTTATTTGCTTGTTGGAGAGTTCGTCACTTGCTTGCATGGAAAAGCTCAACAAAAATTGCTAAAAATCAAGTAAAATCTACTAAGCACATTGCGAGGATCCCAGGTATTCTCCTTCATTTAATAATATTTTTATTTGAGACTTAAAATAAATCTCTTATGTGTCTGGCTTGTGTGCATCTTTTCATGCTTTGATCTATTTCTACACACTTGCATAATTGATAGTAGGTTGTGACCCCTTAAGGATTCATTAAGTAGTCTTAGATACTTGTGATTGATCTTGATTACTATCTTGGGTTATTGGACTCGCTAATTTGCCGGCCCCTCATTTCCGCCCCGTGGTTGCAATCTCAGCACCATAAAGGGGAGGGGTCAACAGGACAGAAGCATTAAGTGTTCCACTTGGCAACCCTTTTGTGCTTTTAGGAACTCACTTATTTTCTAAGTTGGGGACTCATTTTTAGCTTGTGTGAGGTGTTAAGTGTTCCACCTTGTGGACTCATCTCATATTTTCTTTAAGCGTTAAGTGTTCCTCTTTCTACTTTTTGGGTACTTTTGGTAGATTTACTTTCGGGAATATATCTGTGCTCACATAGTAATTAGGCCCTATGAACACTATTTGTGATTCTTGAAAGATTGGATTTCCAGTGAAATCCTTCTTGACGACAGAATCCTTGTAGGTAGGGAGGATACTTAGTGCGTTTCACATTCAACTTGGTTAGTGCATCTTCTCTTATTGATCGACACATTCTCTCTCCGGAGAGGTTGATAGATCACGTAGGGTTGATATCATGAGCTTTGGTGAATCAAAATTGGTTAGTGTGTCTTCTCTTATTGATTGATACATTCTCTCCCCGGAGAGGTTGATAGATCACGTGGAGTTGATATCACAGACCTTGGTGGAACAAAACTTTGTCTTAGCGTGTCGGATTAATCTGCTTGTTTTGTTTGGGTTAAAAGTGAAGAGGTGTCAAAACCTTGAATCTGGAGCCAAGTCCCCTTGTGGTATAAATCTGTGAGTCATCTTTAGAGAGGGTTAACCGTAGCGGACAATCCCTTCACAGGGCAAACTGCGTTGACGGAACCTCAAGCGGTCATAGCCATTTTCGCTGTGGTAGTGACAGCCGCTATATAAATGTCCTTGTGGAAGAAATCTCCATGGGTATGGTTCATTGTTGGGTTGTCAGATCTCCCTAGCAGCTCTTGAAGATTAAGTTCTCGGACTGTGTCAAAACCCTGGTGCGCCGAAATTGGAGTTCACCCCTTTGAATCATAAAAGTTGCAAAGTCAAACCATTACTAAAAACCCTAGAGAGGCCAATTTTTCACTTTTAGGTATATGTGTGTTATTGCAAAACTTTTCAGAACATACACAATTAGTACTCTCAGGGATTAGCACAATCTGGTCACTTGATTATTCATGCGCAAGGTTGCTTTTTTCCTTGTTCATTATTTTCAGACGTGCTTGGAATCACTTGCTTGCTGTTCTGCATGCTTATTTATCTACTTGGCTATTAAAAATGATCAAATCTGGTATAACTTTCAAAATCTAGATAGTACAATTTGCAAACAATCCAAAACTGAAGACCTTAAATTTTGCAAAAATTGACGTAAAATCTTTTCTGGAGTCAAAAGTCATTTAAGGAAGTCAGACAGTCGTACAAGTTTTGTCAACTGTCATTTCATTCCTACCCAACTGTCGTACGAGTTTAGCAACTGTCGTTTCATAGACTACCTAGTGTCGTATGAGTCTGCAGAGTGTCGTTTGGAAAAATTTGAGAGAGTTGTCAGAAATTGTCAAATTGCAAGATATCCAATGTTTCCAGCCTAGTTCTAGAATTTGTCAAAAATATCATTGTGTCAAGAACAAATCAGTAGCTATTGAAAATCAGTACACATGTCTCAAAGAATCGGTACACATGAGGAAGAAATTTTGATCGCCGCTATGATGAAGCAGCTGCAAGCTATGCAAGTCCAGCTTGACAAACTTGAGAAAAAAAAGGAACCTCTATACTCTTTTCCATTTGATAAAGACTTGTACATGTCACCATGCCCCGGAAAAAAATTTGAGCAATATGATACCTCTTCCACGGAGAGTGACACATCTAGCTTTGGAGACTATGATGACTATGACGATAGACAATGTAATGATACCTATGACACCTCTGTTCCTAAGAGTCCTCCTCATCGTCCATTCCTGCTTACTACAAATGGGCCGTCACATTGGATATATCGTGAGGGTGATCCATATGATTCTGATTATGAAAGAGACTTTGATGATTTCTATGCACAATACCTAGATGATCCATCTGTTTCACTTGAGGAAGAGAAAGTTTACCACACTGATTATAAACATGCATACTATAAGGATCTCTCCTCTAAGAACTCTCAGGCTGAAAATAAAGATTACACTCTCAAGCAAGATCATGTTAATGTTGGACCTTTGTCTTTTGATGGTTCCCTTCCATCCCCTACTTCCTCCAATACCCATACATTTCCTAAAGCTTCTGAGTCTTTCAAATCTTTCACAGAACCTTCATCTGACACAAGCCTTGATACTTTTCATGCGGTTCCCTATAGTTATCCTCCAGGGCTACCTCTTAAAGAAACTCAAGCTAAGCTTCACTTGGCTGCAAATACTTTCAATAATGATAAACCTAAAGAGCGTAAGCCTTCATATGCTATAATCCCTACTTCAGCTAGTCCTCCACCATCTCTTCCAAAGTCTTCCATACAATCCCAACATGCTTCCTTGTCCTTAGAAGTGGCTCCATGTCAAGAGGATTCCAAAAATGATGAAGAAAAGAACATAAAGAAAGATCAAGATCAAGAACCCTCCATTTCATCCACTCCTTTTCCCGATGTCTCTTATCCGCCTCAAGGTTCTTTTGATCTTGTACCCCCTTTTTCATGCATTCCACCATGTCTTAAGTCTTCTCCTAAGCAAGATCAAGCTACTACTTACACTATTGAGCTTATTGAAAATCAAAATAACCTTGCCCCACTTCCCATTTCCAAAGATGATACTTCCATTAAGGTTGTTAAAAATGGTGTTGATACTTCCAATGTTAAGCCTATTGAAAAACAAGAGAAAAATTATGCACTTATGCTATCCGAAGATCATTGTCAAGATCAAAGTCTTTCATTTTCTTGTTCTACCACTCCATGTTCACTTCCACTTTCTACTCTTCCTAAGTCTTCGCAAGCTTTGAATGATCCTATCAAAGAAAATGCTCTTATTCAAGATGTCCATGATTTTATTGAAAATTCTAATGCTCACTCTAAAGATGCTGATATCCTTGGTTGTCATATAGATGATGATGAACTTATTGATTATCCTTTTGCGTCTTCCACTTCCATCCTTGGACCTCTTCCACCACTACTAAGGGCTTCATGCCTTCCTTCCATCTTGGGTCCTTATGTCCCTTCACTTTCCCCTCCTAGCTCTCCTGATCTGCCATCCATCTTAGGTCCTTACATACCTCCATCTCCTATCTTTCCTCAAGATCAACATAGATGCATACCCTTGAATCCTTTTCATCCACCCACCCATCTAAACCAGTCATATCCTCCTCCTTCCACAAGTCCCAAGTCTTTTGGAAGTAAATTGAATGTCCAATACAAGAAAAAGAAGCAATGCAAGAATCCATCAAAAAAAGATCACCATGTCTTCTCTAATCGACACGGAGGCATAAAGTCAAAAGAGATATCTAAGAAAAAAACTACAAGACAAGTATGGGTTCCAAAATCCATCATTGAAGATATTCTCTCTAGATCATCAAAAGGAAATAAAAAGCCTATGGCTATATGGATTCCAAAGTCTCTCTTGAAAGAGTCTGGTGTTGAGCAAAAAGTGAAATTGACATTCAAGCTTCCAAAGGCTTCCACTTCATCTCCCTCCAAAAATATTCTTCATTTCCATGTGCCTAAACCACAACCTCTACTATCCATTCGTCATATTCTTTCACGTATTCCCTCATTCACATTTCCTCCACCCTCTCGCCACCCTTCAAGGTATGTGTTGATGTTGATCTTGCCTTCCTTTTCATCTACCCTTTCACAATCCTTTCATTCATTATCCTTCTACCTTTTATCCTTTTTCCTCACTTGCCTATTCCTCCTATCTTCCAACCTCACTCGCTTTACATAAAACCTTATCCTTCATTTTTCTCTTTCATCTCCCTTTCCCTATCAGCATCTTTGAGCGTGTCATTTTGAATCCTTGGCATATCATGGTTTATCCTTTCAAGGAGCATTATCTAAAAAGCTTGCCTTCTTCCAAAAAAAGAAATGAAAAATAAAATAAATTGAAAATGTGCCTTGGTGAAAACCTGAAAACAGGCGCCTTGGTAGCAAAAGTAAAGAAAAATTTTCATCCTAAGGTGAAAACCACTCCCTTGTGGCACCTTGGATAAGTACCATGATGAAAACCTGGCAATCAGGCATCATGCGTAGTTCTTCTACATATTTCATCCATTTCATCTTCTCTCTTTGATCTTGACAATGTTGATTTATACATGAACATTTGGCTATTTTGTGAGTTGTCTGATGATGATCTTGCTTTCAATCCCTTCCTATTTAGCCTTCATATTCATCTTCCTCCATTCATTTTTGCCTATCGCTATCCTTTTCCCCTTTGGTCTTGATCTAATAAAAAAAAAAGAAAAAAAAAGAGTAAAACACAGTGCTATGAAGCCTCTTGACATGTCTACTCCTTTGGATTGCATTCTTTCCTGCTCTTGCATTATGATTTTGTGCTTATCCTATGCTAGCCTTTCATTGCTTGTCCAAATGCGCTTTACATGACAATTTTTCCCTAGCTTGGGTATTCTTGAGGAGTTTCCCCTTGAGGATTTCTTCCCTTCATTTTCCTTCATTTTCTTATCTTCCATCTCTTCCACCAGCTTGCTAATCCCTCTTGTTCTCCACCTTGCTAGACATTGGGACTGCATGATATGATCTTGCTTGGGAGTTTGCAAATGGAAAAAGATGCTATCAAGTATACCAAGTATCAGAACAATTATCAGAATCAGTATCAGAATCAATATTAGAACCAGTATTAGAACAATTATTAGAATCAGTATCAGAATCAGTATCAGAACCAGTATCAGAACAATTATCAGAATTACTATCAAAATTAGCATCAGAACCAGTATCAGAACTAGTATCAGAATGCCTACTGGGGCTACATCATTCGCTTTCATTTATGGGTCTGAAGCAGTACTACCTATTGAGGTTGAAATCCCATCACTCCGAATCAGAATGCATGGACTTGTCACCGACGATGACTACAAAGTGTCTAGGTTACAAGAACTTGAATTACTAGATGAGCGCAGGCAAGCAGCGTATGATCATCTCAGAGTGTATCAGAAAAGAATGTCTAGAGGCTACAACAAGAAAGTCAGACACAGATAATTTCAGGTTGGTGATCTAGTCTTGAGAGAAAATCCCAAAAATCAATCCCATCGCGAACGCAAGGGGAAGTTCGAACCCAATTGGCTGGGTCCCTTTATCATCACTGCTACTTTTGGCTCTTGTGCCTATCAACTCTCAACGACTGAAGGAGAACAACTCTGAGAACCAATCAACGTTCTCCATCTGAAGAAATTTTATGCCTAAGGCATTCAGTGCTTGGTAAAATGTCCTAAAAAAATCTTTAAAATTAGAAAAAGTCCTGAAAAAATGAACATCTTGGTGAAAACCTAGCAATAGGCGCCTTGATGATTCACAAAAAAATCAAAAAATATCAAAAATTCAAAAAAAATTGAAAAAATGAAAAAAATACAAAAAAAAAATGAAAAAGAAGAAAAAGTGCCTTGGTGAAAACCTGGAAACAGGCGCCTTGGTAGCAAAAATAGAATCTCTGCCAAGATGGTGAAAACCCGGCAAACGGGCGCCACTTGTTCCAAAATGCTCCATCTATCAGCACAATCTTGGTCTTTCTCAGCTTTCAGTCTTGCTTTAGTTTGTACATATCTCCCGGTTTATTTCTGCATATCTTGGTTTCAATAAGTCGGTCTATACACCAATCAGCTCAAGCGTCTCTATCCTATCAATGTTCAAATTTGGGGGCAATCAATGTCATATCCTATGGTCTCCCATGTATCTTAGACATTTCCTATCTAGTCAGAATCCTTTAAAGCTTCATGTGAGTCAGTCAGTCAGTCTTGTCTCCAGAAAGGATTTTGCCTCTATAACAACAATAATCAAACATCAAAACTCAACTGAAAACAATTTGTGCTTTTCATGCTTTTATCTCCTTGTAGGCTTACTGATTCGCATTGAAATTTTTGCATATTGTATCCCTTCGAGCTCTTCAATGATGTCCTTTATAGGATTTAGAGAGTGATGACTGGGGGCATAATCTTTTCTTTGTCTTCTGCTTGTATGTGAAAATCTAACATCTTTGGAACTTTTGGATTGAAATGGTGTCCGACTGTAAGAGCCTCTATCTCGAATTGGATGGCCATGCGTACCTCGACCATTGATACCCAGACAATTCAAGGAAGTTTGATCTAACTATTATCTTTTTGAGTAAGTTCTTTCTCCTACTGTGGAACGCAATCTTGCCTAAGGATGTGAATGATAAAGGGTCACTACGGGTAATTCACATTGGATTTAGAATGATCTCTTGACTGTTTGATGTGTTTGTAATGCAAGGTGTACTCAGGTCATCACAACGTTTATGTTTTGATGCTTGTACAAATTGTTATATCAAAATGGACATGATATTCAGGTCATCCTGGCGCTTGTGCCTTGGTGCTTATATCTAATCCGACATTTCGAAAACAAAATCAATATTCATATATCCATGGTTGTTGACCAGTGGGTGTTGTATTGATTCTTGCGCATACAAATCGATATTCATATGTCTATGGTTTCATGGCTAGTGGGCATTGTATTGATTTATCCGGTTACCTAAAAGTTCAATGATGATAACAAATCGACATATGATCAGTGACTAGGTCCTAGGTCTTAGGTTGCATTTCATTTTGCATGTCTCATTGCATTTTGCATGTTTGCATGATCTCACAATGATTAAACGAACTTCAATTCTTAAATGATTCTTCAAATCGCATCTTCAAGTCTAACAAAAACTGCATCTCACACGAAGGTTCCTCCAATGAAATAGCAAGTAGAATCCTTTTTCGGGATCAAAATTCAAATCTAAGATCATTCATATTATTAATTGCTTGCATAATCAACCTTCAATCATCACAGAAATCTAGTATTCAACTTAACTGATTATCTTACATCACACTATCAAAATTTCAACTTGGTCAACCATGGTCAACTCATGGTCAAACCTAGTCAAACTTGGTCTTTTGGGACCTTCCAACGATGCAGAATGTGTTCTTGAATGTGTTTCACCACACTTCTCAAATCAATTAACATGCTTCTAAACTATAACGCTGACTTTTCTTGTCAGATTTCAAACCCGAAGGGGGCATGGTATTGCACATCATTCAAAGTCTGTAAATCAAATTATATCGATCAAATCTATCAATATCTTTCATCAGTGATCAAGACAACAATCACATCTAGTCGCTGATTCATCAAAAGTCCTCATCGCTCGGGGCAAATCTATCATCACTTGGGGCATATCAGATTCATCGATCCATATCAATCTGGTATTCTCTTAATCTTGTAATCTGTATCAATTTTTGCAACCATCAGATCATAGTGTTATTTCCTTGGTTCTTCGGCAACTGAAGGGTTTGGATGTGATACCTGCTAGTTCTGCTAAGACAATCGAGTCTAGAACGGGTCACTCACTTCTTATCAATCCTAAGGTTCAGAATCAGGTGTTTTGACACTTTTTCGCAATCATAGGTTCATTTTCTGCTACAGTGAACATTATCTCTAGTCATTCAGGACCTCCTATCTCAATATCTCTCAATTGGTTTCTATCTTGAGATCGGTTTATCTTTTGAATCACTTTCATATCTCTATCAAACACAGACTATCTTTGAACCACTGCGCTTCGCACAGTAATTCAAAGAGGGGCAAAATGTAATACCCCAAAAATGGGCTATAAGTTCATTAACCTCCTACATCGACAAATCAAACAAAATCAACATCAAAGTCCTAACCTAAGGCACATCTAACATCATTGAATCATAATTGATTATCTTAAATTCTGCATCGGGGAATATTCCTAGTAATATTCCTAATTATCTTAATTATCTTTAATTTAATGATTATTTGACGATAAATCACATTTATCCTAAGTTTGATTAATTGAATATTTTCATATTTAATTAATTAGATTTAATATTTGCCACTTAATTGTTTAATTAAATTTAATTCTATCTATTATTAATTGTATTATTTAATTTTGACAATAAATCAAAATTCCTATCTTTAATTGATTAAATTCTTATTTAATTAATTAAAGCATGTTGTCATTATTTAATAATATAATTTTTAATAAAAGTTTGAATAAATAGTTAATTAACCCATAAATTAATTATTTATTTTCAAAAATCAGTTGAGTTGAGGATAAATCACTTTATTTATTTATTTAATTCTTAATTATTATGCATATTCAAAAGAAACAGTTAAACTCCAAATCAGAAAATCAATGCAAGTTATTGACTTTTTGGAACTCAACATCTTTTTGGAGTTCAAAAAGCTGATCTAAACTCTAATTTGAGTTAAAAAGCTATTTTTTCATGTTTTTGCATGATTTTGAGAATTAACTATCTTTCATGATCAGATAACTCAAAAATCAAGATGAGTTAATTTGAGTGATTTATGGCTTTTCCCATGCACCTCCAAAGCCCTGAATTTCTATAAATTAAGGCTTTAGCTCTTCACAAATCATCTCATATTTTGCACAATCACACTGGAGAATTGGAATTGAAGAATCAAAGCTCTTGCGAATCGACATCTTTGTGAGATCAATCTTATTTTTGCATTCATATTACATATCATTGTTAGATTCATAGCATATCAATTTCATCTAGCATAGATTCATATCAGTTTTTATCATTCTTATTGCATAAAAAAATACTAAAAAAATAGATTAATTGCATTCATATTTCATATCTAGATCAATTGCATTCAAATCTTTCATTTAGGTGTCGTCTAGGTCACTGATCTTGATTACAATCTGAGAACATTAATCTCGCACCTACTAGAAGGTAGTAAATCGCTTGGTTAGATAGTCTTCAATTTTGCACGATTTTGATTATAGCTAACCTCTAATGTTTTACTGAAGTGTTGTGTCCACAGATCAGGTACAATTTTCACACACAATTTGTGCACAAGGATCAAGCTTCTTTTTTTCTCCATCGTTGATTAAATCTTTTGCCTCTTAATCTCCATGGTCCATTGATTTTCATTCTCTATAAAAGAAGAGCTCTCTTCTTCATTTTCACATCTCAACTTTTTATGCTAATATTGTGCTGCAGGTTTTCTAAGTCACTTTGGAGCTTTTTGAAGATGTGGAGCATTCTTGGCTTTTGCACCTACATGTTGTCATAGTTTCATTTCTTGCATAGTAGCTTCATTTTCATGGCATTCTTAGCTTAGATTTCCTTTATGCTTTAGATTAATTCATCTAGTTTAACTAGGAGGCTTTGTAATACTTGCATCTTTCATTTCCATAGCTTAGCTTGCATTTCCATTCTTAACATAGTATTGCATTGCATTCCATCTTGGTTCTTGAGCGTATTGGCATTCTTACCCTTGTCTTCATTGAATCTACCATTGCATGGTTTACTAGCAAGGTTATTGGCTTAATAGCTCTAGCTGAGAGCATTCTTAAAACCCTTGCACTCCATGCCTAGGGAGCTATGGATCGATTTGTGAGGGCTCATTCTTGAGTTTCTTTGCATGTAATGATTCATAGAAGTGTGGTCACATTTTCACCATACATTTTTAGTGCCCACCGTGGGGCAACCCACTTTTACATGCTATTTTTTTATTATTTTTGAAGCTAACCCTTGGGCAGATTTGTTTGGAGACAGAAAACCCTAGATTTAAAAGATTTGATCATATCTCCCAAACGGCTTGGTTTTCTAGTCTGAAATTTTTTTTTCAAGTTGGCGACATATCAAAGAAGCTCCAAAAAAAAATTTAGAATTTTCGAAGGTGATTTGTATTTTTTATGATTTTTTCATAAAAAATCAATTTCTGGTGCAAATCAGCGTATTTTTTGGAAATTTTTATATTTCTAGAAAGGTCTTGAAATTCTACAGGGGGTCCATTCACTGTATTTTTAATTTAGAGATCATATCATAGCTCATTTGGTCAATTTATAAAAACTGGTCTATTTTGGTAAAATGGGTCTCTAGGGCACAAATGAAGAGATTTTTCTAAAATTTTTACATTTTTGGAAATCTCTCTATTTTTTGACAAAGGTCTCTTTTCTACATTTTGGGTTTAGGGTCCGAATTCATGTTGTAAAAATCAGATCTTGTTGACTAGGTCAAATGCAAAAAAAATAAAATTTTGTGATGGGTATGCACTTATTTTTCATTGTTCAATGCATGATGTGAGTTGTCATTTGGATTATTTGCTGGTTATTATTGCTCCTAAAAATTGATGTTCAAATCTAACCACCTTAGGGTTTGCATAAGTTGGATATACATTGCATATCTTGTTTGCTTATTTCTTGTCTTGTTCATTTGAAGGTGCTCTTGCTTTCATGGAAAATGCTTAAAACAAAGCGTTAGACTTGAGGTACTTTGTTCCATCTCTACAACATTTGGATTTTGGGATTAAAATTAAACCTCTCATGTGTTTGGCTTGAGTGTTTTACATGCTTTCATAGGACACATTTCAATTGATGCTCTTAATGGGAAATGAATGAACATAGATTTGCTTTCATACAAGTTTGTGTAAGTGAATGCTTATGTTTAAACCTTAAGTAATTCTTGGTTCCAATATCAAATATCTCATTGAGTGATAAGGGCATGGATTCATTCCTTGTTTACATAAGGAGTTAAATGCACCACTTTGTGGACTCACTCTATGTTTACTTGGAAAGTTAAATATTCCATTGTTCAACCCTTTTTCATTTGTGAGTAGTATTGATTGGCAATCTTAAATTACTTGTGATTGATCTAGATTGCTATCTTGGGTTATTGGACTCGCTAATCCACCGGCCCCTCATTTCCGCCTCGTGGTTGCAAGGTTAGCGCCACATTAAAGAGGAGGGGTCTATAGGAAAGAAGCGTTAATTGCTCCACTAGGCAACCCTTTTGTGCTTTTTGGAACTCACTTGTTTTCTAAGGTGTGGACTCACTTTGAGTTGATGTGAGGAGTTAAATGTTCCACTTTTGGACTCACTTTGAGTTGGTGTGAAGAGTTAAATGTTCCACTTTTGGACTCACTTTGAGTTTGTGTGAAGGGTTAAATGTTCCACTTTTGGACTCACTTCACATTCTCTTGAAGGGTTAAATGTTCCACTTTTGGACTCACTTTGCATTTACTTGAAGAGTTAAGTGTTCCACCTTTAGTGCTCTAAATACTTTTGATATTGAATTACTTAATTTTATTTTTAGAAGGCCTGCTTGGGGACACACCACCTTAAGGGACGACCTTAACTCCCGTGTTCCGGCGGAGTATAAATAGCAGGTGGTGAATCGAAAGACACCTCTCTTGAGAATTGAGTTTGATATCACTCTTGGCTAAGCCTCAAAGAACTTTATACCTTTGAGAAGTGAAGGAGGAGATTTGGGTTACCATCTCCCCCCGGCTGTGTGATTTTGGATTCTTCTCATCTACAGATTTGGGCCTCACGTACCTTGCGTATATCGAGGAATCCCTTTAGAAAAGCCATGTATAGCCTTGTAGACAGCATGCTAGGATGTTGTTGTGTTTTATGTGCCTGCTAAAACATTTTCAAGAACATACACAAGTAGCATCTCTAGGGAGTAGAAATACTAAGTCACTATCTCTGTTCATGCGCAAGGTTGTTTTGCCCCTTGCTCATTGTTTGAAGACAATTGCTTGCTTGAACTCCTTGATTGCTATCTTATGTGCTTGATCAATGATAAAAATCTGTTGATATACTTATTTGATCTTTTAAAATGCTTCAAAACTATTTTTTTCACATTCACTGGTCAAGAGTCGTATGATACTGAAACATCATTGCATACCTTCAACCAAGAATCCTGAGTCATTTTTGTTGTCTTACTACTGCTTGCAATTTGAAGTTGATTTGTGTCACTTCTAGTCTTCCTTGGCTAGTCCAGATCTCAAATCCTAGGTGTTGTCATGTTGCTCAACATCTCAATGAACGTTATGGTATCAATTGCATAAGATGAATCTTAGTCTTCTTCTTTCTTCTCCATTTCCCATGTTCTTCCGAAGTCTTCTATTCCCATGGGAAATTCTTTCTCTTCTTCTTCTTGATTCTTTTCCTCTTATTATCTAGTCTACCTTCTTCTATTTCATCTCTTCTATTCATTTATTTCATGCTTGATTCCTCCTCTTCTAGAATCATGAGTTTCAACTATCTTGCTATAGAACCTCTCTTGAGAAGGGATGATCTTGAACTCATTGCTCAATTCGAACAGTATTATTTTTCCAACCATCCCGCAAGTCATCAACTTAAGGCGAGAGTAAACAAAAAGATGCTTGAGTCCGACGCCTTTGCTAGGATTATAGACATGATTCTCTCACAATCTCCTTCTTCCAAACACTCTTTATCTTCTAGGTCTTCTCATCATTCCTCATCTTCCATATCTTACCATGCCTTTTCCAGACATAATTCTCCTTCTTCGACTTCCAAATCTTATCATGACTCTTCTCAACATCATTTGAATCCTTCCTTAACTAAGTTTTCTTCTTTCACTAGGTCTTCACCTTCCTCTTCTTCACGATCTTGTTCTTCCTCTACTTCCCCCAAGAGTCTTGCTTTTATTCATGAGCCATACCATAATGAGCAATGTGACAATCCTTGTAATACTTTTAATGACTATGATGATGGACAATGTAGTGATACTTATGACACCTCTATTCCTCAGAGTCCTCCTAGTCGCAAACTCGTGCTTACTGAAAATGGGTTGTCATATTGGAGAGATTGTGATGGTGATCCATATGATTCTGATTTCAAAAGAGAGTTTGGTTATTTTTGTAGACAATACCTTGATGATGATCCATCTACTACTGCTGAGGACTATGAAATGCAATGCACTGATTATAAACGTTACTACTACAAGAATCTTTCCTCTAAGAATACGACTATTGAAAATCAAAATTGCACTTCCGAGCAAGATCATGTTAATGTTGAACCTTTGTCTTGCGATGGTCCCCTTCCATCCCCTACTTCTTCCAACACTCATACATCTCCTAAAGCTTCTGAGTCTTCCAAATCTTTCGCAAATCCTTCATCCAACAAAGATCCTAATACTTTTCATGCAGTTCCCTACAGTTATCCTCAAGGGCTACCTCTTAAAGAAACTCAAGCTAACCTTCAATTGGCTGCAAATACTTCTAATGATGCTAAACCGAAAGATCTTAAGCCTTCATCTGCTATACTGCCTACTTCAGCTAATGTTTCACCATCTCTTCTAAAGTCTTCGATACAATCCCAACATGCTTCGTTGTCCTTAGAAGTGGCTCCATGTCAAGAGGACTTTAAAAATGATAAAGAAAAGAATATAAAAAAAGATCAAGATCAAGAACCCTCCATGTCATCCAATTATTTTCATGATGTCTTTGATCCATTTCATGGTTCTTTTGATCCTCTATGCCCTTCCTCATTCATTCCACCATGTCTTAATTCTTCCGCTAAACAAGATCAAGCCACTACTTGCACCATTGAGCTTATTGACAATCAAAATAACCTTACTACACTTGCGCTTTCCAAAGATGATACTTCCATTAAGGTTATTAAAAATGGTGTTGTTACTTCCAATGTTGAGCCTATTGAAAATCAAGAGAAAAATTCTACACTTGTGCTATCCAAAGATCCTTGTCAAGATCAAAGTCTTCCATCTTCTTGTTCTACCGCTCCATGTTCACTTCCACTTTCTACTCTTCCTAAGTCTTTGCAAGCTTTGAATAATCCTATCAAAGAAGATGCTCCTATTCAAGATGTTCATGATCCTATTGCAAATCCTAATGCTCACTCTAAAGATGCTGATGTCCTTGGTTGTCATATAGACACTGATGAACTTATTGATTATCCTTTTGCATCTTCCACTTCCATCCTTGGACCTCTCCCTCCATCAATGCTAAGGGCTTCACATCTGTCTTCCATCTTGGGTCCTTATGTCCCTTCACCTTCCCCTCCTAACTCTCCTAATTCGTCATCCATTTTGGGTCCTTATGTCCCGCCATCTCCTATCTTTCCTCAAGATCAACATAGATACATACCCTTGAATCCTTTTCATCCACTTGCCCATCTAAACCAATCATATCTTCCTTCTTCCATAATTCCTAAGTCTTTTGGAAGTAACTTGAATGTTCAATTCAAGAAAAAGAAGCAATACAAGAATCCATCAAAAAAAGATCACCATATCTCCTCTCATCGACATGGGTGCATAAAGTCAAAAGAGATATCTAAGAAGAAAACTATAAGACAAGTATGGGTTCCAAAATCCATCATTGAAGATATTCTCTCTAAATTATCAAAAGGAAATAAAAATCCTAAGGCTATATGGATTCCAAAGTCTCTCTTGAAAGAGTCTAATATTGAACAAAAAGTGAAGTTGACATTCAAGCTTCCAAAGGCTTCCACTTCATCTTCTTCCAAAAATGATCTTCAATTCCATGCGCATGAACCGCAACCTCTGCTAAATATTCATCATATTCCTTCTCATATTCCTTCATTCACATTTCCTTCACCCTCTCGCCACCCTTCAAGGTGTGTGTCGACATTGATCTTGCCTTTCTTTCCATCTACTCTTTCACAATCCTTCCATTCATTATCCTTCTACCTTCTATCATTTTTCCTCATTTGCCTATTCCTCCTATCTTCCAACCTCACTCGCTTTACATAAAACCTTATCCTCCATTTTTCTCTTCCATCTTTTTTTCCCTATGAACATCTTTGAGAATATTATTTTGAATCCTTGGCATATCATGGTTTATCCTTTCAAAAAGCATTATCTAAAAAGCTTGCTTTCTTCCAAAAAATTATAAAATTCAAAAAAATAGAAAAATGAAAAAATGAAAAAAAGAAAAAAAAATTAAAAATGTGCCATGGTGAAAACCTGGAAATAGGCACCTTGGTAGCAAAAGTAAAGAGAAATAAATTTGTCCTATGGTGAAAACCACTCTCTTGTGGTGCCTTCGATAAGTACCATGATGAAAACCTGGCAATCAGGCATCATGCGTAGTTCTTCTACATATTTCATCCATTCCATCTTCTCTCTTTGATCTTGACAATGTTGACCTATAACAATGAACATTTGGCTATCTTACGATTATCTTGCTTTCATTCCTTTCATATTTAGCCTTCATATTCATTTTCCTCCATTCATTCTAGCCTTTCGCTATCTTTTTCCCCTTTGGTCTTGATCTAATAAAAAAAGTAAAACACGATGCTATGAAGCCTCTTGACATGTCTACTCTTTTGGACTGCATCCTTTCCTTCTTTTGCATTACACTTTTGTGACTTATCCTATGCTAGCCTTTCATTGCTTATCCAAATGTGCTTTGCATGATAATTTTTCCCTAGCTTGGGTACTCTTGAGGAGTTTGACCTTGAGGATTTCTTCCCTCCATTTGCCTTCATTCTCCTTTCCTCCATCTCAGTCACCAGCTTGCTAATCCCTCTTGTCCTCCACCTTCCTAGACATTGGGACTACACGATGTGATCTTGCTTGAGAGTTTGATGCCCATTCTATCTGGAGGCATCCTTTGTACATACTTTATGATCCTGAGAAAAACTCCAAAAAAATTCATATATGATGCTAAAAAAATCTTAAAAAGCATAAAAAGTACTGAAAAAATGAGCATCCTAGTGAAAACCTAGCAATAGGCGCTTTGATGTCTCACCCAAAAAAATTGAAAAAATTGAAAAAGTGCCTTGGTGAAAACCTAGAAACAGGCGCCTTGGTAGCAAAAATACAAAAAAAAATTATAAAAAGTCCTGAAAAAAAATTGCAATAAATCTATCAAGTGGTGAAAACTTGGAAACAGGCGCTGCTTGAGACCCTCTGCACCTATGTCTATCAGTCTTGCGTGGCGCTCCTTCACTCCACTTCTCGCTTTGCCTCTCCTAGCCTAGAATTGACTCTTGTCTTAGTCTAGGGGCCATACATTGTTCTAGCTTATCTTGGGTCTATTTGTGCGTCTGGGTTTCTTAGGCACCTCACAAATGGTGTTTTTCAACACTACCCTAGCATCGAGTGTTTCTTAACACTTATCAAATATCCTTCCCACCATCTTGGATGATGCAATATTTCTCACTGGTAGATGTGATACTCAAAGTTTGACTCTATGACCTACACACACGCACTTGACTTGCTGAGATTTGTTTGACTTTATTTCTTTGTGTGTTGTCTATGATAATTTCTTTGCTGAGTGTTCTCCCCCTATCATCATTTTCGATGATGCATAGCTAGAAGACTGAGGGAATGAGAACATGTTTTATTGCTTTTTCTGCTTGTGGGTATATTTTGTTGGTCCTAATTGTCATGAGCATTTATGCTGGTCTTACTTGACACTATGGACCTACAAGGTATTATCCTTTACTGTTTCACAAGTGCATGCTTATAGCCATCCTGACTTTCTTGTGTCTTGATGCGAGCATAATCTTACTATATCAAACTTAGGTAATCTCACTACACTAGTCATCTTGACCTACATGTCTTTGATGACTAGGTGGGATTCCCACATTTCTATCTAATATAGATCATATTCATATCCACATAGTTATGCTAGTGTGCATTGTATAATCTTACGGCGCTACCAATAACGCTCGATGATGATAATTAGATGTCTATTGGCTTTGTGTCCTTGCAAGTAAACCACTTTTCATGTAGCTTGCACTCTTAGGTTCATGTTAGTTTAGTTTTGCATCTTGCATGTGAAGAGAGCTCTCTTTTCATCTTACATGGATTTGTTAATCAAACTGTGCTCACCTTTCACTTCTTCCTGATCATGTCTTTCACTTCTTGTCTTTCATATCACATCAGTTTCCTTTCATTTCGGGATCCAAACTGAAATCCTTGATCGTCCAAGTCATCTTTCTTCTTCTTCCGCATAGTTAGCTAACCTTTTGAGGCCTGATCCTTCGATCTTCACTGGGGCATTCTTCACCTCTTCATCCCCATCTCTTTCAAACTTCTAGTCTTTCATTCACTTTCAACTCCTCTCTCTGTGGTGTTTACGGGTTGAGGGACCGATAGGTTCGTGCCCCGTGTCCCATGTGTGGGGCATATCTTCACTGCTTGATGGTTATTCTATTCTCTTTCTTCGATTATGATTTCTAGTGATTTGATCATGTTGTTCTTGCTTCTACTTTCCCTCTACCTGGATTTCACTTTCGATCTCGAGGGGGCAGACACATCATATCTTATTGGCTATCTCTTTCCTAAGTGTTTAGTACTGTCATTACTAGGCTGACCATGCAGGATTTGCTATCTCTCTGCACTTCATTCTTTGGAGTCAGATCGCTATCTACTTGCCTTTTTGGCTATCTTCTTAGCTAATCTGAGTTGCTTTGTGATCCCAAATCGATCTCACATTTCAACTTCATTCTTTGACTGCATGTGTTCCCAGATTGATCACACATTAGTCAAAGAGGGGCAAATGTATACACCCAAAAATGGTCACCTAGACTATTAGCCCCTTGCTAGCATTTTTGCTAAAATCATAAATTGCTTATTCTTGATCAAATCTTAGTTTTGTCATTCATTCGATTATTTTCTATGGGCTAACCATCTTATCCTAAGTCTTTATTTAATTAAAAGGAATATTTCCTCCCCTTTTAATAAATAAAAAGCCCCCACTTTTCCTCTTATCCTAAGTTGCACAAATAAAGCATTATTCTTATTTTATAAAAAAAGGGAAAAAGCACTTTTTGTCTTATATGGACATAAAGTCAACTCCTATTTTCCTATTGGAGGATATTTGTGCACAAGGATCAAGCTTCTTTTTTTCTCCATCATTGATTAAATCTTTTGCCTCTTAATCTCCATGGTCCAATGATTCTCATTCTCTATAAAAGAAGAGCTCTCTTCTTCATTTTCACATCTCAACTTTTTATGCTAATATTGTGCTGTAGGTTTTCTAGGTCACTTTGGAGCTTTTTGAAGATTTGGAGCATTCTTGGTTTTTGCACCTACATGTTGTCATAGTTTCATTTCTTGCATAGTAGCTTCATTTTCATGGCATTCTTAGCTTAGATTTCCTTTATGTTTTAGATTAATTCATCTAGTTTAACTAGGAAGCTTTGTAATACTTGCATCTTTCATTTCCATAGCTTAGCTTGCATTTCCATTCTTAGCATAGTATTGCATTGCATTCCATCTTGGTTCTTAAGGGTATTGGCATTCTTGCCCTTGTCTTCATTGAATCTCCCATTGCATGGTTTACTAGCAAGGTTATTGGCTTAATAGCTCTAGCTGAGAGCATTCTTAAAACCCTTGCACTCCATGCCTAGGGAGCTATGGATCGATTTGTGAGGGTTCATTCTTGAGTTTTTTTGCATGTAATGATTCATAGAAGTGTGGTCACATTTTCACCATACAGTAACATGCTTTAACTGTAATGAAATAGGACACTTTTCCTCTAAATGTCCTAAGAATAGATTCAATAGGAATAAAAAATTTGATAACTACACAAAAGATAAAGAATGCTATTATACAGCTAAAGAATCTCAAGATGATGATGAACCTGAGGCAAATGAAGAACTTGGATTTGTAGCAATAAAAGAAGAAACAATTGGGGAGGCACAAGCCTTAATCTCTCATGTTGAAAAGGGAAGCGATTGGATTATAGATAGTGGATGCTCGTAGCACATGATAGGTGACAAAAGCATGTTTGTCATCCTTAGAGACTATGATGGTTGTGTTGTTAGGATGGGTGAAAACACTGTAAATTCAATAGTTGGGATAGGTACTATCTCTCTGAATGGGAAGAATAAAAATAATGATGTCTACTATGTCAAAGGACTGAAACACAATCTATTAAGTATTGGACAACTTGTGGAAAGAGGTTATCAGCTGTAGTTAAAAGATGGGAAGTGCTCGATTAAAGATAAAAGGGGAATTTAGATTACTATTAGTGCTCTAGGTAGAAACAATGTTTTTCATTTGGATGCAAAGGAAGCTGATTGATCTATTGGAAGAGTTGATGATAGTTGGCTATGGCACAGAAGGTTCTGTTACATTAACTTTGATAACATTGTAAAGGCGAGCAACCTTAATGCGGTTAGAGATTTCCTAAGATTATCAAACCTAAAAATACTGTATGTAGAGAATGCATTTTGGGAAAATAAACAAGGACAAGGTTTCACAGAAGAGATCACTCAGCAAGATAGAAGATGGATATGATACACATAGATCTTTGTGGCCCCACTCAAACTTTCTCATACTATGGTGACAGATACTTTATTTTGTTTATTGATGATTACTCTAGAATGATGTGGGTTGGTTTCCATAGAGATAAATTAGATGCTTTTGAAAATTTTAGACATTTCAAGGCTAGAGTATAAAAGGAATCAGGCTTAAAGATCAAATGCCTAAAGTCAGATAGAGGAGGTGAATTTAATTCACATGAGTTCAATATGTTCTGTAATGACCATGGGATAGAAAGATAAACCTCAACACCCAGAACACCACAATAAAATGGTGTAGCTGAAAGAAGATACAGATCAATTATAGGTGCTACAAGACCACTAGTGGTTGAAGGACAAGTCACTCATAAGTACTAGATAGAGGCTATGAACACCACGATATACACTATGAACAGAATTCAGAGCAGAGATGGAACAAGGAAGACTCCTTATGAACTCTGGTATGGTGAACCTCCTGCTGGTAGTTATTTCAAAATCTTCGGTAGTAAATGTTATATAAAGAGAGATGATGGAGTTGAAAAGTTCGATCCTAGAAGTGATGAAGGGATATTCCAAGGATATGCTTCAAATAGTAAGGTGTACAAATGCTTTAACCTAAGAACCAATAAAATAATCTAAAGTGTGCATGTCAAGGTTGATGAAAAGTTTCAGATACAAGAAAGGATCTGCGATCATCCTTGGGATAAAGAGGAAAGAGAACAAACTCAGGAAAACATAAATCAATATGAAGAAGACCAAGAGGATGAAGCATTTCAGGCACCTTCACAGGAAGACAACACAGAAAAAGGGAATGCAGAGACATTAAAGACACCTTGCCATGTTGCAAAGGATCATCCTCAACATAAAATCATTGGAGACAAGAGCACAAGGCCTAGAACAAGGGTGCAGATCAGAGAAACACTCTGTGTATTGTCAAAGACTAAACCAAAAATAGTACGTGAGGCTCATAGCGATGAATCATGGATCAAAGCGATGAATCATGAATCAAATCAATGGAAGTAGAAATGGATCAAATCATGAAAAACAACACTTGGGAGCTCTTCCCTAGGCCAAGAGAAAAAAATGTTACATGCACTAAATGGGTTTTCAAAAATGAGATGGATGAAGAAGGAATCATCATCACAAAGAAGGCCAGACTTGTATGCAAAGGATACTCACAAAGAGAAGGATTTGACTATGAGGAGACATTTGCACTTGTTGCCAGAATAGAAGCAGTTAGACTATTTCTTGCTTATGCAGCCTACAAGACCTTCAAAGTGTACCAAATGAATGTCAAATCTACATTCTTGAATGGAGATCTTGAAGAAGTATATATTGAACAACCAGAAGGTTTCTCTTTATCAAAAGATAAAGACATAGTATGAAAACTTAAGAAGGCACTATATGAATTGAAACAAGCTCCCAGGGCCTGGTATGTAAGGATTGACAAGTATCTACTACAATTGGGTTACAAGAAAGGACATGCAGATAGTAAATTATACTTGAAACATAGCAATGAAGGGTTACTAATAGTAGAAGTCTTTGTTGATGACATCATATTTGGAGGAAATGATGAAATGAGAAAACAATTTGCAAATGAAATGAAAGAAGAATTTGAAATGTCCATGATTAGGGAGATGAAATTATTCCATGGGTTGCAGATCTATCAGAGCAGAGATGGAATATTTATATCTCAAACTAATTACCTGAAATAATTATTGGAGAAGTTTAGAGTGAATGACAACAAACCAGTTGGAACATCCATGATAACAGGATGCAAGCTAACCAGTTCAGATGAATCTGAGAATGTTCCTCAGACTCAATATAGATCAATGATTAGAGGATTGTAGTATCTTACTCACACCAGACCAGACATTGCCAATGCAGTTGGAATAGTTGCAAGGTTTCAAGCAGACCCCAGAGAAAGCCACTTGATTGCAGTAAAAAGGATCCTCAGATATCTTCAAGGAACCACGCTGCTGGGACTTTGGTATGACAGATCAAAGGACTTTACACTAGATGTTTTTACTGATGCTAATTGGGCAGACTCAGTAGATGACAGAGAAAGCATTAGTGGAGGGGCATTCTTTCTTGGAAGAAGATTGGTGTAATGGCTTAGCAAGAAACATAATTGTGTATCCCAATCAACAGCAGAAGCTAAGTATGTGGCCGTGGCAATAAATTGTCAAAAAGTCATATGGATGAAACATATGTTGGAGGACATAGATGTAAATACTAAGGAAACTATTATCATACACTATGATAACATTAGTTCAATTCACATGTCTAAGAATCCCGTACAACATTCAAAGAGCAAACACTTTGAGATCAAGTATCACTTATTAAGAGACAAAGTAGTAGATAAGGTTGTAAAACTTGAGTACATCAATACAAAGGAACAAATTACAGATATCTTCATAAAGCCTTTGAATAAAGAGACCTTTGAGTACTTTAGAAACATTCTTGGGGTGAAAACCCCACCTGCTAGGTTACAATAAATAAGTAGGGATTTCACAAGTTAATTGGGCATGATCACCTTATCATTCATGGACTTGATGCAATGGTCAACTCCTGAGGGGGAGTAGGTATGAATGGTTTGAGCTCATATCAAGATGAGTATGCATCCATTAAGGAGAGATATTCATGTGTTAGTGGCACCCTTTTCCGTTGATGACAAAGTGGGAGAGATATATGAGAAAAAACTTCACCTATAGGGGATGTCAACAAAAGGGGGAGCATTGGTTTAGAGAAGGTTGTAAAAGAAAGAGTGACTTCAAAAGGTTGAATCAATTCTTGGATCGATGGTTTTTCACATATCATATGTTGCCATCAATGCCAAATAGGGAGATTGTTGGAAATGTTGCTTCAGTGCTTAGTTTTTTTCATTGATGTCAGCATATATTCAACAATGTTGAATAGAAGAGGAACAAAGTTGCAGACCAACAAAACAGGTTGCCTGTAGGAGACACAAAATGAACTGACTGGAGACAAGAACTATGCAGCCTTAGGGACACCTTCCATGGTTTATCTAAAACATCCTTCTATGATCACAGATGATTTGGAGATCATATAAAGCAAATATCAACATTTTGGTGTAGACTGGTCTGCAGGACTAGATACACAGAAAACCGTTTGGACAAGGTACAGTGTAGAGGTCATAACTCAGTTATAACAGACAATATCTTCATGCATCCTTGGAAACCTATAGAAGACATCCAGTGGAGGAATCCATATGACCATAGTATATTGATGATCTATCTGACACCTTGGAGGCTACATGTGGTAGCGTGTATATTCTTGTAAAGCTGACCTGGTGGACTTAGTACATAAACTATTATTTGATGATTGCAGTTGTATTGAAGCCGACCTTGAAATGGTTGGAAATATTTCTTAACATTTAGAGATGACATGTGCATGGGCACAATACCTTATGTAATTATTTGTAATTTTAATTGAGGTAACTCATGGTAGACCTCTAAGGAATATTTATGTAACCTGTATAAAGGAAAGATTGTTTTATCAAAAAGATTGTGAGAATTCGAAGGTGATGCAAATTCTATGCTCATAGAGATAGAGTAGTGGTTGGACTACCGAAGGTGGAAAAGAAAAGACAACATTTGAAGACAAAAAGGATTAGGTTGTAGCCGAAGGAAAGTTGTACACGCTTAACTGGGTTTTATGCTCTTAACAAGGCCAACTCTTAACAGGGCTTTTGGACTCCTATCAGGGCCAGTCTCTTAACAGGGACTTATTTTAATAGACTCCTAATAAAGTTTGTCCTTTAAAGGACCTTCCTATTGTATTAATCAGCTCCCAACAGGGATAATACTTATTACAGGGTAACATTCATATAGTGCAAATTATCTTGTGGGTTTCATCCCCACCGGGGTTTTCCCTTAACAGGGTTTCCTCGAGAAAAAATCTTGGTGTTTATGTGTTTTGTTGTGTTGATATATCTATTTTTTTTGTATCAGAGTAAATATGGATTAACTGATTCACCCCCACCCTCTCATCTAAATTTACATTGTTATTCTAACAAAGATTTCCAAGAACCCCAGATGCTCTTGCATCAACATTATTACAAAATTTCTCACTAACCATTTCATCATCATTCTGAGGGGAAACTAGTATTTGCAAAAAACATTCTTGACCCACATTAAATTTTGAATCACATACAACACACATGATTATTTTAATCAGTAGAGATGTCAGTACTTTGATAAGTAACATCATTCTTAAGATCATAACCTCTCTCAACATGAAATGTGTTATGATAACGGACACCAGAAGATAGAAAACCTTTTGCAATCCCAAATTTCAAGTTATTTTCAATATATCATGCTATTAAAAAAGCTTGATTTAAATTTTTGGGTTCCTTGTATCTTAATAAGAAACTCATCTCCAAGCTCTGCTCGCGAAAATATTATTATCTGCTCCAGCGAATTAATATTATGAGCATATAAGAATATTTTAAAATATAGCGAATCATTACCTGAGTTTGGTAGCGAGTCATTATCTGGTTTAGCAGCAAATCAATATAAAGTATCTGGTGTTCAGACATTAATTTTGAGCGTCCAAGGGCAGTTCGATAACTGAGCGCGATTTCTTCTGAGATTTTGTGCTTCGTTTGGTGATATTTTCATCACCTTCAGGGTTAAGCTCGTAGTCAGAGGTGGCACTGTGTAAAGCAAATTTGTAGGGTTCCCAAGCGTGTTTCAGTTCAGACCTGTGTGGAGTGTGCTTCGGTAGTTTAAAGAATTTCTTAAAAATTGCTATTTAATTTCGCATCAACCCATATACAATTGCGCTGCCATCTCTGGGAGTTTCAGTGAACTTAGTGAGGAAAATAAGATAGTACTTCAAGTCTGATTCAGCCCAGTTTGTTGGCATTGGCCATTTTCTAATCTCAGACATTCGAACATCCTTGTTTCAGTTCGGCCAGGCAGGAGGATGTAAAATTTGCAAGGAAAATACAGTTTCGAACAGGAAGAAGTTTCAATTTTTTGGTGGCTGCTAATTCGCAGGAGTTAGGGATCAATTTGTGGCAGAAACAAGATTCTATTTTGTAGCAGACTTTGGGAAAATTTCAAACTATATACGAGTTAATAAAATCTAACTATCTACTGCCCAGCTCTATTCGTAGGCCAGTTTGGCATTTGGCAGAGTCAAGTATTAGACTGCAAACTAAATTCGCAGAAACCGTGGTCTCATCAGCATTGCTCAAAACATCGAAGGAATAAAAAGATTGGAAGAGAGACTCTATTTGAATATATTGGCAAAGGACTGTGCCTAGTTTTGGGCAGCAACTGGGTATTGTTGGAAGCCCAGTATTATCTGTCGAATAGCCTAGCAAAGTCTGAGGCAAGGAATCAGAATAGGAGGTACAGGGACAGCGCCACCTATCATAAACATAGGAGTTTAGTTACGACGCTGGGAGGTTCGAGTCAGTATTGAGGAATTGGTAATCTTCGAATACAAGAGGACATCTACATCTCTTCAATCAAGCCAGTTTTTCCTCTGCAAGTAAAGGAGGGATCATTTTTTAGCCTGAAGATTTTCAAGTTAGGGAAGGAAGTTCTTGATTCCAGTTTGAGGGGTTTAAGCATAGGGCAGTTACATTAGCAGTCTGAGTTAATTCGACTCAGGAAGTGAAGACATCCTTCAGCATTGGCAAAGTTCGACTCAGCATTTTGGGGACATTGGAATTCACCCCAGGTTCTTTGACTTGCTCAGTTTAGTTAAGACATTGATTGTAAATGTTTATTTTATGACTGTCTTGCTTAGAGGTTTGGAAGTGGATGTTCAATGGAGAAGTAATATCATTAATTGCAGTTGTACCTAAGTGCTTGAAAAAAATTGTTTGGCAATTTACTTTTGATTGGAAACAATACAATTTGGAGGATTTTGGCTTCAGCAGTACTATTCTGTTTGCTTGTCAAGTGTTTGCTAAAATTCCTCAATGCAAAAATAGTGATTTCCAGTATCCTACTAGACGGGGTCATCATACCTTCTTCTAGCAGTAGCAATGTTTTTTTAATAAAGAACAAAATAATCAGCAAAATGTGAACTGTTCATTCAAAAAGGAAATCTGCCTTTCAAAGGCGTCAGATAAATGTTGGTCTTTTCCATGCGAATCGAGATGCAAAGAAAGATTTAGCCGTATGCAGAAAGGACAACCCTAGAGAAGAAAGGCCCAATGTGGTCACAAGTGTTTCAAAGAAGCAAGACAAAGAAGAAGTTTTTTCAAGCTATTGTTTCAATTGCTGGCTCTACGGCCACAAGAAAAAAGATTGTCGTAAACCAGCACAACATCACCCTTCATATGAGCATTTGAAAGATTTCATAGCAAAACAGAAGAAATTAGCTAAGGAAAAAATAGATTTGGAATTGCACACAATCTCCACTCGAGAAAAACCAAATCCATCCAATGATGTTTCTACTCCGATTAAGGGTTCCTCTATTAACCTTAATAAATCTTCATTACCAGATAAGCAAGAGAAGGATTCCCAGAAAGAAAAATTTAAGGAAATTGCTAGGGCGGAGAATCTTGGTTATGCACTTAGAATAAACAATTTAATCCCTAAGCAAACTAGGGATGTTAAGCTAAAAGTCTTCTCAGTCAAAGCATTGGACAGGCAGATAAATATCTATTCCAAGACTAAGTATGCGAAATTGGGCATAGGCATTGGGGCTGCTAAGGTGGGAAGACCTGAGTATAATTTAAATTGTAGAACCAATGAACCCTTATCTGCTAAGGGGGAAGGCAGGATCTTACCTACTCAAGCACCTCCCATATGCATGATGAAGAACGAATCCACTTGGCAGACGGTTAAAAACAGGAAAAAGGTTAACAGGTATCAGCTATCTCATAGTCCTTTTAATCTATCTCTGAATAACCCATTTGATTTGCTTAAAGAGGAAGATAATGGGAGATATTCACCCCCCAAGAAAGGCCATAAGGTAGGACAGAATAAGTTCCATACCAATGTCTCAGAGATCTACCCACAGAAGGATCAAACACACATAAAGAATCTAAAAGGTTTAACAAGTAACAATGTATTAAGGAAGTATCAGGAACAAAACATACAGGTATGCACACCCCCTCATAAGTGTAATAAAACTATGGAGAGTAACAATGATAAAAGAATAGGTAATTTCTTTCAGAATCCTAACATGATTAGAATATATCTAGATGGAAAATGCATAGAACAGAGACAAAATTCTTTTGCAGATACAGGGCTGATTTGCCGATGGTCTGGAGTAGGAACTTCTACCACAGATCTGATAGCCTGGTTGAAATCTCAACTCTCGAATGAGGTAAGTATATCTATCTTATTAGAAAATTTTATTTTCATTAATTGTAAAGATGGAAATATTAAAAGTAAAATTAGAAATGAAGGGTTAGCTAAGTATAAAGACTCTGATTTTTATATTTTTGACTGGGTTCCCCTGTTCAACCCAATAAAACTTAAGGACTTTCTTGTAGAAAAATCTATAGTTCTTAAAAATCTACCTATAGAATTATCTGATGTAGAAACTGTCAAATTAATAGGAAAAAAAATTGGTGACTTTCTAAGCATTATTGATAATGATAATAACCAGTATGAAAAAATCATTAGAGTAAAGATCAACTATCATAAAAAATGGATACATCCCATTAGAGTATGCTTTAATTCTAACTCTATTAGTATTAACCCCATTATTCTAGAAGATTTTGTAGAAAGACAAACAAATGATCTAGAAACCAATAATTTAGGACAAATGGATACTCATATTCAGAAGACATCGGAATTGAAGGAGAGCTTTAACCCAGAAAAAGGAGGTTTCACTATGACTTCTCCTAAGAAAACTAATCCGATCAACATCTCCACACAACCTTCGGACTCTGAGTGTCAACCCCCTTTTGCTCTAGAAAAGGAAATATCAATAAATAAGACCTTAAATTTTGAGGTCAAATCTCCCCTACCTTTATCCATAGAACATGAGAATAACCTTAGTACTCAGATTTTCAAGCAAGAAATTAACACTAAAATTACCTCTTACAGCCCGAATAGAATCTCCATCAGTCTAGAAGATACAGAAAGATCACTTCTTAAGGAGAACCAAAAAATAGAAAAAGAAATAGTTGAGATCACCAATGACTTAATGGACACCCTTATAGACGAAATATGTGACAAAGAGGAACTTGAGCACCAAAAAAGTTTGCTAATTAAAAGCATTATAGAGATGTTGGCATCAGATAATACTCAGGAAAATGGAGAAGAAGACATGGAAACGGAATGCTTTCCAAATCTAGATGGGATAGGAGACATGGAAAGGGATATTAATGAAAGAGAAGATCCCTCGTATGATAGGAAAGAAGAAATAAATAATAATACAAGGAATCAAAATGAGGAAGAGATCAAAATTTGCCTAAAAGGTATCAACAATGAAGATAGACAATTAGGAATGGCAACAACCATTGATGGAATCAAACCCAACGACAATCTCTCATTGGTTAAAGACTCCATAGAAGGCCTCTTTGGCATCACCAACCAAGATAGGCAATTAGGAACAGCAATGAAAAGAGGAAGTCTGAGAACCCCTAATATCAATAGAATTAAAAAGAAGAGGGGGAGGAAATCCGAAGTGGAGTTAAGAACTATAAATGTTAATGCAGGAACCCAAATAGAGATTGCAAATATTCCTAATATTGATAAAAACTCAGAACTCATCCATTTTGAATCTTTCCATCAGTTAAAAGAAATGCAAAAAGAAGAAATGGAAAAGTCCCCCTTAGTGGAGACCATTGACCAAGGATCACTGCTAGACTTTTTAGGATTAGACCCTGCCTCTATTCTGGAAGATTCTAGGAGTAATGACATAATAACAGGAGTATTAGGCTCGCTATCGAAAGAGGAACTCTGTGAGGAAAACAAAGAGAACATCGTTAGGAACAATACAAAAATTTTAGGTTTAGGAAAATCTATTAAGGGCAAGTTAGAAGCTGATACGGGGAAACTAGTCAAACCAAGAGGTAGAAAATCTCTTGCTGAACTAAGAGCTAAGGAAGGAATGGCGCCAGGTCAGGTTAAAATTACTGATATTCTATACTCTGGGAAGGGGAAGATCCTTCCCGAGTCCTCATGAAGATCATTAGTTGGAATGTTAGGGGTTTAAATGCCCCTAACAAACGAAGCCTTGTAATAAGGCAATTAGCAAAAATTAAACCAAATATGGCTATGATACAAGAAACTAAACTTTCTAATGAAGGATATGAGAATTTAAAAAAGAGTACAGGGATTAGAGAATTTATAGGTTGCGAGGCAGAAGGTGCTTCGGGTGGGATTGCTTTTATTTGGGATCCAAGAGAAATAGTTTTCAATATTCATGAAAAACATAAAAATTGGATGGGAGGTCAAATCAAAAGTTTAAAATCAGATTTAAAATTTAATCTAATAAACATGTATGCTCCAAAATTCTTACATGAAAAGAGAATTGTCTGGCAGGAGGTTAAGGATTATATTGAAAGCATCCTGAATGATACATTTATACTAGGAGGAGATTTTAATGCTATCCTATCCTTGGGAGATAAACTGGGTGGGATAAAACACATATCAAAAACTACTTTAGAATTTCAGGAATGGATAAATAGTATAGGGGCTTTGGAAATTGAATCAGACAGAGGGAAATACACCTGGACTAACAAACGAAAAGACACAGAGTTAATAGTAGAAAAATTAGACAAGTTCTTCTTTATTGGGGAATTGAGAAATTTCGACTTTGATCTTACTAATGAGGTACTACCTATTGCCGGTTCCGACCACTTTCCTATAGCATTAGTAATTTTGGAACCAATCAGAAATAAAAAGATCCCATTTAGATTTGAAAAAATGTGGTTACTTAATGAGGAATGTTTGGATCTAATTAAAAAATGGTGGATAGAGACAAGATTTGAAGGCTCCAAGATATATAAAGTCATAAGGAAACTAAAATTAATAAAAAGAAATTTGTCTCAATGGAGTAAGAACACTATTGGGGATATATTTGTGAAAAGAGATCTTATAGAAAAAGAGCTGGGAAATGTGAATAAGGAGATTACTGAAGAAGGTAAACAGACTTCAGATGATAACAAAGAGCAAGAACTATTATGTAAATACTATGATTTGCTTTCACAAATTAGCACCTTCTGGGGGCAAAGAGCGAGAGAAACATGGCTCAGGGAAGGGGACCGAAACACCAAATTTTGTCACAATAGCGTCAAAGCTAGAAGGAATATAAATAAGATTTCCAAAATCAAAGATAACAATGGTAATACAATAGAGGATCCCGAAGAAATTGCAGATTTAGCAGTCTCTTTCTTTGAAAAATCTCTGAATAACTTAGGGAGTGTGGATTTGTTGGACCAGACCAAGCTATTAAGAAACATCCCTCGTATAATAACTTCGCTTCAAAATAACCTCCTAAATGCTACATTTACAAAAGATGAAATACTCAAGGTTTTAAAGGAAATGAACCCGGATAAATCCCCTGGTCCTGATGGATTCCCAACTTTTTTCTTTCAAAAGTGTTGGTCATTTATGGGCAAAGAAATTACTGATGCTCTAGAGGGAATGAGAAACTTAGGACATATTCTTAAAGAGATAAATAACACATTCATTGCTCTTATACCCAAAAAGGTCAATGCAGAGAAATTTAACGAGTTCAGACCTATCTCCCTGTGCAACACTTTGTATAAAATCTTCTCAAAAGCTCTGGCAGGCAGAATGAAACAACTTCTTCCATTGATTATATCCGAAGAACAAACAGGATTTGTCCCTAATAGGTCAATTTTGGATGGAGTGATTATTGCTCATGAGGCTATACATTCAGTAACAAATAATAAGGATCCGAGTATGTTGATTAAGTTAGACATTAGTAAGGCGTATGATAAAGTGGACTGGAGATTTTTGTGTAAATGTATGGAAGCTTTTGGATTCTCAAAACAATGGATCAATATGATTTTTGAATGCATCTCCACCCCTCACTTCTCAATTATGGTGAATGGGTCTCCTGAAGGCTTTTTCAGCTATTCTCAAGGTTTGCGGTAGGGAGATCCGTTATCTCCTTTTTTGTACATTATTATGGCAGAAGCTTTAGGGAGAGGTATCAAGAAACTTCAAGAAGAGGATAAGGTTAAAGGAATCAAGATTACTTCGGGAGTCGAAGCTACTACTCATCAACAATATGTCGATGATAATCTCCTTTTTGGAAAAGTGCTTTTAGAAGAAGCTCAAGCTTTCAAAGAAATTTTAAAAACTTATGCTAACGCTTTTGGACAATGTATAAATGAGGAAAAATCAGAATTTTTTTTTATCAATACTGAAGAGAGACGAAAGAATGAGATTAAACGTATTCTAGACTTCAAAGAAGGTTTCTTCCCATGTAAATATTTAGGTTTACCTCTGGATAAGGGGGTCAAATCAAATCACTTATGGGAAAGCACAATTCAAAATATCTCCAAGAAACTAGATCAATGGAAAGGTAAATGGTTATCAAATGCGGGAAGGGCTGTTATGATCAGGTCAGTCCTCTCTGCAGTTCCTATTTATCAGATGATGAGCATGAGAATCCCGACAGGTATTAATAAGGAGATTGCTCGAAAGTTAAGGAGATTTTTCTGGCAAGGGTCGAAGGAGAAATCTAAACTAGCTTTAATTGCTTGGAATAAGATTTGTAAGCCAAAAGAAGAAGGAGGTTTGGGAATAAAAGACCTTACGCTTCAAAACAAGGCCTTGGGGGCAAAATTAGTATGGAGAATGATTAAAAACCCAAAGGCAAAATGGGTTAAAATACTAAGATATAAATACTTACTAGGAGAAGAGGAGGAAAGTGTTTGTCATTCTGATAATTATCCGACGGGCTCACGCATATGGAACTTCATAAAAGAATGTAAAGATATAGTATTAGAGTCCCTTTCTTGGGACGTGAAAAGCGAGAATAAGGCTCTTTTCTGGGATGACTCATGGGGTGGAAAACTGACCCTACGAGAAATTCTTGGGAACGATCAGCTAATTGAACTAATCAAACAAAGTAAGGGAGAGCGGGTTAAAGACTATTTCTCACAAATCAATAATAGTGAGGGTAGCAGCTGGGCATGGAAATCTCTAGAGGAACTCAGACTTCCCCTTGATTTCCAGGATAAACTTAACAAGGCTCTTCAAGAATGAAACTTCTATCCACGCTCTGGGGAGGACACAATTATATGGGCTGCCTCAAAGAGTGGTGTATACAACTCGAAAGAAGGTTTCAAAGTTATTTATGGGATAGATAATTCACCTACCAGTCTTCCCATTGATCTATGTTGGAATAGAAACTATCTTCCTAAGGCAGGTCTATTCTCATGAGCAGCTTTACAGAAAAGGATTCTCACCGCTGAATGGTTTGAAAAAATAGGGTACCATGGTCCTTCTAGGTGTGCCCTATGTGAGAAAGAAAGTGAGATGATTAATCATATTTTTTTAAATTGCGAGTATGCCAATAAATGCTAGCTTTGGGTTCTGGAGAAATTAGATCTGAAGACTGCTCTTCAAAATGATATCACATAAGTTTTTATTTCATGGCAAAGATCATGTAAGGAGGATTTATACAGTAAAATGAGATACATAATCCCATCTCTGTTAATTTGGGAATTATGGAAGGAAAGGAACTGTAGGATTTTTCAAGATAAAAGGATGAACATTGAGAGTTTTTTGAACAAATTAGAGGCAAATATAGTAGAAATTACAAACAATAGAAATATGTTGGGACAATCAATGATGAAATTCTCACTAGAAGACAACAACCAGAGAAAGAAGTGGCATGGCTTGAAAGTTCCTCCCTGGATTGGATCTAGCATTGACAATAAATCCTTGTCAAGGGCGAACTGTAAATGGAAACCACCGGAGCAAGGATGGATTAAGTTGAACTTTGATGGGGCAGTTAGGGGAAACCTAGGGGTGGCAGGTATAGGGATATGTTTACATAATGCGGAAGGAAAGTTATTAGGAAGGTTGGCAAAACCTATAGGAATTAAGACAAATAACGAAGCTGAAATAGAAGCTATAAGATTAGGTCTGGCTTGGTGCAAAAAATGGAGGCTTAAAAGAATTGCGATTGAAGGAGACTCAGCTATTATTATAAATGCAATAAGACAGGGTAGAACGCCGAACTGGAAACTAAATAGTGCTATTGAACAAATATTGGAATCTCTTGAAGTTATAGGAGATTATACAGTGAATCACATTTACAGGGAGGGCAATATAGACGCAGATAAGTTAGCTAACCTAGGAGCTGATGGGTGAGAAATTGAAGAAATTCATGAGAGTTTGAAAGAAGAACTCGGAAGGTGAAGAAAAATGATTTCAAAATAGGAAATCAAGATTAGATGTAAATAAATGTAAATGAATTTAAAGGTAAACAAGTATAGATACATTTGCGAGTATAGTATAAAAATGCAAAAATACACACACAAACACGCACAAACACACACACATATATATACTGCCCTCTTACATAGCAGACTTCAAGATAGGGAATGTAAGAAGTTAACATCTCATTTAGTCAAAACAATCATCATATATTAAGGGCATGCCAACCTATAATGAAGTCTCATTGATCACAAAAATGATAATCTTTAAAACAGAAAATGTTATGACAAATTAAAAGATTCGTAAAGTGCCCATAAATTTCTTATGTTCATAGCATGACTGTCAATAGAAATGGACTCAGATTGTAATGTTTTATTTAGTAGACTAACTCATGGATTAAGATTTGAGATTCCTTAATTTCATCAATACCTAACTTGAATTAGCTTTATGAGGATTGAATCATGAAAATGATTAATTAACTGTAAATTAGGAGAATAGAGGGTGCATGGTGTCTTTCTATTTTGCAGGTATACAGGGAAAGCATAACAAACCAAAAAGGCAGAAATAAAGAAAAAGAGGCTCAAGAACTTATCAAAGCTAAGGCAAATACTCAAAAAGCGAGGATGAGAGAAAATAACACGATTTTTCAAAAGCACAGTTAAAATTAAAGGAAGGCTCATTAGCTCTAAAGATAAGAGCAAGGTATATGTAATCTCAATCTAAATAAGTGTACGGCACAGGATGGGAATGCTCATCAGTTCTTCTTAAAAGTCCATTGTATATAAAAGATTAATATATTTGTGTTCACTATCATGGAGGTATGCCTCCATTAATCTGTACTAAAGAGGGAATGCCCTCTTCGACTCCATCAAGTGGAGCTTTGTAATCCTACACCTGTAGGAACTCTAAACTTGATCTGTTTCTGGACAAAAGTCCCGGGCCAGACTGGAGGTTTTCTTCCCCGTTCTTTCCTACCAGTACCCGCACGAATGGAGAAAAATGTAAAAAGATAAATTTTAAATAGATAAAATCAAGGCTTCGACCGTTTATTGATAAAAACAAAAAAAACAAAAAAAAATTGTACTATCTTAACAATTTTGATGTAAAGAAGCCATTTATAGTCATTAAATTTAATTCTATGCTACTTTATAATTGAAAATATATGTAATTATTCTTTGCAACATTGTTTTTACATACACAATGATTCTATTTTGTGATAAACTCATCACAGAGATGAAATGACAACTAGTAAATGTCTAAAAATCATAGAAAAACAAGTGTGGCCAGTGCCAGATTTAATTATAAGTTTAGTTGTAGATAAATTTAAATGTATTTTATTATATTTATTATAAATATATATAAATGTAATTCTAATATTAATAAATGTATTTTAATTAATTATAAAATTTGATGATAATAATTATATCATTTAAATAATTTTAGATGTAGCAATAAGTAATTCTTTTTCATTATAATTATTTTAATAATATAAATTAGAAATTGTACTTAATTTTATTTTATTCTAATGTTAATTTAAATTATTTTGTAAAGTATAACAATAAACTTTATTTCTAATATAATTATAAGATAGTGCGAATAGTGTGACCTCTGCTACAGTGGTGACGTCTGACAGCTTTGAACGGAGCGGCGTGAGATAGCTGGATGTCCCCGGTCGCAATGCAAATCTAGGTGTAGTCCTCTCCGATTTCTCATTTAATGAAGTTGAAATGCTTGGCTCACCTTCTCCCTCTCTCTGCTGACTGACAGAGATCATACCCCCTAACCTGTCTCCCACTTTGTTGAAGGACGCTGACATTAATGGTGTCTCTGCTATTTCCTCTAACCCTTCCTTTAAGCCCAAAACATTTTTTGAAGTAGTTGCTAATACGACTAATATTGTGGATGCGAATGCCAAATTTAACATTGCAGGTGCCCATGAAGCCGTCGTTCCTGGTAAGTGCTCTATGACTCCCTCGGTCCCTTTTTCCATCGCTCCTAATCCTGAAATGCTTGCTGAGATTATTAAGGAGAAAACTAGGTTACAGAACACTGCGATTTTCTTTTCTGCTATGGAAATTGATAAGTGTCCCCCTCGAAAATTCCTTGACGACTGGTTTCATAATTTATGGAATCTCAAAATGGGCTTTCACATCTCCTTTTGCCGGCAAATCCAGAAGGGTTTGTTTGTGATTTTTTTCGTCAATCCTGAATCTCAAGTTGAAGTTTTAAAAAAGCAATATTAGACCGTTGGATCCACTTCCTTCTGTGCTTTGGCATGGTCTCTTGAGGCTGTGCACGAAGAGGTTCTTGCCCTCTCGGCTCCTAGATGGATTTTGGTAAAAAATGTGCCCCCTTTTTTGTGGAGATTCTTACCTTAGTTGCTTGAACCGTTAGGCAAAACCATCTGAATGGATGATACTGTTAGGCTGGTGCCACATATGGACACCAGAGTCCTAATCTCTCTGTAGCCAGGGAAAGAAATCCCTGCTAATATTTCTGTTAATATCATGGAAGAAATCTTTGTTTGCCCTATTGAAATTTTGGGAGGTCTTAATGCTTATTTTTTATGTCGGAAAGAGGGCCACCTTAGAAAGGATTGCCCCATTATAAAAAAGAATCAGATTCCTACTAAAAACCTGCAACCCACTAATTTGACCTACCCTAATGGGATTCCTTCCATTAGCAAAAGCACACAAGAGGAAGCCGCTTTCAAATCTCCTACCATTGATTTGACCTCTCCTACTCCCTCTACCGCTCAAATCTCTTTCCCTTTTTCGGACATGACTATTGATGTGGATAACACAAACGATGGCTTCCAAATTGTCCACAAGAAAAGATGATGGAAGGGTAATACCACTCTTCATCCCAAAAATTTGAATCCTGCTGGCTCGGGAAACACCCTTCCCCAAGTTCCTCTTGTTATTCCCCCTGTGGCTCAACCTATTAGTGATAACCCGCCTTGCTTCCCTGCTGGGTGTTCTAACAAGTCCAATTTGAATTTTTCTTTAGGAGCACCTCAGAAATTCCCGTAGAAAGTTTTTAAGGAACTAAGTGATGATTGTTCCTTAGAAGTCATCCCTGCTATTAATAATTCTGTAGGAATGCCTTCTATGGAACTGGATTCCCAATCTGAAAATGAGGATGATCCCAAAACTGATACCCTTGTTTCGAAACGTAGGGGAAGGCCTTTAGGTTCTAAGAATAAAACCTCTGGTAAGAAAAATGGAGAAAGTTCTAGTAAATCTGTTCACTCAGCTAATGATGCTGGTGTTGCGTGCCCTACTCCTTCTAATGTTTCCTCATGAATTGTTTATCTTGGAATGTGATGGGTCTTGAATCCCCAAATAGGAAGTTTATTATTAAGCGTCTTCTTAGTTCCTTTAGCTCTATGGATTTCCTCATGTTGCAAGAAGTTAAAGCCATCGGTTTCATGCTTGAAACCAATCTCAATTTTATTTGGAAGGATGTGATTAAATTTTACACTAAGCATGATAGAGGCAGAGGTGGAATCGCTCTTCTCATCAGCCCCAATTGGGGGAACTACATAACTGCCAATGGCACCTCTCCCTGCCAGAGGACTGTTTGGGTTACTATTAATCATAATAATAACTTTTTTGGCATTTGCTCTATTTATGCTCCCAATGATTCCAAGGAGAGGGCTAATCTATGGAAATGGATGACTACCCTCCCTGATATGCCCTGGTTGATTGGAGGAGATTTTAATATGGTTGAGTCCCATCAAGATAAATCTGGAGGTAATCCCTTCGTGTGGAAGGATAATGAAAAGATTCACCGGAATAAGTTAATTAACACTAAGAATCTGTTTGACCCCTTAGCGGACAATAAGACCTCTAACCCAGGGATTTGGCACACCTGGTGCAACTTCCAGCAGGGCCCCTCCCGGATCTATTCCAGACTTGACCATTTTTATGGTAACAAAAATGTCTTTTCTTTCCTCCCTGACAATTAGAACAACATTGTCCTTGTTACAGCCACTACCCTTTATGATCATCATCCCATTTTTCCCGTGTCTGTTTCAACTTCGCCCCTATTCACCCCAGAACGACTAATCCCAAATTTATTTTGAATACCAGTCTTCTGCTTGATGAAGATATCCTTGCTGCCTTACAAATTATTCATAATATCAACAAAACTAACTTCCCTAACTACTCCAAGATCGACAATTGGAAGGTTAACCTCCCAGCTTGGCAATGTCTCCTCAAGACCATTGGCCAAAAGAATGCTAAGGATTATAGATTCATTGAAAAGCATCTCTCCTCAGATCTTCAAGAGGCTGAGAGTAAAGTTCAAAATGATTCTTCTAATATCAACCTTGTTTCCCAGGTGATCTTTTCGAAGGATGCCCTGAGAAAACATCAATAGTTTAGAATCTGGGGTGCTAAGATTAGATCTCGTGCTAACTGGATTCAGAATGGAGACTGGGGGTCCAAGTTCTTCTTTAACTTTCTTAAGCAAAAGCACTCCAAAGAATCTATTGACAGGCTTTTAATTGATAATCATGATATCTCAGACCCTGTCATCATTAATCAAGCCTTTGCTGATCACTATAGGAGTCTCTTCACCTTTGAGGACTCTAATGAGGCAGCTGATCTTAGAAATAAATGTAAGATTCTTATCCCCAACAAGCTAAACAATGATGATATTACTATCTTATCCAAGGACATCTCTTTGGATGAGGTGGAGAAAGCTATCAATTCTCTTAATAACGATAAGGCCCGTGGCCCTGATGGGCTCCTTGTTGAGTTTTATAAGGCCAACATCAGCTAGATCTGTAAGGATCTTCAAGACATCTACTTGGAAGCTATGGCTAAGGGCTCCCTTGGTCTCGAGATTAATAGTGGCATCATTAAACTTCTCCCCAAAGACGGGGACAAAACCCTTATTAAGAATTGGAGGCCTATCACCCTCCTCAATGTTTCCTATAAGATTTTGGCCAAAATCCTGGCCCTCAGACTTGATCATATCCTTCCTAAATTTGTGTGTGCTACCTAGACTAGGTTTATCAAAGGTAGATATATTTTGGAAAATATAATTATTAGCTGGGAAGCTATGGATTGGGCGAAGTGTTCTCATCAGAACTTGGTGATGTTGCTCCTGGACTTCGAAAAAGCCTATGATAGGGTTGAGTGGAATTTTATCCTCATGATGCTTGAAGCATTTGGTTTCCCGACCTTCTTCTGTAGCTCGGTTCGAACTCTATTTAATGATGCTTCTGCCCAGGTGGAAATCAATGGTTCCCTCTCCAATCCCTTTCCCCTTGGTTGTTCTATTAGACAAGGATGTCCCCTTGCCCTTGCCTTGTTTGTCTTAGCTTCCGAAGCCCTTTACTATATCCTCAAAGACAATACGCTTTCCCCTGATGTTAGGGGCCTTTATCTCCCCAATAATGATGAGCTTATTAACTGTTAGTTTGTGAATGACACTGCCTTATTTTTTGAGCTTAGTAACACTAATTTTGAAGCCTTGCAAACCAAACTTAATATATTCTATTCTATCTCTGGTGCCCGTATTTCCCAATCCAAATCCATCTGCCTGGGGTGGGAAGAGCAACCTCCTGTTTGGTTCAATTAGTATAGCTACCAATGGAGCAAACCTCAAAAAATTGTTAAGTATTTAGGTATCCCCTTTTCTGTTGAGCCTTCCCTTAAAGATATGTGGTCCTGGATCAAGGAAAAAATTAACAAGAAGCTAAATAAGTGGCATAATAGATCCTTATCCCTTGCTGGCAGAATTCAAGTATGTCAAAAGATGTCTTCTTACAGCATATATTACTCTTCTGCTTGGACGTTTAGTAATTATCAAATTTTGGAAATCCAAAAGGCCATTAGGAGCTTTCTTTGGTCTGATGGTAAAGACAATAAAAAGATGCATGCGGTAAAATGGGACTGGTGTCATACTGACAAAATCCTTGGGGGGTTGGGGTTTAAAGACCTTAAAACTCAAGGTATTGCTTTATCCACCAAATGGATCTTTCATTATATGGATGGAAACGATCCATGGAAAGTGTTGGTCAGGCATAATGTTGAAAGGGGATTTCCTAAAAAAGCTAGAACTGGGAAAAATCTCCCTTTTTGTGATCTTATTGTTGGCAACTTCCTGGTCATTGTTCAAGGCTCTGCTATTTTCAGATCCATCTGGAGAGCCTAGGATCATGTCAGGAAGTTTATCACTAACAAGGACTTCCATGATGCTAAGCATCTATATGGTGAAAGGTCCATTTGGTGGAATCTACACCTTACCAGTAAACCCCTAGCCCTTTCCCAAGGATGTTCTGCCAGGTTGTGGTCTAAAATGGGGATCTCCCAGCTTGTTGATCTTTTTGAAAATGATAAACTCATCAATTGGGATGAGCTTAAGAACAGATTCAATATTCTAGACTCCCAAAAGAAGACTTACAACATGATTGTCAAGGCCACTAAGGATCTGCCTTTTGACTGTCATGTGGACTCTCAAAGATATTTAAAGTGCAAATGGCCGGATGGGGTCATTATGGCTAACCTCAAAGCCAAGAATATTTATAAAATCATCAATTGATCATAATGAAAATATTATTAACCATGTCAATTCTATTTGGTACTCTTCCTTGGATACTGTTTCTTGGAAGAAGTATTTTCATATCCTCTGGAAAGGTCCTGTTGAGCCTAAAATCAAGTGTTTTAAGTGGCTGACTCTGCTTGATAGACTCCCTATTATAAAAGATGGTAACATGACTGATATTTGTAGCCTTTATAGGCTTCCGAAAATTGGTAGACACATCTTCTTTGACTGGATCTTTGCTAAAGAAATCTGGAACATGTTTGGTAGTTTTTACCCCTTAAATGTTAATATTTTGGAAATTGTTATTGGTCATATTGCTGGGCTTAAAAAGGATGCTAATTTATTATGGAACTTGCTCTCTTCTAACATCCTTTGGCAGATCTGGAAGTGCAGGAACAAGGAAAGGTATCAAGGCAGTCCTAGAGCTCTTACTGAGTTTTTTTGAAAACTCACATTTTTAAAAATCTTTGTGTAGGTCCACACCGTTATGATGATGGATAAAGAGAAGCTAAAAAGATTCTTGAGGGACGGGCACGCTACCTTTTTTGTTTATGAGCTAAAGCATGGATACAAGTGGAGAAAGACTGTTGATGATCTCCAAATGTTCGAGCAAACCTGCAAAAGACTGAACCATGAAATCAGATAGAACCTCAATTCCAGGAAAGATGAAATCTTCATGCTTTCACAAATCCAAGAAAGGAAGAGCATCGTTTGGATGGAGGGCCCTCTGGGGTGGACTGCTTGGATTGATATCCATGATGATATTCTGCACTAGTTGTTTTCTTGTCCTTGTTTTTGCTTATGCTCTTGATACTCTGAGCTCGTGTTGAGGCTGGGCCTCTTTTTTTGGCCACTCTCGGATGATCTCTGATGTAATCTCTTTTTGATCTATCTATATATAATATAAAAATATAATTATAAGTAAAAAAAAATTATAATTTAAATATATTATAAATAATATTTTATAATTATTTATAAAGTTAAACAAAGTTATTATTACAACTATAATTATAGTAATTTTATAATTATTTATAATTACAAATCATTTTACATATAAATTAAAATTAAAATTAGAATTAGAATTAGAATTAAAATTAATTATATAACTAAAGTCAAGTATTTTGTAAAATATTATGTAAAATAGATTTTATAAAATATTATGTTCCACAATGCAAAAAATCTGTGTATAATCTAATGAGATGATATAATATAAATTAATGTACTTGTATTTATCATAAATTAAAAAGAACACCAACAAAAAAATCAATTCTATGCACTCTAACTAATTTAAAAAATTATTTATTTCTTTTGTAAAAATTTATATACAGTGACCCTCAAACTTAGAAAACAAAATGTAGATTTATGTTTATTATATCAAATTATAAATTAGCGTGTTTGTATTTAATATAAATTAAAAAATTTAAATTTATTTATGGCATTTCCCTAAGGCCCCGTTTGTTTGTGGAATTGGAATTTGGCACAAAATCTTATTATCTCATAATAAGGTTTTGATATTCTGATTTTGGCGTATCCACGTTGGGAAGATGGCGGACCCGACCAAAAATCAAATTGGGTTTATAAAATGCCAAAACCGGATTATCAAAACAAATTCCACTTTTTCAGCTGGAAGATGGATATTCTCATTTTCGGCCCATATTCAAGTTTTGAGATGATAACCCGATTATGACTTTTAGGGTTCCAAACAATGGATATGAGTATCCTCATATTCCTGTCATCTTCCGGGAAACAAACGGGACCTAAAATTTCCCGACGTTTCCCCTCCTGGGAAAGAAAAAAAATGGGAAGTCCAGAAAACCATAACAATGGAACACACGTAGCCTTGAGATTTCTGACACCCATAAATAAAGAAAAAGTTATTCATCTTATTAACACATGTCGAGATATGTTAAGCCCTGGAGTACGGTCTGCTAAAACCGGCTTACCACCCATATATCCGGACATTCAGGCACAGTTCAGACAATGCAACTAGTCCCAACTAGTGACGAAAATTCGACAAGCTTTAAAGCCATGACTAAACCAACATCAGGCTTCGCATTAGTGTTTTTAATTTAACTGGGTTGCTCTGAGCGTTTGTAATGGCGTCTTACAAAACCAAATTGCAAGAGTTTGCTCAGAAGATGCATTGGACATTGCCTGTATATGAGAGTGTGAATGAGGGCTTTGATCATCTGCCAAGTTTCAAGTGTTTTGTAACTGTCAATGGGTCGAGGTTCGAATCCAGCGCTGCCTACAACCATAAAAAAGATGCAGAGCATTCCGCTGCTCAGGTTGCCGTACAGGATTTGGTTACCAAACACCCTGAATACAAGTTTGAGGTAATTCTTTTCTGGATTAACCCAAATGCTCTTTAGATTTTGATATTTTGAAAACAATAAAGGGGTTTTATATACAAATTTGGTATTTTGCTTGGGTGACCTTAAAAACTAAACGTTTTGCTGTTAATCATGGTAACTGAGAAGAGATGCGGTTACTCATGGGTGCTCAAAGAGATGCTGTTATGGGAAGTTCATTTATAAATATAAATATGTTTGTGTGGTCATATATGGTTTATGTGCAACTGTGCGTATATGTGAATGTGTTTGAATATTTTTGTGAGTCTCTATATACAATTTTTTATGCATCCATTACGCTATGGTAAGGAAAACCCTTTTGGTGGGTATGCAGAGAGGAGATAATTAGGCCTTGTTGTCGTTAGGGCGGGGTCAATTTCCTTATGGTATGAAGTGTGCATTGCTTATGAACGAAAAGTTGGATTTATATACATACATCCATATGCACCCATTGTGGTATGGTTGGAAAACTCTTTTGTTTTTTTATGCGGAGTTATGATATGGAGATTGTAAGTTGTAGAAGCAATTGCAAGATCTACATTTTTCAGGGTATCTGAAAGGCACTTTTTAGAAGCTTATATGAAGGGAATTTTAATTTATTTATAGATGAGTAGGCCTTGCTGTTATTAGGGTTGGTTGATTCTTCTTTTGATGTCGACTTTGCTTTGAGTATGAGCAAATGCAGGAGAGCTTGCACAGCAAATCACTTGTATAAGTTTAAGAAGTCTTTAGTGTTGTTTTGAGCCCTTAGCCTTACTAGCTCAAAATAAAAAAAATATTTATACCATACTGTTGAGCCGGCAGGTTTGCTTGAGCTAGTAAGACTTGATTTGGGCCAAGGGAAAAACCTGACAAGACTCATTTCTGCAGTAAACTGTATAACCTCATTGCAGTCACTGTGAGAAATAATCCAAGTCATAAAAATGCCCAAAATGAGCTTCAAGGAAGAAAATAAGAGGTTATAATGGAGGGATTGTGCGGATAGGTGGGATGTAGAGGAAATTTATACAATTTTTTTTTCTTTTTTCCTTAATACTTGTTTCATTGAGTGCCTTTTAGACTCTTGAGTTTCAGGCTGATTTGTGAGTCCTGCTTTCTTGCCACTTGAGTTCCTGCAGAGATTAGCGATGTTTCCCGGGGTGAGCCAGCTAGATTAGTTTTAACCATCATAACTTAAGACTCCTAACTTGTTCATCTTCAACCTAGTCCAGTCTGCTATACTTTGAAACCTCTAGTATGGGAATTTGATGCTAAGGAAATCTTGGTTATCGTGGAAAGAAAGAGTGAAGTTGGATCACATGCTCCTTATTAGTCCAGTTTTGCAAATAAAGGTGATATTTTTCAAAACCTAGAGAGTCCCATAACTATAGTATATACATTGATATGTATACACACGCGCATATCCATGCGCACATGCATGCAGAAATGCTTACAGACACACACACACACACACACTCCCTATATCATTACCTTGTATAAGCTACAAGTTTTGTTAGGTTGGGTGTACAATTCCCAAATTTTGGTCAAGATATTAATGAAATAAACAAGTCAAATGATTTTGTTGCATCCACAAATACAACACATATAGTGTTGCATTGTGTGAATGCCGTCGCCTTCACAACACCAATGTTGCAAGCACCCAAATGTGCATGGAAGATAGGTACAAGTGTCACACGTAGAGAGACACAACATAATGTCAGTGAGGAAGTAGTTTCAAGAGTTTCGAATGTGGCATAGTTTCCAAGTAGCACAACACACGAGTAGAGAGTTGTCGCCAACTTAATCTATGAAGGATGCACACAACGCAATGGAATTAAGGCACACAAAACACCAGAAAACTGCAGAAATTGTTCATTTCTTAGATTCTTTAAGCACAGCGTAGAGATGAGTAGATTCATTAAAAGAAGGAAGATAACCCATTTCCCATTCTTAGGACTTTCCCAAGAATCTTACAATGATCATTTAGTCATTAGGTTCAATTAGAACATTCAGTTACCCATTACAACTTCACAAGCATAAGAGGGAGATTAGGCACATTTAACCTTAAAGCTTATTCATTCACTCGTCAACAACACAAGGAGAAAGGGCAATAGCAACAACTTATCCACATAAGCTCTCATTCCTTTTCACTAGTAAACACATCATAGATGGAGAAGAGAAGAATATGATCATGTACCATAAATAACAAGTTCACTGATGAAAAACAATGTTTAATTCTCAACTCAAATGTTGCAGGATTCATTGCAATGCACACATACACACATGTTTCTTTTCCCAACATAAGGAGGAAAAATAAACATTACATCGTCAATCAATTTGATCTCATTGAATTCTTCAACATCACCAAAAGTATTAGAGAGAGATAAAGAGTTTTTTTTTTATAACGTCACACAAAATAAGATATCATTTGGCATCACCATTTGTAATGTTCCCAACATAAAATATTTCCCTTGAATTCTTCAAACAATTTTATAACAAGAAATGAGATAAACAGGGAAAATATAGCCAAATTTGCACAGAAACTCCACAAACTGAATTTTATTGAAATTTTCTGATATAAATACAGATATCAGGTCTGATTCATTGGTTTAACATCCACATCAGATTTGCAACAAATTCCACAACTGTACTGCAAACTACACCGAAATAGGATGAAGCACATCGTGTTCAGATCACTTGAAACTGCCTAAAACACACAGAAACTCCTCCAGCTTGCACTGAATGAGCTATCGTGCCCGGGATAACAGCAAACACACAATAACACCACCGTTAAACACTCCTGGAAAGACCAAGAGCCCAACTTGGACAACTTTCAAGCAAACTACCAAAAACTACTAAAATCTGAAATCTCCTGAAAGCTTCAGCTCCAATGCAATTCCTAGATTGAATTGCCCTGTGTCAACAAAGGGTTTTTGTCCTCTAGCCACCTGAAACTCATGGGTTTTCATCCACAAGCTCCAATCTCTACACAAGCACAAAACTCTATGAGAAAAATATCAAAGATGCAATAGTTGCAAAATGACTAACTTCTGTATTTAATATGCAGTACGCCCAAAATGGGCACACAAATTGCCACGCCTTGCTTTGGAAGATTGTGGAAAGTGGTTGCCAATAATAGGTTCTGAAAAGTATCGTAGCTCTGTCATAGTCATCAATGTTTTTAGTCATAACTGTCATATGGGGCCAATATTAAATTATTAAAATAATACTAGAAGATGCTTCCCAAATTCCCTTGCCCCACTTTATTAAATATTTAATTTGTCGGAAAATGTGAATTAGCTCATTAAGTCCAAACAAAATTAAATATTAAATATGAATATTTTCCCTGATCTTCTAATCAACCCACGGGGAAATAGGATGGGTTAATATCGGTCCCGAACTTGCTATTTTTGGAAAGGGGACATGACACCCTTCCAACATGGTCCTAAGAGTAAGAACTGCCCTTCCATTAATAGCAACAGTTCACAATACATGATTTGTGCAATTATTAAGCACTAACGCTATAAGTAAAAAGAGAGAGATAGGGAGATAAGTCTAAATAATCTTCACTCCAATTACATTTGAGATGACATTAAGATAGAAAGAGCACAATGTAGTGCCCCCTACGGGAACCTTACTCAATTTAGCCCTAAACTCACCTAATTAGGGTTTAGATGATGCTTGAGAATGTGTATTGTTGAATTAGTATCTTAATCTTGAACCTGCAACCAGGTTACTATCACAAAATAAATAAACATGAAATCCAATAACGTACATATAGAGTTACATTTTTTAAGAAATTCAATAGATGCAATTTGAAATTCCATCCAAACCATTCATCTTTATTATGGAGCACAGGGCGCCGTTGAGCCTGTGCAAGAAGTTCAGGGATCTGGGAGTACAACTGCCATACTGCCTCTTGGTTAACTCTTTGAGTTTAGGGGCACAGAATCACATTCGTCCTTTGACCTTCTGCTTAACACAGATGGATCTTCGGCTACTCGCTCTCCCTGTATATATCATATCTCTCCTCAACAATGGAATGACTGGTAGGTTGGAGTTTTAAGAACTCTCATATGAGATAAGAATATAATCAGTTGATTGCTATGTATAAGTTCTGTGTGTTCTGTGTTTGCAGTATGTATTAGGTTGAATTGTAGATCTGATTCTCTTTTCTTCGATGGTACTGTATTTCTATTTCTGATCTGTTTGATATATTGATTCTGAGACTGTATTTGCTTGTTGTCATTGAATGCTGATTTTTATTTCATTCAATGTTGTCTTGCTTAGTCGCAGCCTCCTTTGCCCCCCATAGCCTATCTTATGATTCTTTGAAGATAGGTGACCCTTTGTGATTGCTGTCCCTTTGAAGAGTCACAACTCTTCCTTTGGACCTTCATTATATTTGTAGGAAATTGCTGCCTTTATTCATTACATTAATGTAAGTCGGCCTGCTTAAAATAGATTATTATTCCCTTGATTTTGGGTTGGCCTATATTATTCCTATTCCCAGATATAGTATTAAGAGAGGCTGTGATTTAAAACTTCCCCCAAGGCTGCAATTTAATTATAATGTGGGTTGTTAACCCTAGTTTGGTGGGACATGATAGTCCGCCCTTCCCAAGATTGCTTGTCCTCAAGCAATTATACATTGGGATAATCACACAGAGAGTATTCAAGATGACTCTCAAAGGAAGATGGATTGGTTTTTACAATCTCTAATCCTATTTCGCAATTCAACTTCTACTGGGATGCTTTGATATTACCACCAGTTGCAGATTTGAATCAAGGTATATTTCAGCCTTCAAAACGCGAGCTATCCTAATAACTCTTGACAACCTAACCCAGAGCTGGTAATTCTGAGACAAGCTTTTCTCATCCTCAGGGAGGAAAGACAACTAGTCTTCGTGTAGTTGCATAGCATCAAACTGAAAATTCATTATTCTCACATTCGGTAACTAATCCAATCAGAAAGTTTCCGAAATTCCTTTCTAACATATATATGGTATTAGATTTGGCCTTAAAAATATAAGAAAGATTGTCTTGGTCATGTTGGTTAAAGATTTTGATCAATTTTTTGTCTGCTTTGATGCAATGGAATATATCTTTGAGTTACGCCTAACATTTGTGTTTGTTAACACCTTTGATGGATTTAGTAAATATTATGTTCAAGGCATTTGATTATCCCCTGTGGTTTAGTAATTTACTCAAATCTAACTCTCGGTTTATGCAATGCTAGAGACCCAATGGCTTACTGCATAGGGTATAATTTTAGTAGTTACTATGTTTCTTGGTTAGAACTAGAAGTAATGTAGATTAGGCACTGATATAACTAGGCTTATGCCGTTGGAAGATTGCTGTAAATCACTGCTTGGTTTGTCTTAGTTCTGTTCCCATCAATCATACAATGGTGTACAAAATATGTTGGTTATTAATCAACAACTTCCTATAATGATTAATGGGTAGTATGTTTTGCATTAATTTCTGTACAGTCTGCAAACAAAAGGATTTTCCATAACATCCTTGGAGCCTCCAATGTGTAATTGAGTTGTACAAGGTAAAAGGTTAAGGTGGTTTATTAAGTCACCAGAAAGAGAGACACCAATTTGGTGTATGAGATTCCCTTTATGCAAGCACTGGGCAAGGGAATCGTTTTTCCATTTATCTTATAAATTGTTCAAATGAGGTAAATCCTGCCATTGTTGGTCATAATAAGAAACACAGCTCCAAGTTGCTGCAATTTTCCCACATTTGGTTTCTGCAGGGTAAATTCTTGTGTTCGTTTCTTTTTGTGTAACTAACTTCAGTCACTTACTAGCCCACTCTCATGTTGTACAACTGCTGTTGTAAATTCTGGCACTCCAATAGCTTGGCAACACTTCACTTAAGTCTGTTTTGAGTAGAGCATTTAAGGAACAAAAATATACATCAATTATGCATCAGACTAGCATGTAAAGGCCTGTACTGGTGACAGTAGGATGGAATATCCATTCTAATTATGGATTAGAATGGCATAAAAATTTTTGGTCTTCAGTTTCTAAGGTTACTGAGGTGCCTTATCAGTTTTGTAGATATATGCCCTTGACTAGATAAGCTAGAGCAAGAGGAGGACAAGATATTATTCCTCTGCAGATAGAGATATCCATGGGTAATTGGAATCAAGGAGTGAGGGAACACATGAGAAAAAGAGATACCTCAAATTTGTGAATACTCCGATGAGGAGGGATTCTTTTATTACGATAATAGATAGTTTCTATTATTGTCTGTTATTATTTAATGATTAATCTATTAGTAATGTATTGTAAATATTAGAATGTTTCTAATATTTAGTTAGTTGTCATTAAGAATAGAAAGTTTCTATTCTTCACGATCGTTTCCTAAGGAAACATCGTCTGATAATTTGTATATATTGATCTATTGATCTTTGTTAATATAAGCAAGTATTTTGCCAATTACTTTGTAATATGGTATCAGAGCAAATTCTTGGCCTCTTCGAAATTTTTTAATTTCTTTTTTGAAATTATTAGTTCAAAATTTTCGAAACTTTTTTGCCTTGAGTGTGTTCAAAATTTGCATTAGTGTTTCCTCACCCACCTGTCTAGGGTTTTTGCATTTTCGACTAGGTTTTTGACCCTTCAATTCAAGTCGGAATATTTTTTGATTGTAAATTCCTTGTGGTTTTTTCGAGAGCTCAACTGGGTTGTGGTCCGTTTTTTCTGGGTGCCTCGATTTTCGAGCCAGCGGATTCAAAATCTGCTAGCATATTCTTGGTGGGTTTTTGTAGATCTCAACTGGGTTAGTCTTGCTTTTTTCTGGGTGCATCGTTTTTCGTGCCTCAATTTTTGAGCCAACGGATTCAAAATCTGACAATAGATTCTATCTTGATTTTTTGAGTTCTTCATTGGGTGTCTCTTCAAATTTTTGGGTCTTCCATTAATCTGCCTTGAAGTTCGTGCCCTTTTTTTCTTTCTGATTTTTCACGTTTTTTCTTTGAAAAATGTGTTGACATCTCTCACCTGTCTTATGCTGGAAGGCAATCAGTATTTCAACGGAAAGAACAACACCTGGAAGCAACGCATGTTGACAATTTTCGAGTACCGTCTCCTTGAGGCGCTTGTTCAAGGTACTGAGACTCGTCCTACCACAGCCGATGCGACTCAAGACAAGTTTGATGAACGTAATCGTGAAGCGGTTATGCTCATTAAGCTTTCAGTTACTAATGATCAGCTGCTTCAAATCCCGTCTGCCAAGACAACTATAGAGATCTGGACAGTATTGAAGGATCTCCATGAGACATCAGATAAAAGAAGAGACCTTTTTGATCAACCTGAGGCTGCCTATTACGCTTTTTGAGGACATGCAAATTTCTGTTTTTTTGAAGACAGATTGACCATTAAGGGAGGGTATTACGATAATAGATAGTTTCTAATTTTATCTCTCTTTCGTCTATTTGTAATGGTCACTCTTTTTGTAATGTTTCCATAAACTCCTTTTGTTTGTTATGGAAACTATATTCTTTTTGGGTTTTTTGAGTTCTCCTCTGGGTGCTTCTCCATTTTTTTTGGGTCTTCCGATTTTTTGCCTCGAAGTTCGTGCCATCTCAAATATTCATGTTTTTTGGAAAATGTGCAATGGCATCATTGACAAACATATTGCTCGAGGGAAATCAATCTGGTTTGCAGCCCAAAGCAAATGCAGAGCACACCAAGCAGACAAAATCTGCCTTTTACGCCTTCATGGCTAAAAGACCCGCAGATCATGTGAAGTTGTCTGCCTGGTACATTGATTCAGGTGCCTCTCGTCATTTCACCCACCGCAAAGATTGGTTCACTGACTACCAGCCTTTCTCAGATTCTGTTATTTTTGGTGGAGGGGAAGAGTACACTTGTCAGAAAAGGCAACATTCAAATTTAGTCTGCTGGGAGGAATATCATTTTCCTTGATGTGTACTTTGTTCCAGGGATGAAACTCAATCTACTCTCAGTTAGTCAGATGCTGCGACATTCTCCACGGTTGGATATCACCTTCAGTTCACATCAGTGCACCATCACTGATAGGGATACTCAGTTTGTTGTTGCACTTGGCCTTGAGGATCATGGTCTTTTTAGACTTGTTGATTCTGGTGATTCTTAGGACCTAGCTATGGCTGCTTGGCGATCTTCTGTCAGCTCACTTTGGCATCAGCGATATGGGCCCTTAAATGTGCATTATCTCTCTCAGCTTGCTCTGGAAGAGCTTGTTCTCGGATTGCCAGAGATTCACACTCAGCTTGGAGTTTGTGATGCATGTCAGGCTGGGAAGCAACATCGCACACCTTTTCCTGTTGGCGATTCATGGCGCGCTTCTCAGGTACTTCAGCTTGTTCATGCTGATATCTACGGCCCTATGGCTACTCCCTTTGTTCTTAGGTCCAACTATTTTCTGTTGTTGGTTGATGATTTCAGTAGGAAAATGTGGGTATATTTTCTTAAAAATAAATCAGATGTGTTTCCTATATTTCAGAAGTTTAAACCTCTAGTTGAAAAAGAATCTGGGAAATCTATTATTGATCGTAGGACAGATAATGGGGGGGAATTTTGTTCTATTGAATTCTCTAGCTTCTGTGATATTTATGGCATCAAGTGCCAATCAACCACACCCCACACACCATAACAAAACAATGTAGTGGAACGTCAGAACAGAACAATCACTGAGATGGCTCGATCCATCCTAGAACACAGACTTGTTCCGAAGAAGTTCTGGGCAGAAGTAGTTAACGCTGCAGTTTACCTATTGAACTGGTCACCCACTGTGGCGGTCAAAGGTAAGACTCTGGAAGAGGCTTGGTCAAGTCGCAAGCCCAAAATCAGTCACCTAAAGGTTTTTGGCTCTCTTGCTTATGTTTGGATCCTTAATGCATCACTCACCAAGCTGGATGCCAAGAGTCAGAAACTCATGCTTGTTGGATACAGTAGTCTTCACAAAGCCTACCGCTTGATCAACACTGAGACTTCTCGTCTCTTGTACAGCTGTGATGTAGTCTTTGATGAGCAACGAGGACCGTTCATGACTGTTGCTCCTGTTCTTGATCGAGCCGATCAGCCTACAGAGGTTCATGATTTGGGAGTTAGCCTTCCATTACGTCCACCTGATGGGAGGGCTCTAGTAGCTCTAGTTATATCGATAATTCATGTCCAAACACTGCCGGTCTCTCCTGCAGGATCACCCAGATATGCAGATGCTTCACCTGAGTTTGATTCGGTTTCTTTTGACGAGGAACCTGATCATAGAGCATCTCCTGATGCGAATGCCGATCCTTCTCCTCTCCGGCCTAAGTGGTGGGCCAAGACACTTGCTGATCTTCGGGATGATGAACTCATCGATGGGAGGACAACTTGGAAGAAGAGCAAACCTACAGAGACAGTTAATTTTGCTCTCATGGCAAACATTCACAGTGTGTTTGAACCTCAAACATACTCAGAGGCTAAAGGAATTCCAAAGTGGGAACAAGCCATGACATTTGAACACCAGAGCCTGCTGAAGCATAACACTTGGGTCCTTTTTGATCTTCTATCAGGGAAGAAACCCATTGGCTACAAATGGGTCTATAAAATCAAATACAAGTCTGATGGTACTTTGGATAAGTACAAGGCTCGTTTAGTTGCGAAAGGTTTTTCTCAGCGTCAGGGCATTGGTTATGAGGAGACCTTTGCTCCTACATCAAAGATGAGCACTATCAGATTAGTCCTAGCCATGGCAACACAGTTTGGCTGGAAGGTCCACAAGATGGACGTCAAGAGTGCTTTCCTGAATGGTGACCTACAGGAAGAGGTCTACATGACGCAGCCTCCTGGTTTCAAGGTTGCTGGTAAAGAACACCAGGTTCTCAGACTGGTGAAAGCTCTCTATGGTTTGAAGCAGGCGCCCAGAGCATGGTACATGAAAATTGATAAGTACCTCAGTGATCAAGGCTTCTAGAGGAGTTCATCAGATTTAAATTTGTACATCAAGACTACTGACAGTGACATCATCCTTCTGGTTATTTATGTGGATGATTTGATCATCACGGGTAGTTCGACATCTTTGATTCAGGGAATCAAATAGAATTTATGACAGTCTTTTGATATGATTGACCTTGGGCTCATGCATTATTGCCTAGGTGTTTAAGTTTGGCAACAGTCTACTGGTATATTCATTTCTTAGTCCAAATATACTAGAGCTCTGTTGGACAAATTTCGTATGCAAGATTGCAAACCTGCATCTACACCCATGGAGAAAGGTTTGAAGTTATCAGCAAAGTCCGATTCTCCTCCCGTTGATGATACTTCATACAGGGAACTAGTAGGGAGCCTCATCTACCTCTTTGCTACTAGACCTGATATCAGCTTTGTAGTCAGCTACATCTCACGCTTTATGACAGCTCCCAAGGCTGATCATTGGATGGCAGCCAAGCGTGTGCTTTGTTATGTGAAGGGCTCTATTGATTATGGACTCCTTTACTCTCGAAGTTCTAATCCTAGACTTAGTGGTTTCACAGATTCAGATTGGGCAGGTTCTATTGATGATAAAAAGTCAACTTCTAGATGTGTTTAGTTTGGGATCCGGTGCCATCACATGGACTAGTAAGAAACAACAGGTAGTTTCTCTCTCCTCCACAGAGGCCGAATACAGAGGAAAAGTCGAGGCAGGTTGTGAAGCTGTTTGGCTTCGTCGGATGCATGGGGATATGTAGATGTCCCTAGCATGCTCGACAATTTTGTTTGTTGATAACGAAAGTGTTATCAAGTTAGCCCGCAATCCGGTCTTCCATGAAAGAACCAAGCATGTAGATGTTCATTGTCACTACATTCGATAGCTGGTTGAAGACGAGACTATACACTTGTAGTACATTCCTACAGAGGATCAGACTGCAAACATTCTTACCAAGCCTCTTGGTCCAGAGAAGTTTGTCAAATTCAGAGGACAGCTTGGTGTAGTGGATAGATCAACCATTAAGGGACGGTATTACAATAATAGATAGTTTCTATCATTGTCTGTTATTATTTAATGGTTAATCTATTAGTAATGTATTGTAAATATTAGAATGTTTCTAATATTTTGTTAGTTGTCACTAAGAATAGAAAGTTTCTATTCTTTACGATCATTTCCTAAGGAAACATCGTCTGTTCATTTGTATATATTGATCTATTGATCTCTGTTAATATAAGCAAGTATTTTTCCAATTACTTTGTAATATCTTTAAAATGGAGATGGATTGTTAACATACGTATATGCATGGCTTATTGTGTTCTTACAACTTTATTAAATTCTTAGGAAAGCATTGAGGTTGAAAAGCCAAGAAACAAAACTAAAAGAGATTGAGGTTGTATAAGTCATTTCTAGCCACCCCAAGATAATGGAACAGCATTTCTATAAATTTACTAGGAGCTTTACCCATGTTAACTAGGAGGTATCTTCAGCTATGCACTTTCAGTACTTCCAAATCTTTTTTTATTGATTCATATTTTATGTTTTTACTGTTTGTGGGTTGTTTAATCATCCCCACTGGGTGACTTAGAAACATTTTCATTCCATCACACATGCATGGCAACCTCGTGCATGAATGCATTTCAATTTGACTCCCCTTTTTTCACATTTTCAATCATTTTGGCTTCTGTTTTCGAACAGTAGTTCACCTGGTCCTGCTCTTTTTTGGACACTTTCTTTTCACACACCAACAAGCACTTGCAGAGTTTCATAGTTCCTTAGTTGCTATGACACAGTTTGCATTTATCAGGGCCTTATAAGTAATCTTTGTTTCTGTATTCTGCCCTGTAGATGTAGAAGAAATATAGGGATTCATATTTTAACATATATGCATTCAGCTCTCATAGTAAATTGTCTTCTTTTACATAAATAGATTATAGTTAGCACAACTTGTGAAGTGAGAAAGTGAGCTTTGTCCACTGATGCAGCAGTATCAATCACAAGTCCAATATACATTCCCTTACTTGCAGAAAGATACAGAGTATTGGTAGTAACATGTTTAGGAATATATACAATTATAATGGTATGCTATTAATGAGAAAATCATTTATCTAGATGCGTTAATGTTAGTCATATGTCAGAGTTGTGAATGATGTTATCTGTATCCCACCATAACACTTTCCATTAAATGGCTATCTAGTGGGTTTGATCAGTTCCCTTTCTTGTAGCTTTGCAATATAAGAGACCAAATACAATCGATTCTCATAAAGTATGTCAGTAGCTGTTATAAATGTGGTGTGACTGTCATTCCAAAAAAAGAATGTATACCACTATCATTCCTTATGATCATTATAGGCTTTGAAGTTCGATTTTTTGTTTGTTTTATAAACCGAGTTTTCATTTTTCTTACAGGCTACCAGGAACGGTGCTCTGATACCATTTGTAATGTCTTCTATGGGAACCTTACTCAGTTTGCCTAAATTTCCCCAATTAGGGTTTGATGATGCCTGGGAATGTGTATTGTTGAATCAATGAATCTGTATCTTAATCTTGAACCTGCAACCAGGTTAGTATGACAATAAATAAACATGAAATCCAATAATGTACATATAGAGTTACAACTTTAAGATATTCAATAGATGCACTTTGAAGTTCCATCCAAACTATTCGTCGCCATTATGGAGAACCTATAGGAGATCATACAAGGTGCCTTTGAGCCTCTCCAACAAGTTCAGGGGTCTGGAAGTACAACCGCCATATGGCCTCCTGCTTAACTCTTTGGAGTTCAGGGGCACAGAAGCACGTGCATCATTTGATCTCCTGCTTAACCTAGATGGATCATCAGATAATTGCTCTCCCTGTATGTACCATATCTCCCCTCCACAATGGAATGACTGGTAGGTTGGAGTTCTATGAATTATCAGATAAGTATATAATTGGTTGATTGCTATGTATAAGTTCTGAGTTTGTAGTATGCATTAGGTTGAATTGTAGATCTGATTCTCTTTTCTTCGATGCTACTGTATTTCTATTTCTGATCTGTTTAATAATTAATTCTGAGACTGTATTCTCTTGTTGTGATCGAATGCTGATTTCTATTTCATTGGATGTTGTCGTGCTTAGTCATTGCCTCCTTTGTCCTCCATAGCCTTCTTTATTTATATCTTATGATTCTTTGAAGATAGGTGACCCTTTGTGATTGCTGCCCCTTTTGAAGAGTCACAACTCTTCCTTTGAACCCTCATTATGTTTGAACGAAAACTTGCTGCCTTTATTAAATACATTAACCTAGGTTGGCCTGCTTAATATGGATTATTATTCCCTTGATTTTGGGTCGGCCTTTATTATTCCCATCGCCCAGATTTAGTATTAAGAGAGGCCGTGGTTTAAAATTTCCCCTGAGGCTACGATTTAATTATAACGAGGGCTGTTAACCCTAGTTTGACAGACATGACACCCAATGATTGCATCATACACAATTTGACAAGATGAGTCATTCATTCTTTTCACTATCATGCATAGGACTATACAATTAGGGAGGATAGTGATCATCAAGACCCAGAGCTTATCTAATCCCAAATAACATATAAGCTTTCATCCAATACATTTTGATTCACATCATACATTTAACTATATGCATATAATTCACTTCATCACAAGGGTATATATAAAAAATAAAAGAGATCACATCAATCTTTCTTCACAGTTTCATAAGTGCACAATTAAAGACACTAGGGACGCTTTTCGATACACCTAATTTACAGAAGAGTATTTTCTTTCTTATCAAGGATACAAATGCAACCCAAAACATTTTGGAAACACTTTGGGAATCATAATTATAATTACACATTCCAAGTTAAATTTGGGTGAAAAGTAGGTTTGAAGGGTTAATTTTCAGCTTATAAGCCTTCCTAGAAAATTTTATTTTTAACTCGTCAATTTTCACTTGAGGCAAACCCTAATATGAAAGTTGGTGAACTTGATTGTTAGAGCTCAGAGAAATAGAATAAAATATGATGATTCACCTTTATCAATTGAGATTGAATATGGATATAGGTTAAAATGTAGTGGAGGGGTGTGTGATGGAAAATGTTATGGACATATAAACTAGATAAAACAGAAATACTTATCTTGAAAGAAGGCTGATGAAGAAATCACTATTTTCTGATGTCTGTGCACAGTTTCGGGAAATTCTGCAACTTGCTTCGAACTGGAAATGCCGAGACAGAGAAAACCCAGAAAACTTTTATCCTTTTGAGGTCAGGTCGACTTTGACCCAGATAGCGGGGCGCAATCTTACCCCGGGGCACAATCCTACCCCCCACTGAAGGTCGTCCCTGACTTGAAACAGCTTCGACAAAAATTCTGTTCACAGATCCCAGAAGTTCGCCGAAAATGGTATCGAGATCTGCACTTGAATTCGTTGTCCTGTACCTATACCTGCAAGAAAAATGGTTTTTTTTGTTTGGATGAGGGGTTTGCCTTGGTCAAACCCCAGTTTGGAATCAACCTTAATAATGAAATTGAAATAGAGAATGCTAGCAAGTAGTAGAAGTAGAGCTAACAACGAAGCTATGAAATTCAATAGACATGCAATTGTATTTCAAATGTAAACAAGTATATTGATATGAAAGCTTGAACATAACATTAACAAATGTAAATCAAAACCTCCATGATTGTATGCTTGGAATCCACCTTGAGGGAAGAATGAATGGATCTTGAAGATGAACAAAGGATCTTGAAGGAAGATCACACCACCATGATGGCTAGATCTAGGGTTTTGAATGATGAATCTTGAATGCTTGAACCAAATCCCTTCAAAGGCTTGAATGCTTGAATCCCTGATCTTCAATGGAGAACTTGAATGGAGAAGAGGACTTGAATGCTTCCTTGAAAATGCTTGATGGAATGCTTGCTTGATCTTGCTTGATTGTGGATGCTTATGAAAATTAGATGTCTCCTTGAGAGCTCTTGATAATTGATGGATGAGATGGATAAAATGAGAGAGGAAGGCTTCCTTTTATAGTGATCTAGGGCACAAACTCCTAGAGAGGCCGACATTGGACAATTAAATCCCAATTAATCTTAACCTCTAGAAATGGACCTAGATTAAATGCAATTTAAGGGTTTACCGTTCCGAAATCCGAAATAGCCGACCCGGAAGCAGGAAAATAAAACTTTCCGAAACCCGACATCTCGAAACTTCCGGAAACTGAAATTTGGACCTGGGGTCAGGGACGAGGTTGACCCTGCCCTAGGTTAGAGTCGAGGTCGACCTTGACCTAGGTCAGGGTCTAGGTCGTCCTTGACCCTTCAGGTCGTTCTTGACCCTTCAGGTTGTCCTTGACCTAGAAAGTCAAAGTCTCCAGTTTCTTAGAGAAAGTCTATCAGAAAGAGGTTGGGAATAGGGGAGAGAAGCAGAACAGGGGGGAAAATGCCAGATCCATGCAAAGACGCAATCAAGGCGCTCGACATGACCCCAGACCACTTACTCGGAGGGCTAAACGCTCTTAACATGGAAGTGCTTCCATTTTAAGACGATACACAACCATCTTCCTAGCTGCTGCATTTTGGTCAAATGAGGTGCTTTCCTAGCTTATTGGTGGAGGGATGGATCAACTAAAGACTTCAAACTACCAGCTAAAACTTGTACTAATCATTTTAATTCTTCGTTATCTTCTTCGTCCTTTGCCGTCCTTTCCACTGGCTTTGAAGCTATTACCTGGAAGTTGTGCACATCTCCATCTCTGCTATATGGTCCTAATTTGATCTTTGTTATGTTGAAATCTTTGCGAGTAGCTTGACGTAGGTCTTTGTGCAGAGTGATGGGCTGCTTCTTCATACAAACTTGCAGTATTGCTATCTTCCATCAACTTTGATGTGGTCTTCAACTTCTTGGCTTTAGGAGTCCTTTGTAATAGTTGTCCCACAATATCTCTATTTGCAAGATTTACTTGTAAGTTGTACTACTTTACTTTTCTTTGAAAGAGTTTCCTCAAGCCGTGAAGGGAAGGAAGGGGTTGCTATTGATTTGGGGAAGCAGGGGAAACAAAGTGCAAAACTCTCTTGAGGGGATGAGTTATGGAAATTTCATTATCAAGAGGAGGGGTAGGGTCAGCTCTTTGTGGCATATTTGGTGGAGTATTAGGAGAATCATGAGGGTGAGATGCATGTGCTTGAGACTCAAATGAAATACGTACAATTTCTTCTATTGTTACCTCTTTCTCCTTCTTCTTTTCTTTGTCTTTACCCTTTGGAGGGGTTTCTCCATAGCTCTAGTAATCTTCTTTGGGGGTTCTAAATCATCAGCCCCTCCACTAGATGAGGCCATATGTTTAGCAGCAAGGAGAGATGTGTCTGAAGTTGAGGCAGGTTGGTTTTGGCCTCTGCCACCATGTCCTCTAGTGCCTTGTGATCCTTGTGGCTTCACATTTGACTTATCTACCTTCTTCCCCAACCACTCTTGGGTTCTTTTCATTACTGCTGTAGTTTTGATTCCAACATCTTCAGTTTCCTTGATGCTTTAATCTATTGGCACTATGGGCTGCATCTGCATAGTGTTGATGAATATAGGGTTTGTCAAATCAATTCATCATCATCTACACCTGAGATATCCCAATTCAGTTTGAAAGTTACAATTTGCCTCAGTGTCATTCTCATCCAACTTATTCTTCTCGCTTCATATTCATCAACATGATCTACCCAATAATCCTCTAGATTTGAGATATGATGAAAACTAGGGCTCAATTGAAAACTGATTTTTACAAAATCTTTGTTATTGAAAGGAAATCTCATTTCATAAAAATGCATTAAATATTTCACCAACCCTTTCTCAAAATTGAGAGCATCGAAGATGGATTTACAAGAATAGTAGCCAATGCCAACAAGGAACTAGATGTCTACCTTTTTCTCTTGGCATTTCTTGTTTATTTTTGCTACTTGTATAAGAACAAATTTATCCTCAGCATATTTAGGCAGTTTATATGGGAGTTCATCAAAACCTCAAACCCCGATATAGGTAAACCTTTGAAATTGGATAAAATGGCTACCGTAGGCATATACCAGTTGGATTCTCTAGGGGTTATTCTTAGACCCATATGTCCTTGTATCTCCCTTACTAATTTCATAGTGAATATGTTATTCAATCTCCGCAATTTCTTATAAGTGTTTTCCAATTGGAGTTGGGGGTAATAATTACAAATCTGTATCATATCATCATAGACTTCATCAGGATGTATCGGGTCACTGACTAGTGCAAGCCAATGCATACAACAAGAAGGAAGATATGTAGAAAAATTTGTTCAATGAAAACTAGTTATCATTGAATGCAACTGTTCACTAATAATTTTTGCCCAATACAATTATTGTTTGCCATTAATAATCACCTGAATGAAGTACATAATTCTTCAAAATCATGGGTAGTTTCATTACCTTTCAGCCTATGAAGGAGAACTATCATGCCTGAGATCTCTGCAAAGAGAGACCTATACATCCTTTTGGGCAACTATGACTTCCCTTTCTTGGGAGTGGCAAACCATTCTTGAGCAATTACATTTTTGTATTGGCCTTTTTTCTCATTGAATCTTTGGTGAGAAAGGAGGAAGTTGAAGTCTGTGTACGCTTCCCTTTTAGGTAGACAAAAGCATGCGCTAATGGTATCTCCATAGATGGAAAACTCGCCAAAACCAAAAACTCGCCAAGGCTTGAAAAAAAAAGCTCATGAAAAACTCAGCCAATTCTCAGCAAAAAATTGCAGAACTTAAAAAATTGCTTAAATTTAATTAGAAATGCATTTTTTTGCAAAATTCAATGAGAAAATGTATCCAATAAGTCAATAAATGATAACATAAAAGAAACAAGTTGAGTCTAGATATATTTAAATACAAAGTGGGTACAAAATTGCATTCTCATGAGGAATGTTGATGGCTAGAAGCAAAATAGTAAATAGTTTCTGTAAAACTAAAAGTAAATACATCATTACAATTACATCTTCCTCTTCCTAGCTCTAGTAAAAACTAGGGGAGAGGTAGAACTAGAGGGTCTAGTTCTAGAAGCTTGCATTGGGCATGATTGTGCCTCCTCGCTTGGTATGTCTAATTCAGTATGTGGCTCGTCCTTCATCCTGGATGTAGCTCTGCCTCTAGCTTCTCCTGACACTGGTAATGACTCCTTATCCAACTCATCCTCCTCAATGTCATCCAGTGTGAAATCAAATCCACCCCCTCCTCCTCCATAGCCTGCCTCTCCAAATCATTGATGTCATCCTTTGTAAACAATGTAGGCTGCTCCTGTGATGTCCAATCACTGTAAGGATCTATAGCATCCAAATCAATTGGACCAATTGCTGCTTCCTGTGCCTTCCTTATGTGCAACCGAATATTATATAGCACAAAGACAAGGTCATTGAGGCGTTTTTGAGCTAACCTGTTCCTCTTCTTCGTGTGGATGGCTTCAAACAAGCTCTAATTGTGTTCACAATCTGATGAACTACAAGGTTGACATAAGATTTTGAGGGCAATTTTTTTCAGATTTGGGGTATTTCCACCCCAACTTTGCCACCAAGCATCTGCAAAATAAAATATTGAAAAATTAGAAAGCAAAGAGAAAAGCGAAAACATATTTTATCAATTTATCAATAACTCTAGACCCCAAAATCTAAATGACAAATGTTATACCTGGGGTTTGAGTAGTTCTTCCTCTCTTTGCCAGCTCTGAAGAGAATAGCTTACCCCTTGCTTCCTCATAGTTTTGGAGTTTGGCCACAACAAGGTCTCTCTCCTCAATCTCAGGTATCATCCTTTGAATGTGTGCAGTGAGGCCCTCCATGACCTCTCCATTAGGATCTGAGCAAGAATCCCTGAACTTAAACGAGGGTTGAGGAAGTACTCTATTGCATGAATGGGTTGGTGGAGCTGATTTTTCCACCTCCTATCAATAATTTCCTAGATGGGATACAATTTGAGCCTATCCCCCTTTTAGTAATTTTTTATAGACTCCTTGGCCCTATCCATGGCCTCATAAATATACCCCATTGGGGTTTGACCCACATCTACCAAGCGCAAAACTCTAACCAAGGTCTCAGACACCTACAATTGAAAAATACAAATTACAACAAGATTAATTAATGAAGTTACAAATTAATAATGAGAGGCTTGAATCAAGAATAATTAAAAATTCAAGTTTTGAAGTTACCTTCACAATCTCTACGGCCTTTTGTGCAAAATGGTTGTCCAAGACTATGCATGCGACACCCTCTCCTTCAACCTTCTTTGGATAAGGTGAGTCTAGCCATGCTTGACTCACAAACATTTGTTTCGAAGAAGTCAATGTACCAAGGCAACATCAAAAAAACGTTGCAAACCTTGTGACACCGAATCTCATCAAATCTCTTCCTTGAGTGTGCTCTCTCATCAAATTTAGAACCCAAGGGTGATTGTAAATATATTTTGTGATCTTCCTTGCATCTTCCGCTATTGGAGTCACCCAACCAAGTTTTCCTGTGCCCTCCAAAAGAAGGTCAAGGACATGTGCTGCACAAGGTGTCCAAAAAAGAGTGGGGTGCCTTTCTTGGAGGATTCTATTTGCTGCCACATATGTTGCTGCATTATCTATGATGATTTGCACCAAAAAATTAATAATGGTGCGGTTTTTGCCATTTGTCCACCCATCAGAAAGAATGGTGCAACCATATTTTCTCCATTCTTTTCTTTAGTTCTCGACCACTTCTTTTGCCCTATCAACTGCATTTGTGAGCAACCTACAAGAACAAAGTGAAATTAGTCTTAGAACACAATTTTGATTTAATAAACAAGAAAAACAATTAAAAATGAAATCAAGTGGACTATTTACTAACCTCCCACCCAAATCCTTGCGAGAAGGGGCCTTGTACCCTTTTCTTGAAATTGTCATTGCAGTGATCAAATTTAGCCAATAAGGACTATGCCACATTCAATGGGATGTTGTTAAAGTACCAAAAATCGGCACATGCAATGTTTACTTTCTCATGTGCCTCCCTATTCCATCTAGTGGCCTCTAATGATGGTTGTGCTCCAGGTGTGTTGTTGGGCACAAAATAAATACCTATAGGCTGTCCCTGATTGTGATGCAATAGTAGGTACTCTACTAGAGGAAGCATAAGTGGTGGTCAAGTGGGTGCTGAGTTTGCAAATACATGGGCCACGACGAGATCCCACTATGCCCTCAAGTGCTTTTTCTTCTTCTTCTTCTTCAATGTCAACTGAAGCACCTTTAGATTCAACTATGACTGCTCTCATAGCTAGTTTTGCCCTCTCCCATTGCAATTTTTTCTCTTCCCTAGTTGCAAGTATGGCATTAATGTCTCTTTTTATATATTCTATGGTTTTAGCACATCTCCTAGCATTATGCTTGTCAATGCTTGCAAGGTGGTATTTGAAGCGGTTTATACCTCCATAAATTATTTTTTCACATTTAATGCAAACCACCATCCCAGGGTCTGATCCTTCATAGTCATACCTCCAAGTCCTATCTCTAGCACCTTTAGCATCGGTGCCTATGTATCCAGAGGGGCATGGTTCTAGTGGCCAATCATTCTTTGAAGTTGCCATACTGAATTAATGTTTAACTGTTAACCTTGTTGTCGGGATACTTGTATGTACGGGTTGATATGTTAATTAAGTGTTATGTTAGCCTCGGTCGTTAGTGACCGAAAGGTAAACAGTTATGTCACGACGTTTCGGTCGTGCCCCTTCGGGTAGTTTATATCAGAGTTCCAATAATCGCCAATGAATCGCTTGAATCGGGCGATTCATGATTCGATTCACACAAAACGATTTTTTTTGAACTGGAAATCGGAACCGCCGATTTTTTGGGGTGAATCGCATGAATTGTGATTCATGCCCATGAATCGCCTGAATCGGCGTGGGAAATCGCCATGAATTGGCCGCGCGTCAGGCAGAATTATAAAGTGAAAAAACATAAATTTTGACTTGTTTTTTTAAAGTTTAGATGGGCATTTTCTTTTTGTTTTAACCTTAAAGGGTCTTCTATTTGCTTAGTATGAGTAGAAGAGAGGAAAAGTGAGAGAGAAGAAGAGAAAAGCAAAAGCACAAGTTTGCAAACAGCAAGAAAGAAGAGCAGCAAAGAGAAGAGAAATCCATTTGGGGAGGCCATAAGATTGCATTGGGAGCATTAAGGAGTCAATAGCAACACTCCTCAACTGATTTGCAAGAGGTAAGTGTTGATTTTTTTTTGGTATGGTAGTGTATTGTTCATTTTTTGTTAAATTTTTTTAGTTTTCATTTGCAAATCTTGAATGTTTGTTTTTTAGTTTTATTAAATTGCAAAGTAGGCTTTGTTGTTTTGTTTATTAGTTTGTTTTACTTTGAATTTTGAAACATAGAGGTTTTACTTGAAATTTCTTATTGTAGCAGTCTTAATTTTCATTTTCCACAATGGGTAAAAAAGATGAGTGTTGGAAATATACCGAAGACTTTCCTGGAAGAACAAAATTTCAAACAAAATGTATGTTTTGTAAAGAAATAAATTCTGGTGGCATATATAGATTCAAATTCCACATTGCTGGCATACCCGGACATGATATTGCAATTTGCACTAAACAAACAGCTGAGGCAAAACGCACTTGTTTAGTGGCATTATAAAAATTTGAACAAGAGAAAATAAATAAGAAAAGGCAACTAGAAGAGATAAGGGCTATTGGCTCCCATGCTCCCACTGCCACAGCCGCATCTACACCTGCATCAGAGTCCGCATTTGTAGGTTGTGTTGGAGAGGGTTCTACTAGGCCTCCTTTTCGTCCTAGTGCTGTTGCTCGTGCTAGTGCTGATGCTAGTGGTAGTGGTAGTGCTACTGCTAGTCGTTCTTATAGTCATATTGAGGCTGGCGGTGGCCTATTGCAGTCCAGAGTGCGGAAGAACAGATTGGATAATTACTTTGTGCCCCGCACTACTCTTGGCTCACAACCCACGCTTGAGGGCATGGGTTTGAACTAGGAGATTCATGATGCTGCCAGAAAAGAAATTTGCAAATTTTGGTACTTTTGCAACATTCCATTTTTTGTAGCCAGGTAATTGATGTTTTCTTTAAGTTTAAAGCTAAATTTTAATTATATCTATTTGTGTAATGATGTAATCATAGATTCACTTTACATAATGATTTATCATCTAAATTTCTAATCATAATCTATTTGTGACAGGGCTCCTTACTGGCAAAATATGATAGATGCGGTTGCTATATGTGGTCCGGGGTTTAAAGCCCCAACTGAGGTTGAGTTGAGTGGATACCTCTTAGATGAAATGGTAGAGGACATGAAGGCTGAGCTTCAAAACCACCGAAGGGAGTGGACTGTAAAGGGTTGCACCATCATGACTGATGGTTGGACGGATAGGAGGAATAGAACACTCATCAATTTTCTTGTTTCCTATGGAGGTGATTGATCATTCTACTTTCCTACATGCATTGTGAAATTTGAATTGTGAATCGTGATTGAATAATTTAAATTTTGATTTGTTGATTGCTAATTTGTTGATGATCCATGATAATTCATTCTTTTCTAGGATATACCATGTTCCTCAAGTCTATTGATGCTTCCGCTCATGTAAAAAATGCCACATACTTATGTGAGATAATTGAGGAAGTCATCATAGAGGTGGGGGAACAAAATGTGGTGCAGGTGGTGACTGATAATGCAGCAAGTTATGTTGCTGCAGGTAAACTTGTAACTTTTCAAGTTTTGAAAATTAATTTATTTGAACACTTTTCTAATTCTAAGTTTCCTAACATGTTCCAATTTCTAATTAATTTAAAATTGTTGTAGGTAAACTTTTGATGGAGAGGCACCCCACCATATTTTGGTCTCCTTGTGCGGCACATTGCCTTGACCTCATGTTGGAGGAAATTGGCAAGCTTGAGTGGGTAAAGTCATGCATAGATAGGGCAAAAAATATATGCAAGTTTATCTACAACCATGCATTCATCCTTAGCACAATGAGGGCCTACACAAGAGGCAAGGAGTTAGCTCGTCCAGGCATCACAAGGTTTGCCTCGAATTTCATCACACTGCAGTCCTTTTTGACATCAAGGGACAATTTGAGGAGAATGTTTGTTGGGCGGGAGGGGACTACATCCTCCTATGCTACGACCATTGCAGGGGTAGATGTGGTAAATTGGATCTTTGATGTGAATGGTTTTTGGGAACCTGCTAAAGAAATCGTTGAGGTAAATTTCTTACAATTTAATATTTAGTATTTAGTTTTACTATTTATTATTTAATTGTTAATGATTTACTTTTACTTTTAATTTTATTATTTATATTTAAGTTTTGACTCAAATGTTTTTTACATTATATGCAAGTCACTGAGCCCCTCGTATCTCTCCTACAAACTGCTGATGGGGAGAAGCCCTCTCTTGGCTACATATATGAGGGCATGGATAGGGCCAAGGAGGCCATTAGAGCCAAGTATGCAGGAGTGCAGGAGAAGTATGCCCCTATCTGGGAGATAATTGATAGGAGATGGCAGAATCAGCTCCACCGACCCATCCATGCAACAACTTATTATCTGAATCCAGCATTTCGTTTTCGTGCCGACTTCAAGGCGGATGAGGAGGTTCTCATCGGCCTATATACAGTGATCCAGAGGTTGAGTAGTGATGAGGATAGCGCAGCTGCAACCCTTGAGCTAGACAAATTCAATAATGTGGAAGGGTCAATTTTCTCTAGCAGGATGGCCATAGATACTCGGACAAAACTACAGCCAGGTAACCGTAAAAATAATATATTCTTGAATGTTAAGTAACAAGTTTATGGCTTATAAGTTATAAGTAACAATACTAATTGATTTTGTTTTCCCTTATTTCAGATAGATGGTGGCAAATGTTTGGGCCCACAACCCCAAAACTTCAGAAAATTGCCATGTGTATTCTGAGTCAGCCAAGTAGTGCTTCTGGATGTGGGCGCAGTTGGTCCATGTTCGAGCATATCCACTCGAAGAGGAGAAATAGGTTGATTGTGCAGAGGTTGAATGATCTTGTCTTTGTTCATTACAACCTTCGAATTAGGATCAGACAGATTTTGGGCGTTGACTCCTCTTCGATCATTCTGGATGAGATTGATCCAGAATCAGAGTGGCTCACTGAGGCTGTGGATCCGGTCTTCACTGAGGAAGACCATGAGTGGGTTGACCAGGTAGATAGAGAGGCTGAGGCTGTGGCCATGGCAGAGGAGGCGGCTAGAGCATGTTTAGGCACTGACAGACTCACACGTGCACGCACAAACATAGGCCCTAGTGATGTTGTTCGTGAGCCCATCTTACATGCGGAGGATATGGCTCAGCAGTCCTCTAGGACCTACCTTAGACGCCTTTGTAGAAGGCAGACATGATACTCTGAGGCTGAGGCTGAGGTTGCGGCCGAGCTTGAGGATGATGATGAGGCTTGAGCTACAGCCTTGTTTTTTCATTTTGTTTGCAGACTGATACTATTACTGATAGACATATGTTTCATGGATCTTCATCTTACATACATTTATGATTTGATGTCTTATGGATCTTCATCTCACATACATATTTGATATTACATTCTATGATTTGACTCATGATAATATGATTTCAGATTTCTATTTACTTCAATTCAGCTACAATTTACATTTTACATGTAGTGTATGTGATGGATTTATCATTTATGTTCCTTGTTTATGTATGTTAGCTTCTATTTGATGATGTTATACTGTGTTTAAGTTATATTCAATAAAGGGTGCTTGAAATAAGTTTTAAATTGTTAAAATCTAGGGTTTTTTAAATTTGCTGATTCGATTCTGATTCATGGCTGATTCGCGATTCGATTCGGCCTTGCCGATTCCGATTCGATTCCGATTCTCGTTTCTTTGGTTTATATACCCTCTCGAAGGATGGACACTAGATAGATTGTATGATGCTATGTTTGCATTGGATGTATTGGAATATATTAATAAAGCATATGATAGTTCTCTGAATCTTGTTGTCTCTGTTATTTATTAGCAATTCCTTCAGTATCATGTGTAAAACTTAGTTTGTCGTAGGTAGAAAACATTTGGCGCCGTTGCCTTTAAAGGATTCCGGGCAACAGTAACGAAGTGTGAATGGCGGAAGGGAAACAATGGGTCACCCATAGAGAGCAACCAAGAAGAGGAGACCAGAACGAGGAACTCTTCGAAGGAGAACATGCATTAACCAACTTCACTGCACTATTGCAGGCATCCGTGGAGACACACGTCCGAAGGGAATCAAAACGAGAGGAAGTACCAGAAGGCGCGGTGTGGGATGCCCTTCGCGTGAATCGTGCAGTAAACCATCTGTTGTCTCATCTTCTTGAGTTATTGGCGCAAACCTTTTTGGCCTTTCAAAGTCGGCGTGAGGAGGTGCACCGTGAGACCAGGCGACAACAAATTCTGAGCGAGTATTACCGCAGGAGAGAGGAGGAAGAACGAGACGAATCCCGTCGGAAGGGAAATATGAAATAAACTTGGAAGGGAGACTGAATAAAGAAGAACTTGTTATGGCTGTCCTAAAGACATGTAGTAAGGAAAAAGTCAGAATAAATAAAAAAGTGTTTTTTAATTCCTATCGTGCGTTGTTCTTCTTTGGATAAATAAGTAAAACATTTATGCCAAATCAATTAAATAAGAATAGAAATACAAAAAAGGAAGTAGAAGAGTGGGAAGCTATTAGGAGAAACGTGTTGTTGCAGCAATAGGCCGAGAGAAGGCAAAGATTGCGGAGGATCACCGAAGGATGATCAAAGGAGACTGACGGTGAGGCTGTCAGAGAGGGGAATTGGGAGGATTCTGTTGAAGAAACTAGAAATTTGCTCGGAAACCTGACCTTAACTCCATGTACGGAGGCAAGGGAGACCCGAAGGAGGGAGAGAGAAGAAGCCGAGGGTAGAGAAGTAGAGGATACCAGTGCCGCCACGAGTATTGAAGTGACTGAGGGGCACAAGGATCAAGGCAGCCTGCTAGGCTCAGACACTCCTAGTGGCTCAGAGACACCAAGTGTACCACCGATGCAACCAACACTGACGCTAGCCATCATGGCAGGGCAAAAACAAAAGCTACCCAAATTTTTGGGTGACAAGAAAGAAGATCCCATACAACACTGGAAGGCCTGCGAGACAATCTGGACAGCCAACGAGGTCACAGTTCAAGATGATTGGGTGAGGCAATTCCCAACGACCCTAAGAGTTGTAGCCATTGATTGGTATTCAGATTTTGGTCCAACAAAGGTGGCCGTATGGACAAATCTAAAGAAAGAATTTCAAAACGAATTCTGGCTACTTAGAGATGATAATGAAATAGTAGCAGAAATCTACAACACGAAACAAGCAAAGAAGGAAACAATCCGTGGATACAAACATAGACTTAAAGAACTGGTGGGAAAAATGGAGAACCCACTAGTGGATGGATTGAAGAAAAGGTGGTTCATTGAGGGCCTGAAGCCTGCCCTCAAGAGAAAAATGAAGATAGTGCCTCCAGCATCATATAAGGAGGCATACAATCAAGCAATGGACCTGGAGAGCGAAAACAAGACTGCAAAGAAAAAGAAGAATAAATCATTAGATGATGACGACTCTGACAAGGAGACTAGCAGTGAAGAATTGGGCAAGAAAATAGAAGCCCTCCAGAAAGACATGCTTCAGATGATGAAAGAGTTCAAGACAATGAAGAGCAACCCCACCCGTAGCGACAAAGGGGACTTGTGGTGTACAGACTGCAAGGAAGAGGGTCACACAAAGGGCTCTTGCCCGAAAAAACAATTTTGCGATATCTGCCAAATTGCCGGGCATTCCACCAAGGAATGTCTATACAATATGAAGATCAGAGGGCCTCAACAGAGACTAATGACGCAGGAAGCATCGACCTCAACTACGGGGGCCACAAACACAAACACTAACACAACATTGTCCGATGGTTTTGGGAATAACCGGCGCGGAGGAAAAGGTGGAAATAATGGTAACAACAACAATAATAACGGGGGTCCTAGCCGCATCCAGTATGATACGAGCGGACGACCAATGATACAATGCCGTACTTGCAACCAGTGGGGGCACTTTGCAAGAGATTGCACGAGGGGAGAAGTACTGCAGTTTCTATGCAGGTGGTGTGGTTTGAGAGACCACGACGACGCAAAGTGTCCTAAGCCGGGAGTGAATATCTTGAACATTGAAGGCAATTGGGAGGAGATTCTAGCCGTCACTCAGGTGCAGGCAAAGAAGGTTACCTACCCGAATCCCGAAGTTGAGAAAAGGAGAATGCAAGAAGTGAAGGCAAACATTGAGAAGGAAATGATGGCTGAAAGAAGGGAAACAAACGACACCGCCAACACCTCTCTAAGGGGCCAGGCAGAACAAAACATCGTATGGCAGGTGTTGCAAGCAGAAATTCCCATCAAGTTGAAAGACCTTTTTGTGGCTATGCCAGAATTGCTAACGACTCTACTAAATGTGACATCATCTCCGAAGGCATCGAGTGGACCAGAGGCGAAGGAAACCCACGGTGAAGGAGAAAACCCTCTCAGGAAGGATAGTCCTCTCGGAACAGCAGAAGACCCCATGTTACTTGTGGTGAACATGGGAAGACACTAGCAGTGGTAGAAATGGGCATTCTCAGAACCATTTGAACATACACCATTGTTGATGGAGTCTGGTGTCAACGTGCTCTCGGAGGAAACATGGCGACGATTGGGACAACCTATGTTGTGGCCACCAACGTTCCAACTCGTGGGCGCCGATCAACACGATATTAAACCCATCAAGACTTTGATGGCGCTGCGGGTTATGATTGAGACACGACCCTTTGTTCTGGATTTTGTAGTCATACCATTAAAGAAGAAAGGCTACGACGCTATCTTTGGGAGATGCTGGTTGGTGGAGGCAAGGGTGAACCACGACTGGAAGAGGAATACTCTTTCAATGGAAAAGGGTGGTCGTCGGAAATTCATAATTGACCTACGTACACTGATGGTGAGCGGGGACATGGCGTCATCATCCGAGTCCGAAGGAGAGGAAGAAATGGACGAAGGGAAGCAGCGATGGAACCGAACAAGGAAGGAATCTTGAAAATAGAGGGGTATTCCGATGATGCAATGGACTCACTATATGGGCTCTTCCATTGGCAAACAGAAGATTACGAATTGTTCCACTGCAACAAGCTGCAGATAGACGAAGGAGAGGAAAATCCTACCTTTCCATCACAATACGAAGAGTATAAAGAGGGAGAGCTTTGCATACTGGAAACCCCTGCACACGAATTTGACAAAGAGAAACCGATAGAATATGAAGAGCCTTTAATGAAGGCCATGAATTTGGGAGACGAGACCAATCCAAAGAACATTGTTGTAGGGGATGACTGGAACCTCGTTCTAAAGGCAGCTGCATTTAAAATCTTCACAAAATATAAAGATGTATTTGCGCGGACCTATAAAGACTTAAAGGGGGTACCACCAGAACTATGTGTTCACCGAATTCCATTGGTAGGAGCCGTACCTGTATGGAAATGCCCATACAGAAAGAATAAAATTTATGCAGCCTATGTCAATGAAGAAATCGAGAGGACACTCGAGGCAGGCTTCATATTTCAGGTGCAGATGAGCGAGTGGGTGTCCCTGATCGTGATTTCATTAAAAAAGGACACCAACCAAATAAGAATGTGTGGACTTCAGGTGTTTAAACGCTGTTACAATCAAAGATTTGTCTCCAATTCCTTTCACAAACATTATTTTAGACGAAGTGGCAGGACACGAGATATACTCGTTCACGAATGGATTTTCAGGGTACAACCAGGTATCCATCGCGGAAGAAGATAAACTCAAAACAACTTTCATAGTGGAAGACGGAGTGTACACGTACAACCGAATGCCCTTCGGAGTTTGTAACGCTCCGATGACATTCCAAAGAATCATCCTGCACATTTTCGATAAGACGTCTATCGGGAATTTCAAAGCCTTCCTTGATGATTGGTCCATTTTCAATGTTGAAAACACGCACATGGTAGCCCTCGGAGAGTGTATGGAGAGGTGTCGACAGGCCAGATTAGCACTCAACCCCAAAAAATGCAAATTCATGGTGCCCCAAGGGAAACTACTGGGACACATTGTATGTACAGTGAGATTAAAGACAGACCCAGACAAGGTACGGGTAATTTTGGAAATGGAGCCCCCAACGGATGTAACTGGGGTCAAGTTGTTCTTGGGACACATTGGGTACTACAGGCGATTCATTAAGAATTTTGCCCAAGTGTCGTACCCACTAAATAGACTGACTCGGAAAGGAGAACCCTACACATGGGCATTAGAACAGGAGAAGGCATTTGAAGAGCTAAAGGCAAGATTAGTAGCCGCACCAATCCTTGCGTACCCTACCTGGGACAAAGAATTCCATGTCCATGTGGACGCATCGAATTTTCCCATCAGGGCAACTTTAGCACAAATTGGAAACCACGGGCTGGACCATCCTATTTACTTTTCAAGCAAACTTTTGTCAAAAGCAGAAAAAAATTATAGCACTACGGAGAGGGAAGCACTCGAGACGGTATATGCCGTACAAAAGTTCTGACATTATTTGCTAGCGACTCCATTTGTCTTTTGTGTTGACCACCAGGCTTCGATGTATCTGGTTAAGAAGCCAATAATTCAAGGGCGGGTGAGTAGATGGTTACTCTTGTTACAAGAGTTCACATTCAACATTATAGTGCGGGCCAGAAAGAGCCATGTCTGTGCGGATCACCTCTCAAGAATCAAGTCCTACGAACCTCCCGAAGGCGTCAATGATGAGACACGCATCCTCTCGGATAACTCCGCCTTGAGTATGACAATTTATATACGAACAAATAATCACACGATACGACATACCCATCCAGATTACGAGCGATCGATGGGGCCATTTTGTCAACCATGTGATAAAGCTGCTCACCACAGAATTCAAGATCTTCCATTCTCTCTCAAGCCCCTACTATCCGAGAGCGAATGGTCAGGCTGAAGCCACCAACAAAATATTGGTGTTGGTAATATACAAGTCATGCGGGATCAAAAAGGAGGATTGGGAGGAACGCTTGCCATCTGTGCTATGGGTGTATCACACCACTTATAAGGTCACCACAGGACACACACCCTTTCAGTTGATGTACGCACAGGAGGCTGTCGTGCCAGCCGAATTCATGGTACAAGTCTGAGGATTGCTATCGAGAATAAGCTGGGAGATATGGAGAGTTTGAGGGAGGGACTCTATAATCTCAACAAATTGGATGAACGTCTCACGACATAGTGGGCGATAGAGGTAGCACAACAATGACAGAAAGTGTGGCATGACAAGCACTTGAAGAGAACAAGATTTGTACCCGGACAACTAGTATTGAAGTATAACAAACAGAATGAAATTAAGCCTGGGAAATTTAAAGTCAAATGGCTGGGGCCATACAAGGTACAGGAAGTCGGTGATAATGGAGCGATTAAACTGTGGACGCTGGACGGACAGGTGATAGCAGATTTTGTCAATGGCTCGAAATTGAAAATTTACCGCGAGAGGGATGAACAGAGAGGAAACCCGCGGAGACAAAACCACTTAGGCGAAAATTGAAAAACATTTTGAAAAAAAAAACTGAGGACACCGTACGATGCAAAAACATCCTCGAAAAACAGGACCCCACCGTACGGTTTTTGATTGTACGACACATAAAGTCTGTACGGCCAAGGCACCGTACGACCAAGGAAGAAAAGTGCGGCCAAGTGACTGTATGGTGCATAGTTAGCTTGCACATGAGAGATTGTATGACGTACAGACAAGTTATCAGGTTGGGTGATTTTCCGTATAGCAAGGAGCCAAGTTTGTATGGAACAAGAAGATATTTGTATGGTATAAAATAACGGCCGTACGACATAGGCATACAACAATGGCAGTACGACAGTGAAGGAAGACGTCATTCAAAACCGTACGACAACAGAAAAGAATAAATTTAAGCTCCTGACGAATAACCAGACTGTATGGAAAGGAAGCAATGACATTTTGTACGGACATTGAAAAAGGAAAAAAAAAGGATACCAAGGAGAAGCGTACGGAAAGGAAGAGCAGTGTCGGACGTAGGAAGAATTTAAAAAACTATATACAGGTAGTTATTGCGGGCAAGAAGTTTTCAGCATGGGGTCTCGTCAACAGAAAAAAGATTGGGAGAAACAATTGCAGACTTCAACACCAGCAAGTAGGAGCATTGCTAGAGACAAGGGCACAAGGGTTTTGCTGTCGGGAGTCTAAATCGCTGGAAGTATGGACATCAACAAGAAAAAAGTTCGTCTACGAGTGCAGCCACAGACACAACAAAACCAGAGGGAAGAAATTACATGGAAAAATGTGGCATTTGAAGGGTTGAACGGTTTTTGAGTTTTGGACTTGGTGGGAAGAGACTCGAGACACAAACTTTCTGAAGGGACAACTACGTTAGGCGTAGGTACATTGGGCAATTCAAATGCCTCTCTTTTCCATTAAAGAATATGAAGGACCTATGCGTGGCATGATAGACACGTTTGGCAGATTCAGTAGGACCAACACTCAAATATTTCGGGACAGATATTCATATTAAATTGATAGTAGCCGAAATTTCAAGGGTTTTCGATATACCTGGTAGGCAAAGAAAAAAGATAGACATGAAGCCTCGAAAAATGTCTCGAGAGGACAAGGAAAAATTTATCAAGTTAGTTTCGAGAAATCTAACTCTGAGCGAGGTTGAGTCTTTGGCAAGAGCATCCTCAAAAAATTGTGGAATAAGGAAGTCATTTGTGGCTCCCAGAGATTGGCGATGCATCATGGATATTATCAAGAGTAGACTCACAGGCTCGAGTAAGGCTTTCGACATTGCCCTGACACACCTTGTTTTCATGAATGGACTCAGGAACGACACTGTGTATGATTGGGCATCCATTCTGGCCAAGAGGATGTATGAGTTCATGACGCTTCAAAACCGGACATTTTACATGCCTCACTATGCCATAGGCTTGTTCCTCAACGCCACAAGAGAGTAGATTCCACTTAACAAGTTGAAGACGAAGCCGGGCAACATAGCCACGAGAGAGCCCCCTATCTTCCATTGGTGCCATCTGGACACAGGAGGGACACATGCAGGGTCGGAAAGGAAGCGCTAGGTACTCTCGGAGTCGGAGGGAGACAATGCGGGTAGTAGTCGAGAGGATACTAGTGAGGACTCGGAAGCCAGCGAGAGTGCCATAGTGGGAGGAGCCACAAGAGACTTAGACATAATAGGTATGGAGATACCCACTCCGTCCTTCGAAGTTGCTTTAGATCAGATTTTGTTCACGCCGCCAGACACTTTAGCTACAGTCTCCGTGCTACCATCAGTACCATTTGGTGCCATTTTGGACTCAGTGCCGGTACCTAGGTTTGGCAAGTTGAGAGCTCCAGTTGATATGACACCATTGAGTGGGGAGGCAGTTGCAGTATAGGTAGCAGTCGGGTTGGATGAGGACCAATCCATGGAGAGGATGGTTGAGGCCAGAGCCATACCTCTGAGAGAGGAGTTAGAGCTGCCACAGACGGAGAGTGCGCCTCATGCCACTCTCAAGGTAGTTGGGAGTGAGGCCATTGTGCGGGTAGGCCCAGGGGTGCTCGAGGAGTAGCTGAGGGAGTTACCGGTGGAGAGTGGTGATGCAGAGGCATCCATGATGACTTGGCTAAGTCAGTTTAAGATGGCACTGATGGCACCAACAACACCTAGCCTTCTTTCACCATGGCGGGAGTTGGTTGTCCACCTAGAGATAGTAGACCTTGACTATGTGATTTCACCAAATAGACAAGAGGTGGAGATGGAGGATGTACCTGAGAAGCAGGTTTTGACACATGGACCGCAACACAAGGATAGTGATGAGGAGCTGCTAGCGCCAACTAGAGAGCCTAGGGAGGAGCCAGTGATGCAGAGGCATCCATGATGACTTGGCTAAGTCAGTTTAAGATGGCACTGATGGCACCAACACCTAGCCTTCTTTCACCACGATGGGAGTTGGTTGTCCACCTAGAGATAGTAGACCTTGACTATGTGATTTCATCAGATAGACAAGAGGTGGAGATGGAGGATGTACCTGAGAGGCAGGTTTTGGCACATGGACCGCAACATGAGGATAGTGATGAGGAGTTGCTAGCGCCAACTAGAGAGCCTAGGGAGGAGCCGGTGAGAGGGTCCAGGAGGAGTGTGTTAGAGCAGTATTTGGCGGATGTAGCCGCAGGAGCCGAACGGGTCAGCCTCAGTAGAGTTACAGGCTCAAGAGGAGGTCGTATAGGAGTTGGAGCGCCTCTTGACCTTCGTGTGGGTGGGATGTCCGCTTGCATTTGCTGACTGCTTTGAGTCGAGAGGGTGGCCTACCATAGAGTCTCTTGCCATGTTGGAGGATTGGGCTCTTCGGGAGATAGTGGGAGAGAGTAGGATTCATGCCCTACTGCGAGAGGTGGAGCAGGCATTCCGTGAGGGATATTTTACCCTCCGATGCGTTGAGCACGTCTCTTCTGGACATGAGGCTACGAGGATGGTAGAAGTTGCTGCTAGGGAGGAGATGGCCACACGCCTTACAACAGTAGAGGAGACATTGGTTAAGGAGGAGTCATGGGCAGTCGAGAGGAGCAGTATTGCGATCGAGTTAGAGGCACTTAAAGCACAGTTGGAGGCAGAGCGTACTGAGAAGGCTTTGTTGGAGACTTGTCTTGTCAGTGCTATGGAGACCATCGATGCAAAGGAAAAGGTGGTCCTGGAGGTGGCAGACATGTTAAAGACGGCTCTGGAGATGAAAATGGTAGTAGAGCGTGACTTACGGGTGTGGACTGATCAGGTGTACGAGTTGCGGGCGCAGATCGCTTCTCGAGCAGCATTGTCAGCACCATCTTCTTCAGGGACGCTTCCTACGCCCCCTCTTGCTTTTGACTAGTGTTTTTGTGTACTCAATTTTGTATCATTCCCATTTTGTACTTCGTCGGAGACTTGTTTTTTTGGGGGGGATGATGTTGTCGGGATACTTGTATGTACATGTTGATATGTTATTTAAGTGTTATGTTAGCCTCAGTTGTTAGTGACCGAGAGGTAAACAGTTATGTCACGACATTTCGGTTGTGCCCCTTCGGGTAGTTTATATACCCTCTCGGAGGATGAACACTGGACAGATTGTATGATGCTATGTTTGCATTGGATGTATTGGAATATATTAATAAAGCATATGGCAATTCTTTGAATCTTGTTGTCTATGTTATTTATTAGCAATTCCTTTAGTATCATGTGTAAAACTTAGTTTGCCGTAGGCAGCAAACAAACCTACACATAGAAAGTGAAAAGGCAATTAATATTTTAGTTAAACAAACTATCTGAATTAATTTAAATAATTTTAGACATCATTCAAAGCTAAAAAAACTAAAAAAACTATTAGGGTTTGATTTTAAAAAAAAAAGAGAGATTCTTAAAAAAAGTATTGAAAGATTCAACAAAACTTGTCAAAAATAGTGTTAAATCTTGTTCCAATGACTCAAAATCATTTTTAACCACTTAGGAATGATTCATCTAGATGCAACAAAAAATATATAAAATGTTTTCAAAAAACATAGGAAGAAAATCAGAAAACCTATTTAGGACTCTGATTTTTCTTCAAAAGCCACCTCAAATCCGCTTCAAATCGATGGAAATCAGTTTGCAATTGTTTGGAAGAGTATTTTCCTCCTCTCAACAAAATACAAGTGAAGAAATGATGAAATGAAAGTCATGTGGGCCATTTTTTGCCTTTATGCACTGTTTTACATTGGCAGCCGAGTTTTTAACACGGACACGTTAAGTTTTTTGCAAAAACTCAGTGAGTTTTCGGCGAGAGTAGAATTCGTAACTACTTGCAGGCAAAAAAACTCTGAGTTTTTGCAACTTGCCAAGTACTTTGTGAGTAGTCCATCTATGGGTATCTCTGCATATAGTAATTAGCAAATTATTGTTATTTGTTCTTATCTCTTTGGTCTTTGGGTTTTAGTGATTAATATATTCCATAATCAAGTCAGTACACTGTACAACCACTGGGAAACTAGCCACTTGCAATAGCCCACTATCTATAATCCTTTGTGTCATAGGGGGTCTGTCTTCTTTGTTAATTCTCTCCCAGAAGTCATTTAAATTCACGTGCCCTAATCCTCTAATCATGTATCACCAATTTCAGGCATAGGACTAGATAATCCAGACAAATGCTCATAACCTAGGTGCTTATACTTCATGTTGGCCAAAATTTATTTGGAACCGAGTGGTTTCAGTTTAGGAGAATTTTGGCAGAGTTCCGGTATGAAAACGGTTTTTCTCTTTCACAAAGATGATTTGAAAACCCCATTTTAATTTGTCTACTGCTATATAGTGAGCTGAGAGAGCCATAAATTTACTGTAACCTAGATGAATTATAGTGCTTATGCCTCAAATTCTCCTCTGTGAATTCCCATAATCTTGCCTTTTTGTTCTCTATTAAATCCTCTTCGAATGCTTTGTTGGAATGATTTTTTTTGAGTGCTTTTGGTCTCTTAAGTGCCTCCATATCTATCTACTACTTAAGCATGTCAGAGAGAATTAATGGTGAACATTAATTGTTGTATAGTTGAGCTTTTCATTTGAGTAAAATGTAATGTCCCCTTTTGGGGATTGCCCTAATTTTCACTCTAACATCACAAATTTCATTAAAATAAGGATTAGAAGACGGTTAGAGATATAACCTTACCCATAAAAAATGTCTTTTTCAAGGTAAACCAACTCAGATGGCAACTACAGATCAAGAAATAAAGAATAGTTATACTTCTTAGGTCCAGAGGTCACTTGCTTAAACAGTGAGATTGATATCTGTCATTCTTATCTAGAGTGCCTTTGCCAGGCTTTTGCACTCTTACAACTATTTGTTTTCTAACACATTTGATAGGTTCCTCAATCCTTATCTCCTCTAAAGCTTGTCCTGTCTGGATCTGCAGGAGATTTGTTTGATGTCAAACAAATATGCAGACTGCCATTTTTTTGATCCTAATATATTCTTTCCATATTTCAAGTCTTCCCTGCTTGTATTATTAGAACAGATTGATCTCCTTTCATTTCTATTTTCTTTCCATCTGATAATATTCAGACAGGTATTCTTTGTGTTGGAGAAGATTGTAGTTCTTCCTTCCTTCCTGTTCTATCATGTGCAGAAATTCTCGCCTCTCCTGAAGTAGGATTGAGTGCCTTTGTATATCCTACCAAAAGATATGTTGCCTTCAAGAGACAGGTTTTGTGTCTTTTATTAACAAGTGCTTATTATCAACTAGCATCTATTAATTGTTCGTTTCTCCAAAGTGGTTTGCAAAACAATAAACATTTACTGTGATTAATCTCCAAAGTTGCTGATAATGGTTATCATTGCACCCTTTAGCTAGTCCAATTTAGTCTTAACTAAAGGATAATCCACTCTTTACAAGGCGATGCTTAATGGCAGCCAATAGAAATTACAGCATTTATGATTCTCCTTGTGCAGTGATTAGAGCATTGACTTAGCTCGATACTTTTATGTGCAGCAATTATTATAATCACTTTGTCTTTAGATATTAATTTAGGGGGTGTTTGATGTTGATATTACTGAGTATTAATCACTTGGGATTTGTTTGGGAATTGCCTGATACAAGTGAAAGTATTATTATATTTGGTGAAAGCCTTTCTGGTTTTTCCTCCTGTCTTATCCTCCTATCCTTTTTTGCTGTGCATGTGTTTGCTTACTGTTATCTAAGCTGCTGATTTGATCTACAGCGCTGATTGGATGATGTAGAAAGCTGGCCCAATGATGCTTGGTCTGCAGATCCTTTTTCTTCAGTTGCAGAGAAAACCCCAGTATTGCTGTCTAGCATTGTTCCCTGATTATCGCTGCTGAGCATTGAATATGGATGGCTGTTTCGTCATGAGCGCTCCCTGATTTATATTTGCTGAAACTGCTGATCTGGTCTCCCTCCTCGCTGATTCAATTACTGGGTGCTGACCATATTCTAGTTTAAGCTTATTTTCCCTTCGATGCTGGCTGCCTCTATATCATGTCATTCTCAACTCAAGTTTATACCTGTGCGTGGTGAGGGAAGGGATGTGACTTCCCAAGTTGTGAGTTTGAGTCTATATATTTTATTTGATATATATTATAATATATGTTAAATTTATATTAAATAACATTATAGCTAATATAATTTATAATTATAATTATTATTTATTATTTACTTAAATATTAAGATATTATTTAGTTATAATTACAATTAATAATAATTAATTAATTATATTCATATTTTATTATTATTATTATTAGTAATTTTAATATTTTAATTTTATAATCATTGTATTATATTGTAATAATATTATTTGATATATTATTATTTAATTTATTATTTATTTACTTGTTTAATTATTATTTTATTTATTATATTTATAACTTATCATTTATTTGATTATTTTATTTATTATGTATTATTTGTTTATTAAATGATTATTTATTATTAGATCTTGTTTCAAAACGGGGATAATGCAATTAGGGTTTCAACCTGTGGATATGATAAGTAACACCTCATGTATGAGGTAGGAAATGAGAAATACAACGTAGAATATAAGAGGGACCACAAAAGACAAATTTTGGGCCTAACCTACTCAACCAATAGACAAAGACAATGAAGTCAATGCAAAACAATAAACCAATCAGAAACCAACGAAATTGCATTCATTCCATATGTAGCCAACACTCTTCTTCTCTTCTTTGTGATGTAATGTTGGCTCTCTAATTTGTAGCATAAATTCTCTTTATAATCCTACATAGATTCAAAGACTCTGGTTCATGATAATTGGGAAGCAAGACTTCTTTTATAGATTTTAGGATTCTGATTGATGATTTCGATTAAGAGGTGGAGATAGATGATCAATGGCTAAGTTCGAGGAGATAGCCCAATTTAGATAATAACATTGTGGAATTGACTGTATGTTCAAGATTTACTGAATTGATTGAAGAGTCAACTAATTATGTGAGAGGTGGAATTGAAAGTGAGTGGCAATTGGAGAGGTGGAGTTGAAGACTTAATTAGCATTAAATAATTTTTTGTGTGTATGCTTAATAAATAAAATAAAGATTTTATTTTTTAAAGAAGAGGTTTCTTTTTTAAAAAGTGAATAATTAAATAAATTCAAGTATTTATTAATTATAGAATACTTAGCTAACTTATAAATAATTAAAATAATTATATAATTATGAGGAAAAATAGAATTTGATCTTGTTTTTAGACAACAAGAATCGGGTATAGCACCCTTTATAAACTGCTGTGCATTGGGTAAACTTTTTAATGTGACCCATGATGCTGGCATGACACATTCTCTAGTACTACGTAGATTGGGAGGAGACTAGACTTCGTGACCTCGTACTTTACTTGTAATGCCCTGCCAGGAAACCCATGAGAATTTAACCTAATACATGTCACTAAGTTTACAAAATAATTTTTTTTCTTAAGTGTTTACAAACAATGATAATTACAATGCAGAAGCAATACAACCATGAGATACAAACAAGTACATATGCACAACCCAATTACAGTTAACAATCCTTGAGGGTCCCAATGATGCAAAATTATGTATTACAAAATAAATATCTAGATTAAGAATAATTACAATTAACCCATATGAATAACAAGTACATCCAATATCATAAGGTATACTCAAGAATACAACATCCTCTACACAAGTTGTAGGGTATGTCACAATATTCAAATACAAAATATAATACAATATCTGCAACTCTGAAGCACTGATACAAGATATAATCATGAACATCAAAAGATAGGAATGAACAAGCCTCCAATGAAGAATAAGAAGGTAACAACAAGGAGCATCCTCCAACACCGCTACAAGAACGTCGGAATCTCAAATGGTAAAAGATAATACTACCACCCGACCTCGTGGAACCAAAGGTCCACTCCCACCGTGTTGAGGAGACTCGAAAAACAAACTCAATCAAAGACAACTAAGCAAAGGTCCTGAAGGCTTTCTAACTCAAAGGTACCGCCAACTAAAGATAAACAAACATCAAATAACCAACACGTTCCAAAATACCAAATACCCTAATATCGAACACATACAATCATCAAATTAACAAAACAAACCACTAAGTAATAATGAGACAACAAGGATACACCACCAGAGGAAAATGCAGAAACTATGGAGCAGACTTTGGCTACAAACTATGGGAGTGTCATCACATGGACAACTACTTGAGTTACCTTGGACTGGTCTCTCTAGACCCCGAACCCTCAAGCGTTTATCAGGTTGAGTTACCTTGGACTGGCCACTCTGGACCCCGAACCCTCAACATGACCGATGCGGAACCAGAGTACCCTCTCATGAAGACAAGGAATTCTAATCATACCTACTCTCTAGGTATCATCCCATTCCCATCCTTATCCTATACAAGCACTCAAGGCATAGGCGAGGCATCAATAATCAATCTTGTATTTAATGTTGTCTCCAAGTTTAATTATTATGTTATCACTTATTAAACAACTTACGATAGGTTACCTTGGTACTGGCCTCTTTGGGCCCCATACCCATATTGTAAGCCACTCCCCTAAAATGCACCTATTTAACCTCCCCTAGGCTCACAAGCATAAGTAATCACATAGGTCTCAAAAAAGTATGCTGATCAAATTTCGATTCCCACAAAACATAAGGAACATGCACTGGTTCTCAAAACCATGACATCTCAAAAGCATTTTCCAAGAAAATCAACATGCAAATAAATTCCACTAAAAACCAAGGTCGGAAGGAAAATAAAAAAGACTACTCACAAACCCATTATAACCAACCATTTAAACATAAAGATCACGTATAGAAAATATAAAACGAATTACTCTTATACCGCTCTAAAAGAATATTACCCATAACATACCACACACATCATTTATTTAAATCAAATAATTTCAATAAAATCACCATCACACTAAACAAATATATCTCAAATATACCCAATTAACTCAGTTAATGAAGATATAAATTTAATTATATGTTACTATCAGACTTCATCAAGCAAATCTCAAATCAATTCAATTATTTAATATCAATTTAAACAAACATGCAAAATAAACTAACCTATTTTAAATATAAATTGAAACTCAATAATTATTATCTATTTTTAATAATAAATAAATCAACATATAAAATAATTAATAAATTCATTTTAAATAATACATAAATTACAATTAACAATAAACAAATTTATTATATTTAAAAAAATAATTAAATAAATTAAAAATGAAAAAAAAAGAAAAACATAATATATTACACCCCTCTTTCCCTCACTATGCAGCCTCCCCAATGGGGCTGTCGCCGTCTGGGAATCTGCTATCGTGCGGCCCCACCAATGGGAACCGTCGGCAGAGATATCCGCTGCTATGCGGCCCCACCAATGGGAACCATCGACAGGGATATCCACTACCGTGCGGCTCCCATGGGAAACCGCTGACAGGGGGTCCCCTCTGCCGTGTGGTCCCCAAAGGAGACCGCTGTCATGGTTTACCTTGTCGTGCGGCTCCCAAGGGAAAACGGCCAGTAGGGCCGCCATGCCCACGTGGGATACGGGGGTGATGTTCTATCCCCACAGACAATGAAATTTATACATATATTGTTTTGGTTATATATATATATATATTTGAAAAGATTTTCACTAGAATTTTAATCCTGGGCAGAACAGTACGCTATCATAAATATAATATATATATATATATATATATATATATATATATATATATATTTATAATAGATTCAAAAGAATTAAACCTTCATACATCAAAGACATGCAAAACATACGTATTTTTTTTTTGACATTGATTTTCTCAAAAGGAAACTAGGGTTTTGACAAAAACTAACATTTATTGATTTTTGATTTTACATGCAATTCCTAATTCAATCTTTTTGCAACATATTGAAAAAAAGATATTAATTTTCGTAAGATATATTCTAGGGTTTTCAAAACACCCAAAATGAAATACTAGATCAATGTAACATCAATTTAATCCAATTTTCATAACCACACCCAAAATTAAAACTGAAGCCAATTACAAATCAATCACATAGCAACCTCAGACACGAAGTATACAGTTTTTTCAAAAGAAGAATTTGCAGAATACGAGGGTTTCAAACCCTACCTCAACCAACATCTGAAAATTTGAAGCCAAGAAAGACCCAAGCCAACCTTCAAAGTCCAAGCATTCAAACAATCACAAAACAATGCCCACCAAAACAAGCTTTCCCAAAAATCTTCCAATTCTTCCAGAGCTCCTCCAAAACTTGATAGCCGTAATGAAAATAATACCCAAAATCTATACATGAAGAAAACTTATCCCTCCTAGGGTTTCTAAAACATGCAAACCCAAAAGCAAAACTCAACTCTCTCTCTCTCTCTCTCTCTCTCTCTCTAGTTGCATGATAAAATAACTCAAAAATAAACGATGCACTTTTAAATAAAACTCTAACTCAACTTTTAACTTTATTTATAATTTCAATTTCACTTAAACCAAATGTGCAACTTAAATTGTATATAATTATTTAATTAAACAATAAATACTTTTAGCACATAGTTAACTATGCAAACTAATAAATCAAATATTAAATAAATCAACTATGCCCTTTAATTTATAGTAGGATTTAATAATTAATTAAACTCTTTAATTCCAAAATTTAAATCTTTTAATTTAATCATTTAATTAACAAGGTATTTAATTATCCTTAATAATTAAATATACTCAATCTAATATTTCACATTAAAGTATAAATATTCAAATCTCCAAATTACTCTTAGCTTAATTAATTAAATCAAATAATTCACACAAACAAATCCACTTGACTCCCAAAACTCGAAAAACGACTAACTCTATAACAAACAAACGCCGAAGAAGGGCTCACAAATTCACATCACTTTGACGAATTCAGATAGGTAGAAATAGATACTTGCCCAATATTTAGGACAATCAATGGCTGGGGTTGGGATTTGGATTTGTATGTTATCTCCCCTCTCTTACCATTGAGATTTTGCGATAGGGCACGCTCATCGTGGCAATTTAGGGAAGTCGATGCCCGGTACCTGCAAACCTGCATAAAAGACAAGCATGTACATACATGTATAAATATAAACAAGCAATGGCAGGGATTGGTCGATCGTGTGGATCTCGCAAGCAAGTAACTACGACTCCATCCCTCAACCACATCAAGTACGTCAAACAAAAATATAAAACATACACATCGACCATACACATGCAAGTATGGGGTCAGTAAAACCATAAGCATTCATGGTATCCTAACATATGAATCATCAAAATGAAATAACTATCACATATAAATAACATCATCATTTGCATTTAAACAACATGAAAATAATTCAAAAGCATCTAATTCATGATTATTCAATAAAATGTCATACATTCATAAACCTCAAAAATCCTTGAAATAAATACAAGCTCCTGAAAATGGCCTAAAAGAGTTTGGCAATAAAACTGAAAAGCATACTATGGAAGGGGCATTACATTACCACAAGAAGCTCTCATCAATCAAGCTAGGCCCCTAGCCCACAATAGAAATTGATTCAATTATATAATACATATTACTTAATTAAAGTGCATAAGATAAATAAATATCACTTAAAATGCTAGTTATGAAAAGATGTATCATGTATAAGACTATTAAGAAGTAAAATAGCAAAATTGCAAATGCCAAATACTAAATACTTGAACATTGAACAATGAACAATGAACATTGAATATCAAATTACTAACTAGAATTTAGAATACTAAATAAAATCTCAATTTGACAAATGAAATTGTTGAATCGGAGAACGAAAGATTTCTATTATATCAAGAATATCATAAAGATGATTACAATGAGTAGCACAATATAAAAACAAGTACAAAATGTCCTTAAATCAACTCATCGTTTAAATGTCTTAGGTTTGCAAATGATCTTCAATCAGCCTAAAATATATGTATATATATCTGATTTTGCTTGCAAATATGTATATATAAAAAGAAATTTTAAAGAATATAGTTTTTAAATGTCTAGGAACATAAGACTTCCAAAAGTCCCCGAGATGCTCAAGGGGATACTGGGTGCCCCCAAGACGCTCAAGGGATTCTAGGTGCCCCCATGTTTTGACAACGATTGAGTGGTGGTTGAGTAGTGGTGGGGGGATGGGTGGATGGGGTCCCAATATCTCGGGGACGTCGTCATCCTAGAAACGCAGAGGTCCAAGGGCGGGGACACATCCTCGTGTATCACTGATTATTTCTCTTTACTTTCTTCCTTTTTTTGGTGTCACATGAGATGCTTGTTTGCTAGGTTTTCATCAAGGTGACGATTTTTTTTTTTGTATTTTGTGTTTTTGAAGGGATTATCCTAGGGTCATGTATAGAACTTGCAGAGATGCATACTATTGATGGATTTTGGTAATGGATCTTGTTTAGGGGTAGATAATTGATAAGCACTAGAATCATATGTTGATGTGACAATGTATGAGCCCAACCAATTAGGTTCAAATTTACTAGTTTCTCTCTTTCAACAAAGTACCTCTAGTTTGCTTTAAGGACTAAGTCTCCTATCTTGAAGAATTGACTCTAACTCTTTTATTGTAGTTGTGTTGAAGACAGTTCTGATATGCTTGCAAGTGATTTAGTGTATTTTGGCGCTTCTCATCTAGTAGCTCTAGCTCATGTAATTGGAATATGTGATACTCTTCATGTGATATCACATTTTGCAATGATACTCTCAAATATGGTAACTTGACCTTGATCGAAAGGATGGCTTTAGCATTGTAGACAGGGGAAAATGGAGTGGCTTAACTAGTGATGCAAATGCTTGTTTGATAAGCCCATAAGGCAGAATTTAGTTGGAGGTGCCAATCTTGGCTAGTGCCATTGATTGTCTTCTTGAGGATTTTTAGGATGGTTTCATGAGATGCCTTAGTTTGATTGTTACTCTGGGAATAGTAGGTGTTGAAAAGCGATGTTGGTTGTGGAAGTAGTCACAAAGTTTGTGAACATCTTGATTCTTGAAAGAGCGACTATTGTCTATAACAATGGATAATAGGACTTCATATCAACATATGATGTAGTTGAGTGGGAACTTGGTGATGATTTGTTTTCTAGTAACGTAAGTGAGGGGGATGGTTTTTATCCACTTCGTGAAATACTTAGAGGTGGCAAGGATGAATCCATGGCCATTAGCGGAGGTTGAGTGGATCTTTTCTATGAGGTCGAGTCCTTATTGTGAAAAGGGCCATGGTGATGTAGTAGGTTATAACTTCTGAGTTGATGCATGTATAAGATCTCCATGTATTTGACACTGGCGACACTTTTAAACAAATTCGTATGTGTCCTTTTCCATTGTGGGCCAATAGTATTTGATTCTCATGAGCTTCTTTGCTAGGGCAGGACCACTACAATGGGCACTGCAAATACCATCATGTACTTTTTGCAAATCCATTTGTGGTTCTTCTGAATCGAGACATTGAATGAGGATTCCATCCAAACTTTTTCGGTATAAGATATGAACAACGATAACCTGTTGGGTGGTCTGTCATGTAAAGGTTTTACGTTGGTTCTTAAACAAGTCAAGGGAGAGGTATTGGTCATGTACGTAGGCATAAATTTCTTGATACCAATGGAAATTTGAGACTTTTGGACATTGATTCCATTTGAGGTAAATTGAAGGTGGGGATCATTAACTGTTCTACTAGGAACTCATAGTGCATTACATTATTGAGTATGTCAAGTAAAGATTTGATTGTTGCCATGACATTTACTGCTTTGTTCTAGGCTCTCAGAACCCTCTCAAACACAATTCTGTCAAAGTACTTGTTGAAATCATCTACCATTCGTTTGTAGGGCTTTTGATAATTACCCAAGAATCTCCATAAACATGAATATCCTTAATCTTCCATTGTATTGTTGTTTGTAGACTAGTGATAAGAGCTTCATATTTTGCCATATTTTTGGTACATGCAAAAGCTAGCTTTTAGGAATTTGGTATGGCATCCCCTTATGGTGTGATATATTGGATACCTACGCCTAATCTACGTTGGGTATAAGATCCATCAAAATATAGCTTCCATTGTGTGGATGTTTCCATTGTGAATACTGACTCATTGGGAAAATCTGATAAAAAATTGGGCGGTCTGTAGGAATTGGAGCATTGACAAGTTGGTTTGCTATAAACTGCCCTTTGAAAGCTTCCCTCTAAGTGCTGCTTTGTTGAGGAGATACTTAAGAGTTAAGAGGATCAAATTTTGCTATGAGCATCGTTTTATGATTAAGCATGTTATGTTTGAGCTTCTGGAGGCAAAGATGCTTTAACTTAAAAACAAATATTTGAAAGTACTAAAATAGATGGCAATGAATTAGAGATTAATTATATTAATGTTCTACAATAATCTTCATGAAATAAACAATTAAATTCTAAACCATAATCACCTAGGCATGGCAGATGGACACCATGGCTGGAATGTAAATTAAAAAAAAACATAGAATGGAGATACTCAAGTTGTAATAGATGGCTCTCTTCTTTCCTTCTTCCTCATGTTTGGATAAGAGAGCTCCAAAATATGATTTGGTAGCTGAGATATACAATATGAGCCGGTTGCCCTCAACAAGAGGTATCAATACTGGAGGGGAGAGCAAATTGTCCTTAACTGAAATGCCTGCTGACATTGTTCACTCCATTTGAAAGTAACTCCCTTTTGGAGTAGATGTTGGAATGAGTGACACTTGTCTGCGAGTTGGGTGATGAATCTAGTATTTAATATCAGACTAGTATTTACTTACTAGAGCATAATTGTTGGCAAGATATAGAGCACTGTGAGGAACTACAGATGTAGCTTGAGTCATTTCTAGACTCATATGTCCATTATATATTGCTTAAATGGCCTTAAACCACCTCTACTATTCCATAATAAGGTATGCAAGTGTAAAATATTATAGAGGAAAAGACAAATGCATGATAATATTAAAACTTAGTGTTATTACAAAAGAATACGATTTAATAACATTATGAAAAGGCATAAAGAGGCTATATAAAGAAGGGAACAATGTGAAATCAATTGAAATCATATGGATTAAATGTATGTGAGAATAAGGAAGATGAAAGGTGAGATTATAACATGGTGAATTAGTTACAAGATATGTATAACCCAGTAAAGTATATGAATATATGATTTTGTGGGTATATATATTTAAATCTATGCATTTTACCATAATTTGGTTTATACTTATTGCAAAGTTCTCCCTTTTTATTCCATCACATTGATGTTTGATACATATAACAGATTATTAAGCCTAGTGAAGGTGTTTTCATCAACATTTGGTTCAATTGCGGAACCTTAGTTGTTATTGCATAAGGAGGGAGAACATACCGAAGGAAGAATTAGTGTTAAAAATTTTAGAAGTGATAATATTTGATTTTTTAAAGATAAATTTGTTTTAATGTGAAAGCTTGGAAAAAGAGTGAAGCATTGACACATGGAGAAGTGACATTGACACGCGGAGAAGTGGATTCCACCTTCTCATCTAGCAATTAACACATCAAGGAGTGGATTCCACCTTCTCATGTGGCAAGGTTGCCACATCAAGGAGTGGATTCCACCTCCCCATGTGGCAGGGGAAGAAATTAAGCTTTATTGGACAAAGGAAGCAACTCAACTTGATGAATTTAATGAAGGGAGAAACAATACAAGAGGGGGAAGGTAAGAAATGTCATCCAATCACAAAGCGCTTTTGCCAAGTTCGAATGGCCTTGGATAGGTTTAAAGAAGTGGATTCCACCTTCTCAAGTGGCAAGGTTGCCACTTCAAGGAGTGGATTCCACCTTCTCATCTGGCAGTTGACACATCAAGGAGTGGATATCACCTTCTCATGTGGCAAGGTTTCCACATCAAGGAGTGGATTCCACCTCCCCTTGTGGTAAGGGAAGAAATTAAGCTTTATTGGACAAAGGAAGCAACTCAAGTTGATGAATTTAATGAAGGGAGAAACAATACAAGAGGGGAAAGGTAAGAAATGTCAACCAATCACAAAGCCCCTTTGCCAAGTTCGGATGGCCTTGGAGAGGCTTAAATTTTACTTCAAATGCAAAAGCATGGGCCCAACTTTGAATTTGCAGCCCCTATACCAAACGTATACAGCCTCGGCTGATCAACAAGGCCTTAAAATCAAACTTGTGGGCCTAATTTGCAAGGCCTAGGGTCGATCCAAATGAGAGGCCTATAATGGGCCCTAAGCTGAAACGTAGGCTCAAAACTCTAGACTTGCAGGCTCAATCACCAAACATGTGGCTCAAAACCCAAAGCTAGAGCCTAAAATCGATGTAAAACAGCCCCAATATGTAATGCGTGCGCCTGGTCTAATTAGACATTAGACCAGGCTTTAATTTGATGAGGAATGGGCTTAAGTAGGGCCATAAATCAAACATATGGGCTCAAAACTCTGAGCATACAGCCTTATATCTCAGGCATGTGGGCTTGAGTCCCAAATCTGGGCACAAAGTTCGATGGTCTGGCCTTCAAACAAGCCAATTGAAATAATGACTGACATGTAGGCCTGATGAGGCCCTAAATTTAACATATGGCCCTGAAATTTTAAATCAGACCTAAAATCCAATGACAAAGGCCGCTTTTAGCAAAGTGTGTGGGCCTTAATTTATTGGATCAGGCCTAAATCTAAGTATGATGTGGCCTAAATCAGAATCGTAAGAAAACGTATGGATATATAATAATCAATGCATGGCCTAATTTCAAGGCGTAGGCCCTAATCTGAAACGTAAGCCTTGAATTCAATGAAGTAAGACCCAAATCTGGGTACAAAACATGATGAAGTATGGCCCCGTATTGAGGCGTGTGGCCTTGAAATGACAAATCAGACATCAAATTCAAATAAATTGGACCTAAATCAGTCCTAGGGAGGTAATGTGTGAGCCTGATCTGATATAGATCAGGCCCTAATTCCATTTAAATCAGATTCCAGGCCCTAAATTCAATGCAGATCAGGCCTTAATTGAGAATGTATGGCCTCAAAAGGTAACATGCGGGCCTAATTTGACCTAAAATCAGTACAAAGAAGCCTAAGTTTGGCCCTAAATCTGGCACGGGCACCTTATGGGGCTGCCCTAAGTGAAGTGCTGGGCCTTAAAATTAAAAAATGCAGCCCCATCTCCAAACACAAGAGCTCTAAGTTCGATGGAAGCTTGAATACATAAGCCTTTTTTATAATGCAAGTTGAAGTCCACATGCCTAGAATGGATAAAGGATGGATCAAACCTCGATGCAAGCTGCAAATTATACAGTGAGAGGCTTTGAATTTAATACATTTGAAATTCAATGATAAACAACAGATTAAGCTTGGCCATGCCTCGAACTTGACGAAATGAGGCCTAAATTTAATGAGGATTTGCATCCACATGGGCAATAAGAAGTTTGATGCAATGTGTATTATGATAATAGATAGTTTCTAATTTAATCTCTCTCTTTTGTCTATTTCTAATGGTCACTCTTTTTGTAATGTTTCAATAAACTCCTATTCGTTATGGAAACATTCTCTTTCACTCTACAAGAATGTTTCTATTTCCTCTCTCCTGTTCGTTATAGAAACATTCTCTTGTATCTTGTATATATAGATCATTGTTTAATTTCTTTTTTTGAAATTATTAGTCCAAGATTTTCGAAGCTTTTTTGCCTCGAGTGTGTTCAAAATTTGCATTTGTTTTTCCTCACCCACCCGTCTAGGGTTTCTGCTTTTTCAACTAGGGTTTTGACCCTTTAGTTCAAGTCGGAGTTTTTTTTGATTGTAGATTCCTTGTGGGTTTTTTGAGAGCTCAACTGGGTTGTGGTCCGTTTTTTTTGGGTGCCCTGATTTTCGAGCCAGTGGATCTAAAATCTGACAGCATATTCCTGGTGGGTTTTTGCAGATCTCAACTAGGTTAGTCTCGCTTTTTTCTGGGTGCATCATTTTTCTGTGCCTCGATTTTTGATCCAGTGGATTCAAAATCTGACAATAGATTCTATCTAGGTTTTTTGAGTTCTTCACTGGGTGTCTTCAAATTTTTTGGGTCTTCTGTTAATCTGCCTTTAAGTTTGTGCCCTTTACTGATTTTTCACGTTTTTTCTTTGAAAAACGTGCTATGGCATCTCTCACCAGTCTAATGCTGGAAGGTAGTCAGCGTTTCAACGGAAAGAACTACAACACCTGGAAGCAACACATGTTGACGATTTTCGAGTACCGTCGCCTTGAGGCGCTTGTTCAGGGTACCGAGACTCGTCCTACCACAACCGATGCGACTCAAGACAAGTTTGATGAACGTAATCGTGAAGCGGTTATGCTCATTAAGCTTTTAGTTACTGATGATCAGCTGCCTCAAATCCCGTCTGGCAAGACAGCTGCAAAGATCTGGACAATATTGAAGGATCTCCATGAGACATCAGATAAAAGCAAAGCCTTCTTTCTGAAGAATCAACTATTCTCCATTATTATGGATGAGAATATGTCCTTACAAGAACATCTTCTGAAGATTAAGGACATCAAGGATCAACTTGAGGCCATTGGCCGTACAATGGAGGAAGAGGACATGGTGGCCATTACTCTAAAAAGCCTACCACCATCCTATGAGCACTTTATTGAGATGCTCAACATTACTGCAACTAATGTTGACATGAAGTTCTTAGATCTGTGCACCAAACTTCTGCAGTAGGATTGTTGGAAACAACAATTTGGTAGCAGTGCTTCTTTGTCCTCCTCTGAACAAGCATTTTCAGCCCAATCCTTTCACAAGGACAAAGGCCCATCTCATTCATCAGCTCCGTCTCAGGATAGCTCCAGGAAGAACATTCGGTGCAACTACTGCCACAAATTAGGTCATATGCTTCGAGACTGTAGGGCTCGCATTGCTTCTGATCAACGGAAGCAGGGTAGAACCCAGCCACAGGCCAGCATTGCAGAACTTGCAGACCTATCTGATCAACCCGAGGCTGCCTTTTACGCTTTTTGAGGACATGCAAATTTTTGTTTTTTTTGAAGATAGATTGACCATTAAGGGAGGGTATTACGATTATAGATAGTTTCTAATTTTATCTCTCTTTCGTCTATTTCTAATGGTCACACTTTTTGTAATGTTTCCATAAACTCCTTCTGTTCGTTATGGAAACTTTCTCTTTCACTCTACAAGAATGTTTCTATTTCCTGTCTCTTGTTCGTTATAGAAACATTCTCTTGTATCTTGTATATATAGATCATTCATGATCATTGTTGAATAACACGTTTATTATTTTACCACAATAATGTGAGGGATTAAAAACCAAAATTTGAAGTGGCAAGAGGCTATTTAATAAGGAGGCTTCAAATTCAATGCAAATGAGGTTGCCATTAAATATCTGATGATAAAGATTAAAATTTTGTAGCCTTGCAAGGAAAAAAATTGATCCAAGAGGCCACATCTATATAAGCCAACAGATTCCTACACTCCAAAAGAAGTTTTTTTTTCAAATCTGATTGCAGGCACATACGAAGGAATTCGAACCAGCAAAAGGAGATTCAGAGGTTTCTTTTATCATTTTTCTTTCAGGGGTGCTTATAGGTGTCGATGGGAATCGATCTACAATAATCTTCTTCAAGTTTTCATGCCCAGCAGTGACTGATAATAACATTCACCAGCAAAGGAGTCTCTGATTTCAACATTTACCAGTTAAAGAATTCCTGATTTCAATCATTTACCAGCGAAGTAGGGCCTGATTTCAGCTATCTCAGACATATTCAAGGCCTGAAATCAAATAAAATGCCCCAGACTTGAAATTTTGGTCTTCCCACAATGGTGTTGCTATTGTGGACAGATTTACCACCATTTTCAGAATTATATAGTTCTGTAACAAACTCCGTTTCTCAGATCAGAGTCAATTTTTTTGTTAGCAGCGAAGTAAAATTGAGTTGCGAGAAGTGGTATGGGGTCTAGGATTGACAAGTGATAAAATTTCCAAGTATTTTATGCTATTAAGGGCCTAGGTTTGCTAATTTTAAAGTCTGATGTAAAAGTGTACAGTATGATTTTTTTAGGTGCATCAAAAACTATTAACTCTAGAGTTTAATTTAAGTTTGATAAAAAATAAAGAGAAATCCGATTAAGGGTTGATGTTGTAGGTTTAATCATGAAGAAAGGTGGTGAAAATCCAAAATCCATAGCCAAAGCCAAGGAAAAAGAAGATCCTCCAGTGAGGTAGAAGGAATGTAGTGAGCAAACAGCAAAGGGTAAAGGAGTAAAAAATGCTGGAAGTGCCAAGGCACAAAGGTTGGCACAACTGAAGTCTAATACTTAAGATATGACCCCTGAATCCAACTTCAGCTCCACATGGGAAAACATTGGTGACCCCAATCTTGGCTCATTTGACATGAATCTAATAAGGGACAAAATGTATGGAGTCATCCAATCCAAAGAAATCAAGAAGATGATTAAGAATGGTATTGTATAGACAATAGTCTTCCCACCTACACATCAACAGACAAAGTTAGTCTTGGAGATGGCAAGAAACTATAGTCCAACCACTAGACAAGTCCTCACACCAAACGGAAGCGTCGCAGTCCTACTCACAGTGGATGCCATAAGAGAAGCCTTCAACATCACAGAGCACAAGGTAGATATTTGTAAGACAAAGAAGGAAGTCATGAAAGAGTATTAGAACAAATCCGGTCATTACATCAGTCTTGTTAACGAGGAGTGGTTAGCAGGAACTAAGAGAAATTGCTACCATCTTCCAAGTTAACAAAGAAAGATTTTAGAGAAGATGTGGGAGATCTCATTTTGATGCTGAACATGGTAATGGATAGTCCACATGCGACACTTTTCGAGTCATGGATGTGTTGCGACATAGAGATGATACTTAGTGGGAATGAGTTTTTATGATTGGGCAGTCATGATCAGCGACAACATTGATGGGCAACTGAGGACTATAACACACACTGAGGCATTCTACATGACCTCCTACTTGGTTTACGTGATGGCTTGGATGTGTAGATACCCTGGATCGAAATAGCCCAGTGGGGAACAAGAAAGGCGGAGTTCATGGTTTATGACGGCTACCCTCAATTGCACCTCCACAACAATGGTGATTTGAGAATTGCTAATGATGTATTTGCCATGCACAATGTAAGGCTATTACAAGGAAACCCACTAAGAAGGTTGTCAAAAGAAGTAGAGGATCTAGTGAAGAAGCATGGTTCATGGTATGTCTAATTTCCCAAATTCACTTACATTCGGATTTTAGGGAGCATAGTATGTCCAAAGAAAGCCCCTATTTCCCACCTAACAAGCTAGTACTAATGGAGGTGGCAAGGCAATTGATGGCATATGACAGAATTCAAAAACACATAGGCCAGGGGTTTTGTTTCCATTCAGCCTTGGGAGTGAAGTTTGTCCATCTCTTCAAGTGGCGGAGGCAATAGAGGGGGAGTTCAAATTCTACTCTTTAGGATTATATCATGGGAGAGAATATCTTGACCCCACCATCAGATTAAGAGAGCATATGGAGTTAAGTACAGACACATAACACATATAGAGGATCATTGGGCTAATGCTAGTGATGATATGGAGATAAAGAGAAGATTATTTTCCAGGATGTCAATTGAGTTGATCAGAACAAGCAAGTGGATCCAGATCCTTGATCAAGTAGAAGATGATAGGTAGTACCTCCTACTTGATTATGAGATAGCAAAGAAGGATGGTCTTCTCGACATTGATTTAACAAACGAAATCGAAGAAAATTTGGATGCAGTAATGATAATTGTTAGAACATTCATTGAAGTTTGGTTGAAGAAACAAATTACTTACCTACATGCAAGGAGGCTTCCATTGACTTGAATTAATGAAGAATGTAATTGAACTCGAGGAGGAATCATCTGAGTAGTTGCAAGAAGTGAGCATTGGGCTCGAAGGTCCAAACAGTGAGAGAGGGGGCAACTGACCTTCGCAAATGAAAGATAAGAAAAGGAGAGCAATAATTAATCAGGAGCCACAACGAAAGAAACAAAAGCATCAAGCACCAATTATGTTATTAAGGAAAACATTGGAGAAAGAATTGCCAGTTCTAGTTGCAAATGAATCGAGAGTTAGTAAGAGCTCTACTTATGTCCCTTTGGATTACAAAGAGTAAGAGATAGATTCTCCCCTCCAACAGAATGAAGAACATCAAGATGAAGAGAATGAGATTATAGACATGGAGGCACTATCAAAAGATGACAAAATTCAAACACAAGAGGTGGAAGAAAATGAAGAAATCAATAAGGAAATTCAAGAACAAAACTAGGAAGAGGATAAAATAGAAGATGAACTAAGAGAGATCACAACACCAGCATGGCTACTGAATTGAATGAAGGACAAACAAGTAGCAATTGAGCAACCAATTGATAGTGTGGAGGAGATAATGAAAAAAAATGAAGTTGAAAAGGACAAAGTGCTAGCGAAGAGATTCTATCAAGTTACAAAGGATGCTTCAGGGTTGCGTATTGCTCAAGTTGCGATCCTAAAGGTAGACAAGGTGATGGGAGAGATTTTGCTAGGAGATTATGACATTAAGGAATATGAGTTGGGTTTGGCTACCAAGAAACAAGAAGTTGAGGACGCACATGGTTCCATTCCTGTGCTTGATGAAAGGATACAAAAAGAAGTAGCGAAGAAAATAAAGTACAAGGCAGAGGCCATTAGCTTGAAAGAATGTCTCAGGCAAATAATGTATCCAATTCAATAGGTGGATCCAACTTTCATTCCTCCCATGCCTAGTTTTAGTTCATCTATGGAAGGACTAAAAGGAGTGGGACCTACATGGTAAGAAGCGAAGAGATGGGTGGCATCGGTATTAGATTTGGCAAATAGGTTCATTATAAAATTCACGAAGACTTATGATACCATGCTCTCCCTTCAAAAACGAAGCCAAGAGATATTGAAACGACGTGGGGATTTCTCATCTAGTCAATAGGAAACTCTTTCTCACTTATAGGCTCTCATGGAAGTACCATTGCATACACTAATAAAGGATCGAATATTGGAAATTGGACAAAAGGTTGATTTTCTAACGTGGCATATGGCTATCTCTCACAAGGGTGATGTACTCAAACAGATAGAATCCGATTACTTGGCTACAAAGGATGCCATTGTGGAGGTGAAGAATGATATATTAGGTTATGTGAGAACTATATTTCACTTGGAGGTAGATGATAATCAGAAGATACGTATTGAAGAACTGCAAGGAAAGGTGAAATAAGTCTACTTTGTGGAAGGGAATCCACTTGTGTTTGAACATTTGGATGCAACTTCAAAGTTTGTAGGCTTCATGGCTATTTGTAATAGAGCTGATTGGAAGAGAGCATGTGCTACTTATACAAGTGATGTTGGATTGTGATGCCCAAAAGTTGGGACAAAACACAACCAACAAATTTTTTAAAAGTGATAAAGTTGACTAAGAGAACATGGATGTCTATTGTTTACGTTATTCTATAAGAAGGTCACTCAAAATACTAATGTATAAGTTAAGACCAACTGCTCATGGAGCTTAATCGGTTTGATATGAAATATAGAATATATAAGATTTGATCCATCCAACTTATTATTAAATTAGAAAGAAACATCTATAAGTCTTAATCAATAATTATATTAAATTATTATATAATATTAATTAATAATTATAAATAGAGCTGATTGGAAGAGAGCATGTGCTACTTATACAAGTGATGTGGGATATTGTGAAAATAGGCTTGGATTGATGCCAAGTGTCCCTATGGAGTAGCTCAAGGAGATTGTGTCCAGGTTCAATGAATGTGAAAGAGAAGATGATGACTTGATGTAGGCCCACATGGCTTTGAGCTTGCTCATTGGTTAATAAATAAATGCTTGATTCTGATTGGCCCATTTGGTGCCAAGTGGCATAGGGCCCACATGACTTTCTTTCTAATTGGCTCTTGGAGGCTGTTGAATTTTTTCATTGGTCTATTAGTTGGTGACTTCTACAAGCTCTCTCTACTTATTGGTCCGTTTGTTGGTGCATCTTATTTGATGGTTATGCCTATTCTACTTTCTCATTGGTCCTTGAAAAACAATGTAATTTTTCCATTAGCCCACATGGTGGTGCCTAATTGTAATTTGGTGGGCATTTAATATTTGTTAGTGGTGGCTATGGAAACCCTAATTAGGGTTTGTTGTGGATTAATTTGGGCCATTGATTTTGTTCAATCTTGGCCAACCATTGTAATTGAGCCCCTATATAAGGCTTGCTCACATCATTTGTAACAAAGAGAATTGTTGGAGAATTGTTGCTAATATACTAACCAATTTGTTGTACTATTCATTGTTGTGTTTAAATGGTGAATAATTGTGATCTATTTGGAGTATTGTATGGTTTCTTCACTTTCTCAGTTAGAATAGATTTAATTTCAAGTTGTTAAGTTAGAATTTTCTTTAAGTAGTTTAGCTGGATAAGACTAATGCTGAAAGCATCCTTGCTTGGCGCAATTATAGACCAAACCACTAGCTACTTACGGATTGTGAGTCTTGGTTTTCGTGGTCAAATGACATTTGAATGCACTTAACTTCAATCCATACTTGATCTTTGATTTGCATCCATTGTTGGATTAAGGAAATGGTGTTGATTAGAAAATCATTTGAACACACCTTAGAAGCTTGCACTAGGTGAGTGGAGTCGATGACAAGACTGCAATCTAGTAGAGTCCAAGTGTATTCACTCTTTCTTACATCCTTTGGTAGAAATAGAAGTAGTGTAAATCTAGCAAGTTTAAGTTTAAGTTACATTTTGGAGGTTGGAAGTCAAAGTATATTTTCATTGCACATTGTGAAGCCATATCAATCGAATCAAGTTGACAAGTCTTAGAAAACAATGTAAGCCCCCCATGATACCAGTAAATCACATTATTTCAACTGAGCGAGTATCCACATTAGGAAGGAACCTTGAAGTCACCTTACGATCTTTCACTATAGTCTTAGCATAAGAAGTTTTTTTATTCAAGAGAGGATTCAATATTTGGTGTTTCATCCTGAAACATTAAGTGTTCTATCTTGTATGTTGTAGTGGAACAAAACTCACATCAATAGGTCTATCGAATCAAGTGTGAGGACAAAGAATGAAGTACTTAGATATGGAAAACTAGATGACATTACAAGTCAAACGAGTACTTACAAATCAGATCAAGAAAGGCAATGTTCTCATTGTCATAAGCAAGGACATGTAAAAGAAATGTTTTGGAATCTTCATCCTTGTAGCCTTTGTGGATTGAAGAAGAAGAATAAATTATTTTAACGTCCACAAGGCTAAACATAGCCTATGGGAGAGGTTGCCTCAAAAATTGATTTCTACAGTTCAACCATTTTCTTATGCAATGGGATGATGAGTGTCCCCAACTTCAAAATACCCCCCTCACTAAATAAATTATCTGAAGAGTTAGCTGTCAAGATATTTACATAATTGCTCGTGCTGTCATTGAAGGCATCACACTCTAAAGTGAAATTTTTTTTTGTTTCCACAAAGTTGATGAAATTTAGTTCTTATCCAAGAAATAAGAATTTTGGCTCTTGAAGAGATATTGGCTCCTACATATGCTTTTTGATGATGATTACAAGTGATTAAATTCTTCAATGTAAAACTTTTTCTCAGTGGTACCTGGGGATGCGTTTCCGGCATAATTTAACCTGTCCCAAAAACAGGGACGTCCTGGAAACTCAGAAACTTTAGTAAACCCTTCCCCTAGTTGTCCCATAAAATTAATGCTTGAATTTTTATAATTTTTTTTGACTTACACTCTCAAGGGAACTCTCAATTTAAATTGTTTAACACAAATGTTATATGTTAAGGTTCTATAATGTTTATATGCATGCTTTATCCATGTTTTCCTACAAATATTTAAAATTTCCCTATATAATTAAAATTTTCCCTATTTTTTATATAGCTGTCCTCACTGCCGTCCTCAGCATCGGGGAAAAAAACAGTCCTAGAAACCCGTTTCGCCGTCCTGAAAACCCGAGCTAACATAGCTTTTAACTTCTCCCTAGCTCTTTATCTCAACTACTTTTGTGAACTTATCGATGACAAAAGCTTTTATCTCTTTACTATTCGTTGGACACACGTTAAGTAAATATCCCATTTACTAAACATTTTTTGTTTTGGCATATCAAAGTCTTCTTTCTTTTGCACGATATGTCATTGAAGACAACCTTAGGCCATTTTCGCTTTTTCATTTGCTCATTTCTCTTTAAATATCTTCTGAGTTGCACCATAGCGATTGCTTCAATAGGAGCAGTCCCCACTTCACATTTAAAGAGGAATCATTTTGAAAAGACGTGTAGGAAATAGAGGATTGAAGGAGGAATTGATTACAAATTTTTTGCAAATGAGTTGTAAATGGATTGATGGATTTGATTGGCAAAAGGTAACTTTTATAATTAGAAGGTTGGACAACTATTCATAGGTAAAAGATTGTAATGCTCCCTGTTGGTTCCCAAAACCACAGATTGGAAATCCAAGAGCTTGCCAATTCTCCAATAGGATTCCACAATCAGTTCTGGCCAACGAATGTGAATGACCTTGATTCCCCTACACATCAGACTTCGTTATATCTAGGCGGGTAAACCTTTACTTTGAACCCAATCACCTTGCTCAAAGCTTTTATATAGCGAATTTAGACATGGTGAGTTCTCCGGTTTGCAAAGTCCTCAAAACTCTATTAATATAAAGTATTGTGAATGCTTGAAATGCTTGAATGATTTATATAATGTTTATTAATAATTGATAAAAATGCTTGCAAGAAGGAAGTATATGGATTTCTGACTTCATTTGATAACTCCAATAATTATATTCCAATTATTTTAAATGACCAGTGCCTTAGTGAATTCGGGCAACAGAGTCAACTATTATGAAGATTATTATGTACAATTCTATGAGACAATATTTATTTTAAATATCATCAATTAACCCTGAGCTTTGCAACAAACAAATCTTATATGCAAATCTCCGTTAGTCCAAAAGGAATTTAACTTCTATGACTGGAAGTCCGATTAGACAGAGATAAGGAAACACATATATTTCACACTATCTTGATTGTTGAACAAAGAATGCAGGAAAATATCCAATGCAAGAAAATATCCAATGCAAAAATAAAGCCTTGTCAAAATAATCCAATATTCTCTTTATTGATCATAAAGGACAAATCAACATGCCAATTGTAATCTCTTTGCTTCAAAAAAAAAAAACAAAAAGACATTTTATTTATTTTTAAATATAATATTTGAATTTGTATTAAAGCCATGCTTTAATATTTTACATTCCTCTTACAAATGTTTTAACTCTCCTCTCTAAATATATCGTTCTTCTAATTGCTTCTCCCTTTTCCTTTTATTTCTAATTAGACATCTCCTATTTATATGCTTTCTTTCCAAAGGAAAGACGTGACTTTTGACCATAAGAGTCACCCTTTACTAACTTAGTATCTTTTGATTGTTAAATTCTTCTATTATCGGTGATCAATTATTAAACTAATTGAGCGCATCCTCCTCAAAACACATACCGATTAACTTCATCATTCTAGTGAATAATTAAAATAATATCTTTCTTTCCATGGAGATTATCGGCAGCATAATTCCAATAATATATCATACACAATACCGCAATGAATGAATAAATATTTAAACCTCACGATGCCTTGATGCATAACATGCGACTTTAATCAAGTATTTTGTATTCTCAGAAATCAATGGAACCCAATATTCGATAGGTTCTCTTCTTTGATTTTTCGATTCACGGGCTTTGTTTCGTTTTTTTATAAGGGAGAGAATATTTGTCCCGGTGTCTGCTCTTTACCCATGCCGCTAAACATGAATATCTTTATGGCATCGTTATATAATGTCTTGCTCGATACTCAAGGATTTATTTTGATTTTGATTCTTCTTACGCGATGCTTTCTTGTGGGCATAATTTGAGGGTTCACTGTCGTAGGTGCTACAAATGGTTCTATCTCCCAGGGCATGACTTTCTCTGGCCTATGGACATATTTTTACATGTATCTCTTTATCTTCATGTTCATGCCGTTGGTGGTATTGTCTTGATTGTAATAATCTCCATTGTGTTGTTGAAGCTTCTATTCGCTAGCTACAGGTGTCCACTAAAGCATGGATAATAAAATATCTTTTGGTCCTTATGTGTTTTGTCCTAAAACATCAATGATGCTTCTTTGGTTTTGAAAACTTCATTCTCAATGATGATTGAAGTATTTGAAAGTCGTGGCTATACTTTCAACGGATGAAGGCATGTATACAGTCTACAATCATATTCCAAACAGACAATGATGTCGTCTCCCAGTATCATCGCTATTTTCTGTCGCTTCTTCAGTGTATGGAGTTGCTGTTGATGATTACTGCTTTCATCATTCCTCCAAAGTGTTTCCTTCATATCACTATGTGTTAAACACATCTTCGAATACCTTATATCAATATCATCTTGACATTAATGACAATATATGGCTCAGTCTCTGTAGAAATTTGACTCCATCTACATCCAAGAAGAAATAAAGACCTTCATAAGACTTGAACTGTTCAAAACAACTTGATGCGTGAATTATATCCTTCTATTTTGAAATATCCTTTTGCATCCTAGACAATGATTTAGAACATTCCCATGCTATTTTTGATATCAGATACTTTTGTATGCATATATGAACCAGTTTCCTTTTCCACATTCTTTTGATCATGACTTTTAGTGTTTTGAAGCATATTGTTTGAACATAAGTAGTGGGTAAGATTTGAAAATTGACCACTGAGTGCATGCATCAAATTGGCTTTTAGGATTAGAATGGCGGGAACACTTTTGAAAATGAGGATTTACACATAGTCACACATGAAGATTCTCCCTTTGGCATGGTATTCGGGACTCTAAATTTTGCCAAAACTTAGAGTTCCATCACCCCTTTTCTAGCATGACCATGATAGTGGATGGATTTAGCTTATTATTGGGTCCTGGTAGGCTAATACTGGTGATTAGAGGACTTTATTGAGGGTTATGGCTCCGTTTGGTGGGACTTACTATTTATAGTAAGTCAATGGATGGTTCCGATGAGCTCAGATGAGCTAGAGGAGTTGAATGATGCTCATAGTTTTTATTTTTGGCTTTTGGTTTGGGCTCCAAGAATCTTGGAGGCAACGTCTATATTTAGTAAGCCACCCTATCAGATTCATTTATTGTCTTTCTCCATTAGGATCATCCCTGTGCTGTCAGATTTCGATTTTGATGCTTCTTCAACCATTTTCGCAAGACGGGTGAATTATGATTATTATTTAAATTAAATACGCTAAGGTTGCTATTTTTGCTGGTATTCTATATTGGTCACCTTAGTGTCATAGCTCGTTGGAACCGGGTTGAAAAGTTTTAAATCTTGGGCACATGAAACAATGACCTTGCGTGTCAAAATATCATGATATTGATGGAAAAGTCGTTTTTGGAGCCAAAGGGAGTTAATAAATTATGTTATTCAAATATTTGTCTAAGTATAAAGCAAAGGGCATTTAAGTGAAAAGTGTGTGAGAGAAGCTATTTGCCTTTGGTGTCTTGAAGAAGATATCTTTTATTATAAAAGCAATGCTTTGTGCAAAAGAACTTCATTCTTGGCTATTGTTTTAATTTCATGGAGAATTTGCCGAAGGGTTTCAACAAGGGTTTGTGAGGACTGATTTCTTTCTGTATGCACTTTGAATCATTGAAAGATGTGGTGAATTGTGCTTTGAATATCAAAGAATTAATTCTGATTATGCTGGTTACAATTTTGGTGCTGCTCTATATCAAAATTGTTCACTATTTGCTGTGTTTTATATGCTGAGGGCCTACGTTTGGTTTACAAGGAGGTGCGATCAGATTTGTGGAGGCTGTCATCTCTAGAATTGAGCAGTGTTAGTCTTTTAATGGGCTGTGAATTTTACATTGGAAGCTGTGTTGACTTTGAGGGTTTGCATTAACACTACTAGAGGCTGCGTTTTTCTTCAGGAAGGCTGCATTTGTAATTTCCTGGTGGAAGCCATTTGCATATTCGCTAAGGTGCACATTTGACATTGAAGTTATTAATAAACAAACAACATTATATATGTATGTTTACAAAATTGAATTGTTTGCATGTAGTATTATGGAATTGGAATTGTGCTTTTAAAATTTAGAATTCAGTTGCATACTTAAATGTCGGAAACCAAAAAATTGCAAAACTTCCAAAAAAACAAAAAAAATATAAATTCTTTAGCAAGAGCCAGCAGGGCTCCTTACAAAAATGTTTGGTATCAAGAATTTTTTGAATGTTTGTGTAGGGTTAGAGCACGCCAAGATATGTGTTGCTATGCATACCAAGGTGGGTACTACTAAAAAGAAATTAGAACATGCCAAGAGGGTTTTTTTGAGGAAGAATTAAAGCGTGCGAAGAGGGCTATTACTGAGAAAGAACCATGGCAAGGAAGACAATCATGAAGTATAAAGGTTGTTTCAACAATTTGTCTTGAGGACAAGACAATGTTTTAGGTTTGGGGAGAATTTTAGCAAGATATAGAGGGCCGAGGCACCATAGGTGTAACTATGGTAAATTCTAGGTGCATATATCTATTATATACCTCACAAATAGCATTAAAATACCTCTAATTTATCAAAATAAGCTATGAGAGTGTAAAATATCAGAGGAAAAAGCAAATTTGTGATAATAAGATAATTGAGTGTTATCATGAAAGGATATGATGGAAAGACATTATGAAAAAGCACTAAAAGGCTATATTAAGAAGGGAATAATGTGGAATAGTGTGGAATCATGTTGGATCAAATGGATCAAATATATGTGAGAATATGAAAGATGACAAGTGAGAGTAAACCATGAAGAGTCAATATAAGATATGAATAAGTCATTAAAGTATATGGATATATAATTCTATAGGTACACACACACATATTCTGGGAAGTAAAATGACAAGGTAGAGCATTACTTCTTACTCATCTAGGATATCATAGTGTCACCTTCTAATTGAGAGGTCATGTTTATTATATCACATTTTTGCATCTGAAAGAGAATGTGCATTGAAGAAATTGATGGTTTGGGCCAGGACTTATGTATGATGAGAGATGTAAGAAAACCATATGATGTGTGATTCTTCATGTTTATGGTATTGATCACTATTGATTAGTAACATAAGTGGCCCTCCTCATCCGATAGGTTGAGGTCTTTGCTCCCCTCATCACTTGAGGTCCTCCAGACTGCTCTACCATAAGGTGTGTTGTGTTTATTTATTGCCTCAAATGTTGAGATTGTAATGCTTTAGCTTGATCATTGTTGAAGAAAAACCTTGACTGGAGTCTAAGATTTGATTTTCTGTTATATGTCATAAGTCTTGATGTGATGCAATGAAAAGGGAGAATTCTTATATGTGATGAGTATAAATCAAATCCTAATAAATTGCGCGCACACACATACATATAAAATATTGATCACTATTGATTATGCTCTACCATAAGGTGTGTTGTGTTTATTTGAGTTTTACTATAGATAACAGAAAATTAAATCTTAGTCCCTAGTCAAGGTTTTTCTGTCGACAATGATCAAGCTAAAGCATTACAATCTCAACATTTGAGGCAATAAATGAACACCACAACACACCTTATGGTAGAGCATAACCAATAATGATCAATACCATAAACAGGAGGAATCACACATCGTATGGTTTTCTAACATCATCGTATGGTTTTCTAACATCTCTCATCATACATAAGTCCTGTCCCAAGCCGTCATTTCTTCAAGTGCACATTCTTTTTCACATGCAAAAATATGATCTAATAAACATGACCTCTGAATAAGAAGCACAACATTTTGGCAGCATGATATCCTAGATGAGTAAGAAGTAACACTCTACCTTGTCATTTAACTTCCCAAAATAAGCAAGAAGATGCACTCCTTGGTTGCATTTGAAGTTCACATCCTTCTCATGAATTCCATGCCTATGATCAACATAGGTACCTTTTTTCAAATACCAAATGATGACATTCACTAAGAGTATCAAAGCTTTTTGTTTTTAAATGCTAATTTATCTTTTCAAAATAATTTTAACATGACAACACTTATAAATAACTATCTAAGGCATCAAGAAGGCTCAACATACACATGAAACAACAAACCAGCGAACTATGGGTCTATTCGTTCCCATCAACAATACATCTCTTCAACATGCAATCACATGGAGAACATGTGAAGGCATCAAGAAGGTTCAACATACACATGAAATAACAAACCAGCGAAATATGGGTCTATTCGTTCCCATCAACAATACATCTCTTCAACATGCAATCACATGGAGAACATGTGAGATATCAATCACAAGCTTCACTTAACACACATATGGAAGATGATACTGAACACACACATCAGGGCTTTTAGTGTTGCAACTTTGGGCTTTGATACCAAATGCAATTAATTTTATTAAGGGCATTAGTGGGATAAAGCAAGCCAAACAATTTTCTTTTACGTTCACAAATACAACACAAACAGTGTTGCAATGTGCATGCGCACATACATTGTCTTCATGACAAGATTGTTACAAGCACATAAGAGATGTGCAAGTGTCACACACAGAGAGAGAGAGAGAGAGTCTGGAAGTGAATGAATTATTCCACTGAATTATGGTCACAAACTTCTTGATATCAAAATCCAAATCCTTTTATTTAGATGCAAATACTCTTTTTTCTATAATTATGAAGATACATGTTTCATGGTCCATTATCATTTGAAACTCAAAACACAAATGATTTTACAAATTGATATATTCATCCGTAGAAGACATGGATGAATATATCTCAAATTCATCTATAAGCCCAAAAGAACTGCTCATAAATTATATTGTTGCTCAAATTGACAAAAGGAAACAATTCAAGAAGTTAAACCTTAAACTTTACAAGCTTCCAAGAAGATCTTCAAAAAGCACCAACACTATGAAGATAGCCAATAGAGTATGTGTTTGTCATACCAATTTTTTGTGATTTAGTCCAATAGATGTTAGTCACTCTTGGACCCTTAGCTATAAAAGACGACCACAGATACACTACCAATAAGACCATTCACAAGCACATTTAAAGGTTTCACATCAGACTTAAGAATCCATTAGAAGATTCACCAAAGGATTCGCATATAAATTTTCTTGTAACCTTTGTTGGCTTCAAACAAGTAATCACAAACAAGCCACTTTAGCACCACACAAGGATTGGCATCAATTACACAAAGGAACTGCATTGGCTTTAACCATTTTTTTCCACAACTAATTTAGTCTCAAAACTATACAAGTTTTGCCATGGTTTCTTTCAAAGTAGAAGCTGAATGCGCTCACACATTCAAAAATAAATAGAACAGGGTTTTGAACTTACATTTTAACTCAAAAGCCTACATAATAGGCCAAAACATAATAAATCAAGAAGCCGCCAAAGCATCCTTGCCATGGAAGGATACAAGGATCAAGTACTTCAATACAAAATCAGTAGAAAACCACTCATGGCATTAAGTTCTCATTTCAAACATCTCACTGTGAGGAACTAAGAGTAATTTTAAATCGATAATTAAAGGGGTACACCTTCCTTTCTTATCGAGGGCCAACTAATTGTGTGCTCCACCAAGCTCAAAACTAGCAATAGGAGGAAATCATCCATTAAAAAATCAAGGAAACTTCCACATGCTCCAACAATCCATTCATGCACATAGGAGGAAAGCATTTCATTCCATGTGCAGAAAGAGAGCCAATTTAAATGAATAAATAAAAGGGGTGTACCTTCCCTTGTCGCTAAGGACCTACCAATTGATGAAAAGGCAATTTTTGAATCTCTTACACCTTTGAGCATTATCCACAAAGCACAAGATAGGCTCCGTCAAGCTCCAAACCAGAAATGAGAGGAATGCCACCATTAATTACACCTGTAATAGTCCCAGACACTCAAGGCACACATCAAATCCAATATAAAGATCATATCTGACACACAATTAAGCCAAAATATGAAAATGTTTGCACACATGGAACTGGATATACATATAACAACTGAAAGCATGAAAATCATATATATTATCTCTAATCTATATATTCTCAATTACAGACTAATGCAAAGTGCTAATCACAATTAGTCTCTAAAGCAATGTACAGGTGTACTCTAATCATACAACTCACAAAATGGCATAGCGCTAGACAAGCATGGCTCTAACCATATATATTAATGCATGGATATAATCATGAACTGACATTCAATATGGAGGATCGGTTAGCTCTAACTTTTGGGGGTTGACCGAATGCTGACAAGGTTGGATTGATTCCTTAGTTCCTTTTTTGGTAATGGATGCAATTGCTTGATATGGCATCCTGCTTTATTAGCTATGTTGGTGGAAAAATGATATTTGAGTATGTAGGATGGCACATTTCCAAATGAGAATTCAGCTCTATGTGGCAAAGAAGCAGAAATATTTAAAATTGTTTTGTGCTGTGCTGGATGGAAAAGCTATAATTTTTACTTTGTAGCCCAATGGATCCGGGCTTGTTTCCGAGTTCAATTTGTTGGCAAACTTCCCCCAGAAGTTGCCCAAAATACAGTGAAATATATATTCTTTGCTTTTATAAAACTTTAGTTTTGATTTTGTGTTTGCTTATGTCAGCCTTGATAGGTAGTATATTTCTAATTAAGAATTGGGAGCACTAATTGTTAGCTAAAGTTAAATGTAGAAGGGATGCGTGGGCCTAGTAAGATGGTGCAATTTAACAGATAAATCTATATCTACACACTTTATTTGGCATGAAAATTTAAAAAAAAGTTCTTTTTGCCCGTATTTATGAATATTACAACATTTTGCAGATTGCCATTTTTTTTTCTTAATTTGATCGAGTAATTGAACTCCCTTTATAATTTTGATTTCCTGAGTCAATTCTGAGTCAGAGTAATGCCACTATGATCTGTGATCCAAGGTGTATTTGCCAGCAGTATCAGCAAGTCCCAAATGAAATTCAAATCATTCCTCAATTAGGAAGGAGTATTCTTATTTCTATTGCGATGAACTGTCAAACCTCATCAGTTGGTTGGTGGCTGTTTCTGACGACTCAAAAATATCATTTCTTTTTGGTTTTTATATTTTCTGTTGCTCCAAGTCAGAATGACAGAAGGTGATATGCCTTGGTTCCAATGAGCCAGTTTCCATTCAGGTATCACATCTTAAGTGCACTGCAAATTGTTAATTAATAATCTAAGATATTGGTTAATGTCTCATTTTATTGATCCTAAACCATCTTCTGGTTATTATGTTTAATTATTTTCATTTTTTCTTTGTGCTTTTTTACTAGAAGAATTTACATATTGATCCTTAACCATCTGCTGGTTATTATGTTTAATTATTTTTATTTTCTCTTACTGCTTTTTTACTTGAAGAATTTACATGTTTTGCAAACTTTATAAGTCAGTATAGGCCTCAACTGTGGCAGAAAAATTTAAATTGATGTTGAACTGCTGGCTCAAAAAACTTGTTTGGGCGTTCTGTATTTAATAGTCTTTTTGTTATGAGAATATGGCACAATTGTTTGTGACATGATGCTGTTCATTTTTGGTAAAATCCTAATCATTTCAAACATCAAGGAGTATGTTTAATATCATGCTCAATTAAACAAAGCAGGATGCATTTGGCAAAAAACTACTTACAGAACTTCTTGTAAGGACGGACAAAGGGTCTCCTACATTTTCTTTTACAAAGACTGGAGTTGCTCATTCTCTAGAGTTTATATCGACAGTGGAGATTGATGGGGTTCCCTATGTTGGTGGTGTTGCCAAGAGTAAGAAGGAAGCTGAAGCAAAGGCTGCCGTTGTAGCAATTCACGCCATCAAAGAACAAGTTGGTAGGTTTTATCATTATCTGTGTTCTGCTTAGCCAACTACATATTTATTAGGATATGCTGATTGTTCTTGTGACCTCATAAATGTTATTCATTGCTACTCACACCACTGCCCCATTGAAATATGTTACAGGGGAACCTTACTTACTGCTTCAACTTCAGGCTGAGAGCAGGGTGAGTAATGAATTGGAACAGCTCCCTGAAGAGTGCACGGATGTTAAGTCTGGATTGAATACAACAACAAACAGTTGCACCCCTATCAATGAATTTTTAGTTGGAACTAATTCTAAACAGTTCGAGAATTCCTTAGAAATGGTGACCACGACTAACGAAGATGCTGTTGAAAAGGGCCCTGGAATGTCAAATGCAAGTGATGAAAATTCAGCACCTTCATTAAAGCCAGATAGCCAGCTTCAGCAAGAAATTATTCAGATCCAGCCAGAGGAGGAAGAGGTTAAAGTGAAGAATGAAATTGTCCATCAGGATGATTTAAATGATTCTGTAAACAAGAGAACTAGAAGTGACTCTCAGAAGCATGAACAAATGAATGGAGCGAATAAAAAGATAAAAAATGAGAACAACCACGGGATGTTTTCGAGCAGCACATCTATGGGCAACTGATACCTATGCTCAGTATGTTGAAGATTTTCCCATATCTCTGGATATCTGTCTATTGATTTAAGACTCATTCTGTTACTTGTAATTGGTTTCTATAATTTGTATTAAACGATAAAAACAAATCAATGTATTTGTATTAAATAATAAATGAATGCCTTTTTCAAAAATGTAAAAGTAAATGATTTGTATCAATCAGGCTCCAGTGCAAAAAGTACATAACACAAAAGCTAATTGTGGTTGTGCTGTGAGCAACACACCTCTTTAATAAATCCATTAGTTACCAGGAGGATTCCATATGGAATCTACACAGTCTAACTGACCACAGTCAAATTGTTATAGCAATTGTCTAACTATGAGGAACTGTAACAGAGCTCAATCTAGAAGAGTGTGGTGTAATGGAAATACACGCTGCTTGGATTATTGATAAAGTTCATCACATGATATCACACGATGCTAGGTTATCCAAGCCGAAATGTAGTTTAAAAATAGGTATGAAATGAATTGCGTGTCAAACTTAATTTTAATCAGCTTTAATGCAAACAGTATTCAACACGACTATCACAATATTTGCCAGAGTTTGACATAGGTATGTCTGAAGGACACCTTGGACAAATGCTTTAAAAGTTAAAATCATAAGAGCTGATAGGGAAGAGATGGTACCTAATGGGAACTTAGATGAGAATGCTGGAGCAAGAATATAGTAGAATGTAGAGACAGAGATGGAACTTTTCCAATCTCTATGGAGATGAATAACATAGACAAAGGTTAAAGTGTCCTTGTGAGCCAATGCTTGCCCAAAACTACTTAAGTCTTGTTCTATATACAGCTTTTTTGACCATTGCAGCTGGTTGGTAACCAGTATTGACGCAGAGGTAAATATATGTTTTAAAAAAGTGTGGCATCTATGTAAAGGAAAAAAGTGTTAGCAATATGTGTTCATTGTTGTCATTGATGTCAACTCGCTGTGTGACCGTTTGCATTAATGTCAACTAGGAGTGTTGTACGTGTTCAAAACTTCAATGTTGTCATCATTGTCAACCTGATGGAGAGTTGTGTTGCTTGGTGCATGGGAAGCTGAAATATGCAGGAAAGAGTATTTGAAGTTTGGTAAGAGGTTTGGTATTGGATGTTCAGATATTGTTCTGATGTCTGGTGGTGATGGTAAGACAATATGTGGTATATCTATAAGTTGACAAGTATGAGAAGTTGATATATCTGAAGTCCTTTAAAGATAATGCTTCATATTGCTCCACATAAGAAGTTGGTGGCTTGCGGTTTTGATGTTATCATGTATGGTTCATGAATGTTTCACTATCCTGTTTTCAGGTCCACAAAAGTGCAGAGGTTGAAGTTGTGTTCTGTTGTTTTCTGACAGTAAGGCTGGCTGTCAAGAATGGTTAGGATGGTTCAGAGTTTGCCCCACATTGATGTTTTTGGGTGTGCGGTTTGGTGGACATGTTCTTAACGTTTGTTCAGCGTTTCAGTTTAGATATCTTATGTCGGTGTGCTTTGTAAGTGAAGTTTTGGTGCTTTGTGTTGGGTAATGTTGTCTGTGTTGGTCTCTATCCTACTCGGTGGATTATGATGATTTGTTTTATGACTTATTGGTTCAGATATGCTTTGAAGGAAGAGTTAAGAGGTTGATTTGGATTGTGCTGTGGCGTGTTGAGATCCACACAAAGTTATGAGCGTTGGAAAATATTTTTGGGCCGATTGGTTAACGTGTTGTCATGTTTTGCTGCATGTTATGTTTAGTGTGGACTTTGGATGTTATTATTTGAATGAGGGGTTGGTGCCTCTAATGAGTTGGTGTTCATGAATTGAATGAGGGGTTGGTGTCACTAAAATTGTAAAGATATTATTATTTATATAAAACAAACATATTGTTTTAAAAATCATGTTATTATGTTCTTTTTTTTTGAATAGTGGTTGTAATTGCAATTAAATTTGAAAAAGTAATTTTTATACTGATTTGCTCTCCTCCCCCCCAAGTGTAATTGTGTGCCCAACAATTGGTATTAAAGCTGGCTTCTTCAACTAGTTTAACCAACTAGAAGGAAGTTCGAAATAGCACACATGGCTAAATCTATTGGACTTTCCTCAAATAAAGCTCCCCTATTTGATGGAACAAACTATGGATTTTGGAGTTTGGCAATGGAAACCTCTATAAGTTTTTTGGGGTTTCATGTTTGGCAAGCCGTGGTGAATGGATATAGGGCTCTGTTAAACTCTCAATTAGATGCAGCAAGAAATAAGTCAAATGAGAACAATGCAAAAGCAAAACATACAATTTTATGTGCTCTAATTGAGCTTGAGCTTGTAAAAGTAATGCTTTGTCAATCCGCCAAGGGCATATGAGATAAATTGAAGACCATTTATGAAAGGAGATACTAAAGTAAAAAATGTGAAACTTCAGTCACATAACAGGGAATTTGAAGGCCTTAAAATGATTGAAGAAGAGGACATTGCAACATACTTACAATTTGTTGATGAGGTAGTCAATATTATATGAGGTCTTGGAGAAAGCATGGATGGACCTGTAATTGTTCAAAAGGTATTAAGGTCTCTCCTTGGAAGATTCAATCCTAAAGTATTTGCAATAGAGGAAATGAAAGACTTAGATAGGCTAACCATGGACAAGTTACATGGGATACTCACAACATATGAAATGAGGATTCAAGTCAATATTCCATCAAAAGGCGAAATTGCATTTAAAGCCACAAAGAAATTTTGATAAGCTCTGATGAAGACATGGATAAGGAGGAAGTCCTTTTTTTTAAAAAAAGATGAGGAAAAACCAAGGGAAGCTTGTGGGAATGTTGGACACTTCATTAAGAATGGTCCATATCTAAGAGAGTGACAACGATGTCAAAGAAAAGCCTTACCCGAATAAAGAAAACAAATTCAGCCTCAAGTATGACAAGAATAAGAAGAGGAATAATGGGCATGATAAGGGCCTTTATGCAGATAGAGATAATAGTCTTGATGAGAGTGATTGGGATAACTATAAAGATGAAATGCTGTTCATGGCATTTGAAATTGAAAGGCATACTCTAAAAATTAATGACAATGTGAATCCTTCACATGAGGAGGAAAGTGTCAAGCCTAATCCTAAAGGTGATAACAAAGACAACTCTGAAGAGGAACTCTACCGAGTCGTAGACGAAATATATAGGCTTAGAAAGAAATTTCTAAAATATAAACGCTTCTTTCAAGAAGAGTGCACAAATACGAAATCCTTTGAAAAAGCATAAAAATGAAATTATCAAGTTGAAAATTGACGAGGCAAAGAAAATAGAAAAAGATATAAGATTACAATTAAAGGCAAAGGAAGAAACTTATGATCAACTTAAATCCGTGCTAGCTTGTCTAAGAAGTGAATTAGAAAACTTCCCTTAATATGAATGCAAATCCCAAATTTGAGACAACCTGCCAAATCTTGGAAGATATTATTAATAGCTAGAGATTATCATTTAAGAAAATAGGGCTAGGTTTTGAAGAAAAGTCAAAAAGATATGTTGATACACTCAAGAGTGCCATCAAAGAAGAAAATAGCAAAAAAGGAGAGTCATGAAAAGAGGAAGTAGAAAGATATGTTGAACTCGTGATAAAGCTTATCAAACAGAAAGAAACCAAGAAGAGCCAAGTTCCACTAAGATCAAGCAATCCTTCAAAGGACGATATAGACGGTTCAAAAAGGCACTCAAGAGTAACTTCATTTGTCATTATTTTACGTGGAGATATTTTGGCATAAGGCAATAAATTGTTGAACTCACATAAGGAATTCTACTTGGAACAAAAATAGGAATATTACCAAGATTGTTGATAGAAATCACAACTCTCGTACTCCGTTTCTGCACAATGTTGAATTTTATAAGTGCAACAATTATGGGCATACAACACGTTTTCGTAGAACCATCTTTGTAAACCGCCCAAGACAAGATGAAAGAAAAGAGACCCTTGTAGCACAAAAAGAGAAAAATTCAAAGCTATGAAAGAAAAAGAAGGAAGATAGAAAAGAGAGATCTATGTCAATGCAAGCTGCATTGCATGCCCAAGATGATGAACAATGGTGTGTGGATAGCGCCTGTTCCAGTCACATGATTGTTGAGCAAAGGAAATTTCTCAAATTGAAAGAGACAGATGGAGTAATTGTGAGTTTCGGAAAGAAACCATAAGTCTTGATAAAGGGAAAATAGAAATAAGTAATGTGTTGCATGTCAAAGGGCTAAAACATAATCTTTTGAGCGTAAGCCAATCATGTGATCAAGGCCATACTCTTTTATTTCATGCCAAAAGATGTCAAATCAAGAAAGAAGGAAAGGTCATAGCAGATTGAAGCAGGTCCAACAGAAGAATGGGACATATCTATTTTGACAATCTAGTCAAATTAGCAATACACAACAGTCAAGGACATGCCATGAATCTCTAAACCTGCAAATACTACTTGTAATCTTTGCCAACTAGTGAAGCAAACACGAATCACATTCAAATTGAAGGAATATTCAACGTCCAAGCCACATTGGAACTCATTCATACTTCCCCTTGTGGACTGGTTCAAACCAAAAGTATCTATGGTGAAAGATACTTCATGTTACTAATAGATGATTATTCTAGATTTACTTGGGTCACATTTTTAAAAGAAAAATTTGAAGCATTAGAAAAGTGCAAGATATTCAAGGCCTTACTTGAAAATGAAACTGGATTGAAGATAAAATGCCTTAGATCAGACAAAGGGGGTGAGTTCACCTCAATAGAATTTGAAGAGTTTTGTGAGAAAGATGGGATTAGGAGAAAATTCTCAGCTCTTAGAACACCACAACAAAATGGCGTTGTGGAAAGAAATAAGAGGACCACACAAAAAATATCAAGGACAATGCTCAATGTGTCTAAGTTAATAGATTCATTTTGGAGAGTAGTGCATACAGCAGTGTATATTTTAAATAAAGCACAAATCAGAGTCAATCATGATAAGACTCCATATGCATTATGGAAAGGAAGGTCTGCTATGGTCAAATACTTAAAGGTTTTTGGTAGCAAGTACTACATAAGAAGGAATGAGGAGGATTTTGGGGAGTTTGATGAAAGAGCTGATGAAGGAATATTTCTTGGCTATTCTTCACAGAGAAAAGCATTTAGGTGTTACAATAATAGGCTATATAAAATAATTGAAAGCAGAAATGTTCATGTTGATGATAACATTCACCATACAGATATGACTCAAGAAATGGATCTTATGGAGGAAAAACACTGCAAAGAGGAAGAAAAGGAGGCTGAAAATGAGAAGACCACTACACCTTCAAAGTTGGTTTAAAGATATCATCCAAAAGAACTAGTCTTTGGTGATGTGGATACATAAATCAAGACCATAAGAAGATTGGCAACCACACCAAATCATATGGCTTGAATTTCCATGATTGAACCTAAAGATTTTAAGGAAGCTAGCCAAGACACACATTGGGTAAGAGCCATGGAAGAAGAATTGAATCAAATAGACAACAAGGACAAAAATGTGATTAGTACCAAATGGGTCTTCAAAGTAAGCCAAATGAAGACGATCAAGTGGTGGAAAACAAAGCAAGATTGGTATGCACAATTGGAAGGACCCTAGTTGCATGACCAGAGACAATAAGGATGTTCCTAGCATATGCTACAAAAACTTTAAAGTGTACCAAATGGATATTAAATTGGCATTTTTGAATGGGAATCTAGAATAAGTTTATATTGAACAAGTAGAAGGATTCACTCTCTCAAAAAACAAGGATTATGTATATAAACCCAAGAAGGTCCTTTATGGATTAAAAGAAGCTCTTAGAGTTCGATACTCTAGATTGGACAAATACTTGTAAGACAAAGGATTCAAGAGAGGTGTAGAAGACAACAATCTCTATTTCAAAGTTGAAAATGATATCAATTGATTGTTGTAGTATTTATTGACAATATCATCTTTGGAGGTAGGGAATATAGTATATGTCAAGACTTTGCTCAAAGAATGCATCAAGAATTTGAGATGTCCTTTTTGGGTGAACTATCTGTCTTCCTACTACTACAAGTCTCTCAACTTAAAGAAAGATTCTTTATTTCACAAACTAAATATGCTAAGGAAATGTTGAAGAGGTTTAGGATGGAAGAATGCAATTTTGTAAGTACACTTAGGGTCACGGTGTAAATTAAGGATGATGAATCTTTTGAAGCACATCAAAAGCTCTACCAATCAAATGATATGAAGCTTGCTCTATTTGACATTCTCAAGGCTAGACATTATGTGAGTAGTTAGAATTGTGGCAAGGTTTCAAGAAGACCCCAAGGAAACACATGTCAAGCAGTAAAACGAATCTTCAAATACTTGAGAGGGACTTTGGATTTTAGATTATGGTACCCTTGATGTGAAGACTTTACTCTAAGAGCATATACAAATGCTGATTGGGCAAGTAGTGTGGATGATAAGAAAAGTACTGGTGCAATGCATTATTTTTAGGCAATAGCCTTGCGTCATGGCTGCGTAAAAAACAAGCATCAGTCGCCCTTTCCACCATTGAAGCAGAATACATAGCAACCGCGTCATGTTGTACTCAAAATATTCGGATGTTTGAAACTTTGTAAGCCATAAAAGTGGAATATGATCACCCAATATCCATATTTTGTGATAACACAAGTTGTATCAATATTTCCAAAAATCCAGTAATGCTCTCAAGAACAAAACACATTCCCATCAAATATCATTTCTTGTGGGAACAAGTTGCGAAACAACAAGTGAAGATGGATTATGTAACTACCTAAGAGAAAGTGGTAGATATATTCACAAAGCCTCTTCCTAGAGATACTTCTGTGTTCCAGGCAAAAGTTAGGGGTGATACCCTTTCCTTCCAAGGAGACCTATATGTAAGGGGGAATTCTTCATTAAATTATCATACCCCTTGGCCTTGATGTCGAAGGGGGAGAGATTGGAGAAAGGGGGAGCATGGAAAGCATTATCATATTGGGGGAGCATGGAAAGCATTATCAGCTGATTCAAATGTGACTATTTATGACAGATTGAGAATATTTTCACCATAATTAGAATGCTATCATTACACATCCAACAGAGTTTATGACACATACTCTAATAACAAATAATGTTATTCATGTGTGTATATCTGTAACAGTGAATACACAGAAAACTGTTTCACACAGCAACACAGAGATTATATTGTATTTTGCTGACCTTAAGGAAACAAGGTGTGCTTGAATCGTTAATCTTGGGCTCCATTTCCCTCCACTCCTATCTGAAGCTGCCCATAGGTTGAACTAGCCAAGGAAGTCCTCTATGTAACCACTTAAGGTCTGACTCTGAGATTGTAATGTGTCCAAACACCCTGCTGATTGTCTTCAGTCTCACGTCCTTCTTCAATCTGCCCTTAATGGCTCTGTTCTCATTAATAATCCAATGCCAATAAATTTGCATTTATCAGCCACATGTATTTGCAGCAACCAATGCCTCACAAATCCCATTTTTTACATTCAAATAATGGATGGTACAATAGGAAATTAAACCTCCCGCAAGTTTTCTTACTTTTCCAAGCAATGATTGGAAAAAATATTTTAATTGATTATTCATTCACTTCAGACAGACAAAGAATATTAAACCAGTCCAACGCTTCTTCCTTATTTCTTTTTAACAATATTTGTGGCTGACCAGAACTGACGCATGTCAGAACTGTCTCCTTGTGTAGAAATTTTCAAGTCCTTCCAAACACTTCCTAAATAAGACTCGAACCACAATATGAGACAATATGTCTTTGTCTTTTTTTCCCGGAACTTTTCTGCAGCGGTTCCTTTTAAACTTTTTCTTTGGCTTCAAATTGATTTGTTTTTTTCAGAAATAAGCAGTCCACGATTCTTCATAAGTCCGATTTGTGGCCACGTCTGCATGTAGGAAAAGATTTGTTTAAACCTCCGTTCTCAAACATTAAATCTCTTGCGTCCACAATATCTTAAAACTCCCTTATTTGGCTCAGCAACAACATTTAGAAATAAGTCTTCATCCACCAGCATTAGAAGTATCGACCTATTAATAAAAATTGAACTTCTATGCCAAAATAATACTCCAATCCCAGAATAGACTTTTCAATGGGAATTCATATGAAATAACTTTTTTGATCAGTAAACAGTTGTAAATTTTATTATTATTAATCGGGTTTGAATACTGGCGCGAAACAGGGGTAGCTACAAAGGGGAACCACCTCCCCATCCATCAAAAGCACCCCAGTCCAAGATTTATTAACAGATCATACCATCAGGATTTTTTATCAGCTCCTCCCTTAGTCTGGGAACGAAGGATCATATCGAAAGCTCCTCCTGACCTTGATTTCTTTCCCTTATTCCCTTTCACAACCTGTCATCCATCCTCCATCTTAGTATCCTCCTTTTGCCACTTCACAAAATCATCGCTTACACTTTGCCCTTCCCCATCCTGAGCAGGTCGGTCACCATCCACTAAAGCTGCAACATCATTTCAGGTCTCAGTACAACTAGAAGTATCAGCCCTTTCCCCCTGATTCACATGGGATACTTCTTGGTTCCTCATCTTATCCGCTGTCACAGACCTTGAATGAAGACTGTTGAACTTTTTTGGGGTGTTAATCCTGAAAGTTTGCAAACCCTTATCAGCTACCTGACCCAAAGCAATATTTGAGCCAATTTCATAATCTTTTTCCAACCTTGTCTTAGAGGAAGCCTTAAAACTCTCGTTCTTTTTCTCCACATTATACATCTCAGGGGAGCAATCCTTCCACCAAGTGGCCTGTTTAAAAGAGTTCTTTGTGCAGTTGGCTGCAACATGATTAGTCTGAAAACATTTTCTACATCTAAAGGGGATGCCTTCATAGTCCACAGGCTGCACCCAAACCCTTTTTGCCATATTTAAAGAAATATCAGCTGGAGGATTTTTTGACAAATCCATCTCAACTAGAATATGAGCAAAGGTCGTATGCAAAAAATCTTGAGAGCCCTCACCAACCCCTAAAAATCTACCCAAAGTATTCCCAATAGCCTCAAAACAAGAATCAAACCAAAATTGTAATGGAAGGTTTGACAATCTTTACCCAAACTAGAATTTTATCGAAGGATTCAGAAATCGGATCATAAGTTGGATACAAAGGCTTCAACAGTTAAACGCATTTCTTCTCTCAACACCAAGAAGATTCACACATGATCTTCTTGTCCTCCACGTTGTTGAACACTACCATGAAAAACCCTCGTGCACCAGGATAAATCTGCATCTCTCCATCTAAAATGGGGCTCAAATAAGTCGATATCCAACGATGAAGGTCTCCAAGACTAGGCCAAAAATCACTAAACCTCCCAATTAACCCCATCTTCCTGAAAAAACTCTCATTTGCAACTACTTCTTCAATCTCCCCATCTAAACAAACCACTGGCCTTTTCCTAGGAGGTTTGAGCCAAACTCGATCAGAACCCCCAAAATCCTCTGCCTTCTTTGTTGCCTCGTTAGTTATAATGCCCTTCACCTTTTTCGTAAAGGTGCCATTACACAAATTTTTGTCATCCCTTGAAAACTCGACTCCCTTGCTAGACACCTCACCTCTTTGAAAACCCTTGAAATTGCTTCTTTGCATTTTGTGAAGCAAGTGTACATCTTCCCTTTCATCGTTTGACAATCACTCAATCTCTACCACATAGTGAAATAGGGTCTCCGACCAACCTTGCTCTTGGGCTCACCCCTCCCACTGCTGCCATAGCTGATACCGGTCTAGGCAGAGCGAGGAGTTTAGCCCACATGCGAGCCCCCATACATTTGACTTCTGCTAGCACCGCATTTTACAGTAGGCACAACTTCATTTCGCAAACTGTCGAAAACCCTAGTCGCTGCAAGCGAAGGTTGCAGAAGCACCACAACCATTTTTATGACTCAAATGATAGGATTTAAATTCATATGAAATATTAAATTCAATAATAAAATCACTTTATAAATCAAACTTATTTAAGTCCAACGCTTACAACCTTTATAAATTAGCCTTCAGAAAATACGTTCACCCATATTATTTCATATCAAGTCTTCAATATAATTCATCAGAATATATGAGAATCGCCTCAAATACAACATTTGGACTTACAAATTATTTGCAAATAGAAAATATTAGCAAATACCCATGCATGAAACAACTTGTAAATGTAATGTGAGACACCTTGATGATATCTCCAACTTTAATTGTGTTTCCGTCCAATTCGAGAGTAATCCCAAGTGTTTTTGTCCTTAGGAAATTGAAATTGAAACAAGAAGCTCTGAGAACTCTTCCAAAGAAAATTCATAAGCCAAGCATATACCAAGCGTGCCCAAAATGAAGCCCAAGTTGCCTTTTTATAAACCTCCAATAAGACTCTTGAAATTCCCTTTGCTTGTCTCTACATTTTCCCTTGTTTAATTTTTAAATTGAACTTTGAGGGAAATAGTTATAAAGTGACATTTAGTAATGCTTTAATTTAATTAAGTTAATTAATATTAAATCATCATTGAAATATTTCATTTATTTTTCGACAATTTAATAAAAATTAATTTAATTAATGATCACTTTTATAAATTGGGGACATTACAATCCTCCCTTCCCGAAAATTGCTTGCCCTTAAGCAATTGAAAGTCCATCTCCTATGATCAAATCACATCTACCATCTATCCTCACCCAAGAACTACTAGCTGTTGAACCATAGAAACCATCCAACTCATCTGTAAATCAGATTACAAACCCATGTGTAAGCTGCCCGAAAAGTGTGGCCAGCAGTAATAAACCTAGGAACTGATCCCATAATCCAATCTTGTGACCAAAATTCATCACTAGAAATTGCACTTGGGTCCCAAATCTTGCAATCACTCCCATTCTCATTACTAGAGTCAGAAAGAACTTCCTTATCCAATTGGAAAAGTGGATTATCAAATGTCCAATCTGCACACAACACACACAGTGTTATCCACAATCTGAAAAGAATTTTCTGTTTCCAACTTAGGCCCACTATCTCATAGTCCCAATTTAGGACATTGCTCCAAGTCAAAAACTTCCTGAATTTCGTCAAGTTCATCAATCACCTGCTTGACTTCCTCTGCCATTTCTTTGTTTTCCTGCTCCCTTAACTGTTCATTGACAATAAGCTGATTTTGTGTTTTAGAAGAGCCATCTTCGTATTCTCCAATATCTCCTTGGTATCGTTAAGCGCCTTGGTGAGCTTACTTACCTCATCTTCCTTTCCCTTCAATTTATTAGCATACACTTCAGCAACATTTAAGATAAGATCCCTATTTGAAAGTAAATTCATATAATCAGATTTCATTGAACCAGGAGCTACTTTGACTCCCTCAAGTCTGTAAAATAAGAATCACCTTCCATGCATTTTTGTCTTCTTTCAATCTGAGCCTTCCAGTAGATGTCTTCAATGATCTTGTGAGTGTTATCATAATGTGCTAAGGCTGCAACTATCTTATCTTCAGTGACCTTCAATTGGCTCTTCAAATTATGTGATCAAATGGCCTATTACCAAAATCAACCTCATGTAATGAATTTTTTGATTTGTCCTCGAGATCATGCCATGGTAAAGATCTTTGATCAAGAGCAACAAAGTGACTTGGGGCTGCCACACAATAAAATTTCTGATTTTTCTTCACTTGTAAGATCAATACCACCATGAAAGACATCCAACTTACTAGTTGAGTCCTTGCATTCCTCAAGTATGAATGGTGGGACAACACTAAGGTCAATCACATAAGTACTAGTGGAAACCATACCTTCTCGTGATTCATCATTGTCAAGCTTTAAATCAGCATGCTCTATGAATACCTCTTGTGTAAATGCCTCGTATGTTTCTTCAATATTGGGTTGGTCTGATTGCATGGTTAAAGCAGCTGTTATGACATCATGTTCAAGGGATTCTTTGTCATAAGAAGATGCATGTTCTTCATTAGAAGTATTTTGGAATTCTAACTCATTGTCATCTTGTATTAGATCATCTTCTAAAGGAGCAATTTCATAACAAGTTTCATGCATTCTTCATGAAGAAATGGAGGAATCTCACATCAAGATTCATCAGGAGAACTCATCTAGATCACCAGCAAAAAGTTTAGTGTACTTCTCACCTAAAGCAATTTGTTCTTCATTCTCTCTCCTAGCTGGCCCATCTTCTTTTGCCGATTTATTTTCCTTGCTAACCCCACAATTGTGATCAGGTGTCCAAGTCTTCTAACATATGAAACAAATCTGCTCTCTTCTCATTTGATTCTTGCTCTTTTTGGGACACTCAATATCCTGCAAATTCAATGAGTTTAGTTTCTCTTCAATTACTGCCTCCTTTTTAGTTTCTCTGTCAAGCGCTGGTTCAATATTTGTTTCCCAATCACCTGCTGTAATGACATCTTTAACATGCTTTTCTTCAATTGCTGGTTTGAAACTTTGTTCACTTGTAGGCTGATTAGTGACTGCTGAAAACTCCTCATACAAATTTCTGCAAACTCTGTGTAAATAGCTAAGTTGCGGGTACGGATTAAGGTTTGAGATTTGGGTTTGAAATTCGTTCAAATTTTTTTTGGGTTGGGTTCAGATTCGTTTTGGGTTCATCCATACAAGAATATATATATTTTTTAGAAATATATATATATATATATATGCAGCAGCAAATAATCCATATACCACTATGCTAATATTAAAGCAACATAGCAAAATACATCACCATATATATTAATGTTTTTGTCCACATGACATAACAAAATGCCAAAATACACGACCATATCAATGTTTCAGTTCAAAAACAATAATGTCAACATTAATAATCAGCCATCACTGAGCAAATATAATCAAAAACCATCAAGCAAATCATCATCATTCTGCTGTTGCAAGTTAGAAGCACAAAAAGTGACGCTATAGGCCCATTTAAGGCCAAGTTTGTGATTGTTCCCATATTGTAAGCTTCACACATTAATTATCAGACTGGATGATTCAAAGAAAGCAGCTTTGGATTAGAGTGTATAAAGCCAAGATAGCAAACTTTGGATCCAGAATTATCCACAGTAAAGATCTCTTTAGATTTTGTTCAATCCATAGTTTTCTATACATGTTAGGCTATATGCATGAATTATGGTGTATTACATACATTCCATAATAGATCCGCAAAACTTTTATACATCCTTTTTCTTCTTCTCAAGTAACATTTAATTCAAATTAAATATGATTAGTAATTTGAGTATAATCATGTGCTTGAATCTAATTCTGAGTCTAATTTGCCAAAAAACACTTTTTGAAAAAGTCAACAAAAGGTGTTTTTCAACCAAATTCTCTCAAAATTCTCCAAAATTCTGTCCGGGTTCCTCTGCTGAAAACCAAAGTCGCCCAAAAGTCATCTGAGTTTTGCCAAGTTTCCTCTGAGATAATTTCCAGCAAAAGTCAGTCTCTGCGGCAGACTTTTGACAGAATCTGACAAGGACCAGACTTTTGAGAGAATCGAACCAGGAATTCTCAAGTCCAGGGGTGAATCTGGTAACTTAGGTAAATAGACCATGAGCTATCTTACGATATTGTTTCTTTGCCAAATTAGTCTTGTAGTGAAGCCTTGGATGTGAGTCCATGTAATCAAGGAAAGAGAGATCTCTTGTAACATATATAGGGAGAGTATCATATTCCTCAAATAGGCTAAGTATTTCTTCCCTTTTATCTTGCTGTGTTTTGGGCAAAATTCTTCATGAACTTTCCCATAGTAAGTCTAACTTGCTGTCCACAATTGCAATCTGCTGTCCTTACCCAACAAGATGGCAGGTTCAATTCTCTGATACCACTTTAGTGTCCTACCCCTGTTTGCTAGTATTTTTTTGCACTTTTTATTTCTCTTCACAAAGGTTTAATGTCCAGGCATAATGTCAAACACTTAGCATGCTTACTGTTGGTTTTCCATTTTTGCAACGAATCTGAAGCTTACTAGAATGTTGATTTTCACATCAATTTTCAAGGCAATTACATAAGTACTCAGCTGATTCAAATGTGACTATTTATGACAGATTGAGAATACGTTCACCATAATTAAAATGTTATCATTATACATCTAAGTTCTAACAGAGTTTATGATTACATACTCTATTAATAAGTAACCTTATTCATTTGTGCATATCTATAACAGAGAATACACAGAAATCTGTTTTGCATTCATCAGCCACACATATTTGCAGCAATCAATGCCTCACAAATCCCATTTTTCACATTCAAATGATGGGTGGTACCATAGTTCAAATTATCGCAGATATATCTGCGATAAATGAACTTATCATGATGCTTGGCGATAAAACACGTCAACTTATCGCAGAGAAGTTGCCAACATATCACAGAGAAATGTGTAATTTATTGGCGATAAATCATGAATTTATTGCGATAAATAAAAAACTTATTGCTTGCTCCCAGGTATTTGACTGTGACGGCCCAGCAAAAAGGCAAAAGCCATTTTTTTGTTTGGAAGAGCAGATTTGCAGAGGAGAGAAAGGGGTTGGAGGAGAAAGGTCATTTGCAGGCTTCTAGAGCTATGATATATCTGTGATAATTTGAACTATTTCGATATTGTAGACTGTTATATAATATATTAGAAAAGATGGTGTCATCCGTCCAGCTCACTTGGAAGGGGAAGAGGAAGATGTAGACTATTTTGATATTGTACTTGACACTTGTATTTGCTTATAGTTTTACAAAGACAATTTGTTATTTTTAGTTTGCTTCAGAGTTCAGACTATCAGACTATGGCCACGAGCCATCAACATTCCACATGAGGATGCGATTTTGTATCCTATTTGCATTTATATATATCTAGATCAGCTTGTTTGGTTTGTTTACTTATTTACTGTCTCGTTAGATGCATCTCCTTATTGAATTTTGCTAAAAAAAAACCATTTCTAATTAAACTTAAGCAATTTTTTAAGTTTCCGATATTTTCCCGAGATGTTCCCTACTTATCTCCGATATTTACCGATATCTTTTTTTTTTTTTTTTTCCCTTGGCGATATGTTGGCGATAATGATATTTTGAACTATGGGTGGTACTATAGGAAATTAAACCTCCCGCAAGTCTTCTTACTTTTCCAAGAAATGATTAGAAAATTTAATTTAATTGAATATTCCTTCACTTCAGACAGACAGAGAATATTAAATCAGTCCAACGCTTCTTCCTTATTTGTTTTTAACAATCTGTGGCAGACCAGAACTGACGCATGTCAGAATTGTCTCCTTATGTAGCAATATTCAAGTCCTTCCAAACACTTCTTAAGTAAGACTCGAACCACAATATGAGACAACACTTCTTTGTCTTTTTCTCCCATATCTTTTCTGCAGCGGTTCCTTTTAAAAGTTTTTTTTGGCTTCAAGTTGATTTGTCTTTTTCTGAAATAACCAGTACATGGTTGTCCATAAGTCCAATATGGGGCCACGTCTGCATGTAGGAAAAGATTTGTTTAAGCCCCCATTCTCAAACAATAAGTCTGTTGCCTTCTCGATATCTTAAAGCTCCCTTCTTTGGCTCAACAACAACATTTAGAAATATAATTATTTTGTATTTAATATAATATAATTATTGTATTTACTAATACTTCTTTTATTGCAGGTAGCTGTGAGAACACATTAATTGATTTCGATGATCCTCACACTTCTATTGATTGGTATAAGTATGAATGCATTGATTGATCAAGAGTTATCTTGATCGGTCATGCCTTTTAGGCATGCCCGATCAAGGTAACCCTTAATCGCAACTTTTCATAATCGTCAATACCGATCTGGATCGGTGTTATATTGTTAGCATTACTAACCGATATGAATAGGTGTTTTAACTCTTTGTAATTTCCAATGTTATACAACTCGATACTAATCGGTGCTTAATCCATTTAATACCACCTGATACTAATCCCACTCGATACTAATCGGCGCTTAATCCATTTAATACCACTCGATACTAATCGGGACATTGTCTTAAGATATTACGATCTCTTCATGATCGTTGCGCAAAAGTCTGTGTGCTTGATTTATTACAAATGATATATATAAATTGAAGTCTATCATTAGTCATCAATGAGATAGATGATTGAATGAGAGACTTCATTCATCTCTCATTCAATCACTTATCTTAACGACGCTATCATGTTCTAACACTCCCTCTTAGCTAGGGAAGATAAATAAATGACAACATATTTAGTATATAGCATCACATTTCTCACGATGACCAGTTTCCCTTTGTAATCTCATCATCACGTAATACAAAGAATCTTATCACCTAAACACGTGACATGAGGTATCACCAAAACATGTGATATAGGAAGTCATATCACCTAAGCACGTGACATGAAGTATCACCTAAACACGTGATACATGAAGTCATATCACCTAAGCACGTGACATGAAGTATCACCAAAACATGTGATACAAGAAGTTCATCAACTTGTGATGACAAGATATCACCTAAGCACGTGATATTAGTATTGCAAGCAATATCAAGGATAAGTGCATGAAGAAGTTAAATCCTCATCTTATCCAAGTTGTGATATGTGCACTGACATCTCCAAATGTCTTTATCACAACATTATCATGGCACATCCATGATATGCCAGAAATCACACATGATAACTGGTTTGATCATTATAAGATCATCACCTTATAATGACAGCATACAAGTGTTCATTATTTGAGAGATCGTCACCTTTTAGAAATGCACACAGGGGGTGAAGCCCATAAAAGTCATAACACGACAAAAGAAGTTTACACATTAAACATCTTATTTGTATATACATTTAAGTACAGATTTCAAAGCAAATTACATTTCAGTCGTACCAAGACCTTTTTTGAAGTGCTCAATTTTCACCCTGGAAAGTGGTTTAGTAAGAATATCTGCAGTCTGATCTCCTCCACAAATGTATTCCAACTGGATCACATTCCTGTCTACCATATCTCGCACATAATGGTATGGAATCTCAATATGTTTGGACCTGTCATGAAACACCGGATTCATTGAAAGTTTTATACAACTCTGGTTGTCACAATGAATAATTGTAGGTTTCATTGATTCACAAAATAACCCCACAAGCAACTTTCTAAGCCATCCTGCCTCTCGAGCAGCCATGGAAGCTGCAATGTATTCGGCCTCAATGGAATTCTGTGCAACCGAAGACTGTTTTCTGCAGATCCAGGATACCATGGCTGAACCTAGATTGAAACAATATCCTGAGGTGCTTTTCCTGTCAGTTACACTTCCAGCCCAATCTGAATCTGAGAATCCGTGCAAGTCCAAATCAATTCTCTCATACTTGAGACCAAGATTAAGAGGACCTTGTAGGTATCTCATGATATGTTTTATTGCTACCAGGTGTATCTCCTTTGGATCACACATAAAGTGACTCAAGGCATTGACTGCATAATAGATATCTGGTCTCGTGTTTCCCAGAAACATCAGGGACCCAATCATTTGCCTGTATAGAGTAGGATCTGCAATTTGTGATTCAATTGCTGCTTCCTTAAGTTTATGAAGGTTGGTTTCCATTGGAGAAGTCATAGGTCTGCAGTTCAACATCCCAAATCTCTTCAGTATGTCCAAGGTATAATTACCTTGGTTCAACACTATGCCATCAGAATTCTGCCATACTTCCAACCCTAGGAAGTAATGAAGGAGTCCCAAATCCTTCATGTCAAATTCTTTAACAAGGTCTTTCCTGCATTGATCTATTAGACGATCTTGACCCGTGATTAGCAAATCATCAACATATAGAATCAATATCAACATATCACCTTTGTCTTGCTTATAATAGAGATTTGGATCTGCATCATTCTTAGAGAAGCCTAGCCCTGTGAGATAAGTATCAATTCTTTCATACTAGACTCTGTGAGCCTGTTTAAGACCATAAAGAGCTTTCTTGAGTCTACATACATGAGACTCTGCATCACGAATCTCAAACCCTTGAGGTTGTTTTGGATATACTTCTTCTGTAATCTTTCCATTAAGGAATGTAGTCTTTACATCGATCTGATGTACTTTCCGACCTTTTGTTGCTGCAATGGCTAAGACTGTTCTTACTGAAGTGTATCTGGCCACAAGTGCAAAGGTTTCTTCATAATCAATACCTTCCTTTTGTGAGAACCCTCTAGCTACAAATCTCGCCTATGTTTTTCAATGTTGCCATCTGCAGTATGTTTGATCTGGAAGAGCCACTTGGAAGAAATAACAGATTTTCCAGCTGGCCTGGCAACAATTTCCCAAACATCATTTTTCACTATGGATTGGTACTCCTCAGACATGGCATCCTTCCATACTTGATGTTTGAGTGCATCTGATACATTAGTAGGTTCAGCTTTTGAAAGATCATTCATGAGGGCAACATAGCTAGTGAATTTGTTGGGCCTTTTGCTTTCTCTGAAGGTTCCTAAAGGGGCAGCATACTTCTGATCTTCTTCTATAGTTTTGGTGGCCCATAGAGGTCTTTTCTTGAGATTTTCTCTAGGTGGGTTTTGATTTTCACCTTCATTTTCTTCAAGATTCTCCCTCTGAAACTCAAGAGTAGGATCTTCATCTATGGTAGGAGCAGGAACAAGGATTTCACGTTTTATAGAACTCTGGGCTCTTTTGAAAGCTAAGTCTTCTTCAAAAGTTACATCCCTACTAAGTTCAATATTCCTCTGACTAGGTATATAGATTCTGTAAGCTTTGGCGGTTTCACTATACCCAACAAAGGTTCCTCTTTTCCAGAGAGCTCTAGTTTTGTCCTCTTCTCTTTAGGTATATGAATATAAACAGGGCATCCAAATATCCTAAGATGGTTGATATCTGGCTTTGTTTTAGTAAAGACTTCCTTAGGAGTTTTGTCTTTAATGTGGGAGCGAGGACATCTATTTTGTATATATACTACAGTGCTAGTGGCTTCTGCCCAAAGATGGGTATCTAGGTTCTGATCAAGGAGCATAGCTTTGGTAGCTTCTATAATTGTCCTATTTTTCCTCTCAGCTACCCCATTTTGTTGAGGATTATAAGGTACAATAAACTCCCTCTTAATCCCAATATGCTTACAAAAATCTTTAAACAAATTTGAGGTGTATTCCCCCCATTGTCAGTTGTTAAGGTTTTCACTTTATTTCCTGATGAGTTTTCAGTTAGGGATTTAAATTCTTTGAACCTATTAAGGATCTCTCTTGATTCTTTACATTTCAGGAAGTAGATCCGGGTCTTTCTAGAGTAGTCATCTACAAATATTACATAGTACAAAAATCCCCCAAAAGAGGGTACTGACATAGGTCCACATACATCAGAGTGGATTAATTCTAAAACATTACTTGTTTTCCTAGTACTATTTTGAAAGGATTCTGTAGTATTTTTACCTAGGGCATATCCCTTGCATGCACCTGAATGATACTGCTTTAACTTGGGTAAACTGTGACAAGGTTTCCCATAGATGATAAGGCTTTGAAATTCAGGTGTTGTAGTCTTCCATGCCAAACTTCATTAGCATCTGCAACTTTATGGATTAGGGCTAGGTTGGGCTCTGTGCATAGCTCATATAGGTAACCCTGTGTTTGACCAATGGTTTTGGCTTTCTTAATAGACGAATTCTTTGGCCAAGTCAACACTTTGTTGTCCATAAAGGTTACCCTATACCCATCATCCTCTAGTGCTGAGATGGAGACTAGATTCCTTTTGATGCCTGGGACATATAGTACTCTTGTAAGTTGTAGTGATATCCCTGTCTTCAGTTTGATGGTGCAGGTTCCAATTCCTCTAACTGGATGTGCAGAATCATCTCCGATTGTTACTTCCTCATCAGTCTCCTCTATCATGGAGTCTAACACTTCCCTAAATCCTGTAATATGTCTGGATGAACCACTGTCGATCACCCATGAGTTAGCTTTGTTTGACACTTGGTTTGAAAGTGCTAAGTATAACACATTTCTCGGATTCATCTTCTCCCTTTGTCTTTCTAGATCTGGCATATGTAGCTTGTTGTTTTGACCTTTTAGGACATTTGGCAACACAGTGCCCGAATTTGTCACACTTGAAGCATTGAATATGAGAGAGATCCTTCTTGGAGGTATTCTTGCCTTGATGACTCTTCCTCTTCTTAAACTATTTCTTCTTGCCCTTATTGTGGGAGTTGGTATTAAGAACTTGAAGGTCTTCATCAATATTCTTGCGGTTGAGCCCTTTCTTGGCTTGTCTAGATTCCTCTTGAAGACAATCTGCTCTAAGATGGTCGAACTTAGGGAATTTAGATCTGGCACTGATCCCTTGTACAAAGGTTTCCCAGGTGTTGGGTAAGCCATCTAGTGCTATCAGGGTTAACTCCTTACTTTCAATTTTATATCCAAGACTAGAGAGTTGATCTCTTAAGGTTGAAATTCTCATAAAGTAAGCATTGATGGATTCTCCCTTGTTCATGCTTATGTGATTCATTTGTCTCTTTAGTGCTAGAGTTTTACTAGTATTACTGATCTCATATGTGCTTTCAAGGGATTTGAACATCTGGTGGGCAGTACCATACTTCGTCAGAATAGGTACAATGTGGTCTCTTACTCCATCCACTATTATCTTCATAGCTTTCTCATTGCCATCATTCCAAGTAGTCTTTTCAGGATCATTTTGTGGTTCTTTAGTCTTTTCATTTACGAATGATTGTACTTTATTTTCCTTAAGTACCATCATGATCCTGAATTTCCAAGAGACAAAGTTTCTTCCTCCATCAAGTCTATCCTCGAATCTAATAGCGTTGGCCATTTGGAGAAATGCGACGTTAGATATGTTCTTGATTTAAATTTTTCACAAATTTGAAAAGCCTCAGATCTGATCTATTGTGGCTCTGATACCATGTAAAAGATCTTCAAATTCGAATTTAAGTATCAAGGTATGTAACAAGGTTTTCTCTTTCGTTTTCTTATTTTGTATTTCATATAATATAATTATTGTATTTACTATCACTTCTTTTATTGCAGGTGGCTGTGAGAACACATTAATTGATTTCGATGATCCTCACACTTCTATTGATTAGTATAAGTATGAATGCATTGATTGATCAAGAGTTATCTTGATCAGTCATGCCTTTTAGGCATGCCCGATCAAGGTAACCCTTAATCGCAACTTTTCATAATCTTCAATGCCGATCTGGATTGGTGTTATATTGTTAGCATTACTAACTGATATGAATCGATGTTTTAACTCTTAGTAATTTCCAATGTTATACAGCCCGATACTAATCGGCGCTTAATCCATTTAATACCACCCGATACTAATCGGGACATTGTCTTAAGATATTACTATCTCTTCATGATTGTGAATGGATTACGCAGAAGTCTGTGTGCTTGATTTATTACAAAGGATATATATAAATTGAAGTCTATCATTAGTCATCGATGAGATAGATGATTGAATGAGAGACTTCATTCATCTCTCATTCAATCATTTATCTTAACGACACTATCATGTTCTAACAAATTCATATGAAATATTAAATTCAATAGTAAAATCACTTTATAAATCGAACTTAATTAAGTCCAGCGCCTGCAACCTTTATAGATTAGCCTTCAGAACTTAATACGTTCACCCATATTATTTCATATCAAGTCTTCAATATAATGCATCAGACTATATGAGAATCGCCTCAAATACAACATTTGGACTCACAAATTACTTGCAAATAGAAAATATAAGCAAATGCCCATGCATGAAACAACTTGTAAATGCAATGTGAGATACCTGAATGATATCTCCAACTTGAATTGGGTTTCTGTCCAATTCGAGAGTAGTCCCAAGGGTTTTTGTCCTTAGGAAACTGAAACTGAAACTGAAACAAGAAGCTCTGAGAACTCTTCCAAAGAAAATTCATAAGCCAAGCATATATCAAGCATGCCCAAAATGAAGCCCAAGCTGCCTTTTTATAATCCTTCTATAAGACTCTTGAAATTCTCTTTGCTTGTCTTTACATTTTCCCTCTTCTAATTTTTAAATTAACTTTGAGGGAAATAGTTATAAATTGACATTTAATAATACTTTAATTTAATTAAATTAATTATAATAATACTTTAATTTAATTAAATTAATTATAATAATACTTTAATTTAATTAAATTAATTATATTAGGTCATCATTTAAATGTTTCATTTATTTTCGACAACTTAATAAAAATTAATTTAATTAATTGTCACTTTAATAAATTGGAGACATTGCAAAGAAGATCATTTCAGATTCGAGGAAGAAATAGATAAGTATTGCAGTTTTTGTGAAATATTTGCAATCAGATCATAAAAGGAACTATATAGCAGGTTTCTGATAGTAGGAACTTGTGATCAGTTCTAGAGTTGAATCAAGAGGGAGTTTATATAGAAGAGATTATATTCTGTTTAGCAGATTAATGATTAGGCTTATAGTAGACTTGTGTGAGAATTATTTCAGATTGACAAGGGAGCTGTGACTCTTGTGATTATTGTTTGAAATTTTGAATGAGGGGCTGGTGCCTCTAAAATTGTAAAGAAATTATTATTTATGTAAAAAAAACATATTAGTGTAGAAATTGTGATATTATGTTCATTATTTTTGAATAGTGTTTCTAACTGCAATTAAATTTAAAGAAGTAATTGTTATACTTATTGATCACCCGCCCCCACACTGCTCAGTATAACTGTGTGCTCAACTCTATTTGGGCTTGAGAACAGTATTTCCGTAAAGTTGGAGGCAGGATGATGATGTTGAGATCAGATTTTATATGCCATGAGCTTATATGTGGTTTCTAATGGCATTCATTGCCATGTATTTGATTGTATGTGGAATATCCCATTGGATTACAAATCAAACTGACTAAATCTGCAACTTGAAAGAGTCTCAAATATTATTCATATAATCATTTTGAACAATGGAATATGCAGATAGTTATGAGGTGATCGGAATCAAACAAAGTTGAAGCCAGTTCTGAGAAACAGAGAAGAAACTAAGGAATAGTTTCACCAGTGATTAAACATCCAGAAACATGATTGTGGCAATTTTGTCTAAAGCATTGTGGTTCTTCACTGCGGAGGTTTTGTTTCAATAATGGTAGTTCGTCCCTGATTTATGGGGTGGTTTTGCCTCAATCTGTCCAAAAGGAAAAGTAATTCTTACAAACGATTTCATTCCATGTTCTTTGGCACTTGGGCTTTCTGTTTAATCCTTGATGAGTTTATTTAGGCACACCTTTGATGGGTAACTGCAAGGTATTCATCAGCATCCAGTTGATGAAGTAGATTCTTGGTTGAATGTTTAAATAGTTGGTGATGTGAGTGTAGGTAACTGTGCATTTGGAGCAAGTTGCAGAGCACTTGCAAGCATTATGGTAGTGTTGAGCCGCTTTCTATTGTCTGTGAAGGCCTTGAGAAGGCAACAATCCTGTGATTTTACAAAGGAGATAGTGGAAAAGACAAGGTCTTACTTCTTTATGGTTCGCCTCACATTGGGATGCTCTAGGACAAATTACTTTATGTGGAATTATTATCTGTATGTTGTACAATCCTTGTTTTCTTTCATGCATACAACTATTTGCATTAGTTACAGAACTTGAGGAACTCGATTCTAAGAACTTCTTGATTTTTCTTAAGCAGATGCAAAGGGGATATGGTTAGTCAATCAATTAAGTTTAATTTCGAGAAATGATTCATCATTGGTGATTTAGCCATGGAATATCGGATATCCATCTTTATTACTGATCACATAACATGACAATACACTCTGTTCAAAAATATCAAACTGCATGACCATTTTAATTATTAATACAAAAATTGAAAGGTGGGAAGACACCAATTTTTAGCAACTCTAGCAATTGTACCACTTGTTTTATGCTGGATTCACAATGCTCCCATTCTCCCTCAATGGCAGTAGGGCTCCCGCCTCCCTGTTAGGACAGGGAAGCCATAGCCCTGTGGGGTGCTGCGGTTTGGTGGGGATTAGTGGCGTCAGATCTGCGCACAAGCAGTGGGAGAAGCAAGGGTTCCCTCACTCTAATTTCTGCAATGGAACAAGATTTTCCAGGAACAGTGCCAATGGACAATGGAGGAGGAAGGCACTGGGGTTTGGTAATGCTGTTAATGAGAACGGTGGCCCTGTAAATGAAATGAGCTCCACAGAGATGAACTTGGCTTGCCAGATGAAGAGTAGCTGTTTCAAGGGTTTTGAAAAGGGGGAGTCATCTCGGCGTGGGGCAGAGTACTAGGCAAAGGAGTACAAGGGTGCCCTTGGAATGGAGGCCAATGGTCAAGGGGAGAGCAGATCATTTGTTGAGGTGGCAAAAACAAAGGGGTGTAATGTAGGCAAGGGATCTGTATGGATTGAACCCCTCGCAGAGAGGTTGCAGGTATGTTTGAATGCAAAGATTGAAGAGGAGGTTGCTAAAAATGAAAACTTCTTCAGAGAGCAAGGACTAATCGGGAGGTTCAATGGTTTCTAGCTGAGTCTAGGGAAGCTTCATAAATGGATCTTAGAATATTGGAGCCCCATTTTAGATGGGGAGGTGCAGATCTATCTAAACTCTCGATGTTTTTTTGTGGAGGTGCAGATCTATCAAAATCCTTCAATAAGATATCCGTATGGGTAAGGCTCCCTAATTTGCCATTACAGCTTTGGTGTGATTCTTTTTTTGAGGTTATTGGAAACACTTTGGGAAGATTCTTAGGTGTGGATGAGGGTTCTCAGGAGTTTTTCATAGAACCTTTGCATGAATATTGGTAGAAATGGATCTTTCAAAAGTCCCTTCCGGCAGAATTATCTGTAGCAATTTCTACAGGGATATGGATACAACGTGTAGATTATGAACGAATTCCCTTTAGGTGTAGACGATGCTTCTAGACCAAGCATGTTGCAGCTGATTGCACAAGAAAGAGAGTTTATAAACAGGCTTCCTGGTGGAAGGAATGTTCTGAACAATTGTATAATGTAGAAAAAGGAGAAGATAAAAATGAAGAAATGATTGCTAATCCTATTTTGGAAAACACTCCAGTGGCTTCTGCAAAGATATCAGGATAGGAGGATGTACTGGGCTGTCCTGATTTGACTACAAAGACTCCTGAAAAATTTAACAGCAGCTCATTGAGGAGTGCTTACACTTCGATGATACCTAACCATAACATGTATCCTAGGAAGTCTGTAGGGGAAGATCATATTTCTTCCCCTAAGGCCATGGCAACCACTAGCACGGGAAATGCTGGGGCAGGCAGGGCAGCAATGTAAAATGTAGGAGCAGGCAAGGATCATGATGGTGATTCTTGGCTATGGCAAGAGGAGGCTGCTAAGCTGGAGGTGGGTTGGCAAGTTGTAAAAGGGAGAAGGGATAAAAGAACACAGAAAAGGGTTAATTTCAACATGGTTCTACACTCTCAATCTAAAGGCAGTCGCCGTCGGGATTCTTAATTGTATAACCTGTTAATGGGTTCTATTTGATTTTGCTTGTTTTCCAGGAGGTGGATCCCTTTTTGTATTCACCACTGGTTTGGGCCAGGCTAAAAACCCGAACATCTTAATAAAATAAGCACTTTAAACTGATCAAAAAAACAAAACAACTCTAGCAATTGTGATCTAAAGTTTAAAGAGAGAAATAATTATAATAATATTCATAGATGACCAGTAGTAGATCAGCAGGACTTGATAAGATTAGATCAGTAGGAACTGATAAACTAGTAAGTTAAAATAGAGAAATGATAGGTTAGGAAGACCCTAGATAGTGAAAATTAACACTAAGCACTGGGTGCTTAAGAAATGTTATCTAAGAAGAGGGGTGAACCTTGAGTGTTTAAACAAATAAATTTTGAATTATAAGGACTGAACATAAACAATAACAGCCTTGTGAGGGAAGGCTTCCAACATGGAGCAGATAGAGGTGGAAAGTGGAGATCAAGACAAAAGATCATTTGAGAAATGATAGGTTAGGAAGACCCTAGATAGTGAAAATTAACAATAAGCACTGGGTGCTTAAGAAATGTTATCTAAGAAGAGGGGTGAACCTTGTGTGTTTAAACAAATAAATTTTGAATTATAAGGACTGAACATAAACAATAACAGCCTTGTGAGGGAAGGCTTCCAACATGGAGCAGATAGAGGTGGAAGGTGGAGATCAAGACAAAAGATCATTTGAGACACATTACTATAGCAAGGCTTGGGCCAAGAGAATATACACCATCACCATCTCTCTCTATGAAGGAGCCAATGTAAACTCTAATCTTGATTATAGTTGAATTTCCAGAGCTTATCTTAGGGGAAAATTGGGTATTCCTCCTGTAACTTCTCAGCACATCCATAACTAATGAATCTAGGGTGGTAGAGAGAACCCTATTAACGTGCCTTTGTGACCAAGGTTGATAGAGTTGTATTTTTGAGAGGGAACCATTTTTGGTAAAGATAGCTTCACTGGATTGATTTGAGTGCAACCTTAGTGATAGATAAAAAGACAAGGTGTTTGTCTTTCTTCTTTTCGAGATGGAATTGGGAAACATTTTCTATTTTTGAGAGGGAATCATTTTTGGTAAAGATAGCTTCACTGGATTGATTTGAGTGGCAACCTCGGTGATAGATAAAAAGCCAAGGTGTTTGTCTTTCTTCTTTTCAAGATGAATTGGGAGACATTTTCTAAATATGGTAATAAAAACAAGACACAAACTTTACCTCATTTGTACTCTCGAACATTTGTTACATGTGTAGAATTTTTCTGCACATGGAAAGTTATAGTGAAGAGTGATTCTATGGTTTTAAAGTGGTTATTTAGAGCTCTGCTTAGTCAGTGTTACTCTTAATTGAATTTCATTAATTAGGAAGACACCAATATTAGAAGAAAACTGGTTGGGAAGAGATACTAGATAAATGGATATAAGCAGACTACAGGAGACCAGTATTTGCAGTTGTGAAAATTGCTCTCCTTTATACCAGTTACTTAACTAATAAGTTAATAACTGATCCTTTGAGGAAATGATCATGCTAGATCAACAATATGTGCATATAAAGAAAGGTAGAGATTTTAATCCTAGAAATACCAGTCCATCATTCAAGAACAATCCAGCCTTATAAAAATGATAGTCATATTAAATTTCTTGGAATTTGCAAAAGGCTTTTGACATCAACTATCTAACTTGTGTCATTCAGAAATTTTTTCTTGCTGCTGGTAATTAAAACATCCTTTGCTTTGGATATTTATATATGTGTGTGTGTTTATTATCAAGGCAGGGATGTTATTTATATTAATTTCATTTTCACTGCCCCTTGAGTTTGGGCCCCTTATGCAAGGGTCCCTCATCACGGGTTTGACAAAGCAAGAGCTGAATTTTCAATCCTGATTGAAACACACACCAAGGTTACACCAACAATGAGAGTAACAAGAATCTTTCTACAATGTGAGGTCCCATGTGTATCTCGATAAAGGGGGACATTCTCTCTTTACCTAATTCTCAACATTATCTTCTTTCCTATAGTAGGTAGTAACATTCTCTCATTACTACATTCTTAACATCCTCTCTTTCCTATAGTAGGTAGTAACATTCTCTCATTACTACATTCTTAACATCCTCTCTTTCCTATAGTAGGTAGTAACATTCTCTCATTACTACATTCTTAACATCCTCTCTTTCCTATAATTAGGTGAAATAAAGCTTTGAGTCAAGCATGCACACAGATCACATATGCTTGTAAGTAGCAAAGGACTGAAAATCAATTTGAATAGGTTCATAATATTAGTTAACCAATCCTAATTTTGAGAACATATCAAAGTAAATTTTTCTAAGAATGGTTCTGCATTGCATTGGAGCATTTCTTTTTTAAGTTTCTAGTGTATTTAATAGCACTAGTGCGTGATCATTATAAAGCAAGTATTTAATAGCACTAGTGTGTGATCATTAGAAATAAAGTCTTGCACTATGGATTGATAAAATCATTGAGAAGTGGGAGATGACAATGTGAAACTTGCATGGTATTTTGACTGTGCTTCTAGTGCAGCCATGCGTATTGTTATGTAATTTATCGCTCCTTAATCCCTTCATTTATTTTGTAATTTACAAGGATTTCCGAGGGGCCCCTCCCATTACATACTAGACAAAGTTAAAGGATACAAAGATACATTATTAGAGGAAAAACCTTCATTCGCATAATAGGAACAATGAAACAAGAATCGACATAAAGCTAAAAACCTAGATATCAAGCTAGGTTGAGGAAAAAATGACTTGGAGCAAAAGAGAGCCCAAAAAAACCAACATTATTTAGATGGTAAACTGCATGAGATAACAATAGAAGGCCGCTAAAAGCCTAAAAGTCTAAAACTTAGTCTAACAAAACCATAAATGTAATGTCCCCTATTGGGACTTTACTCGATTTACCCTAAAACTCCCAACTAGGGTTTGGATTGGGCCTGGAAATGGGAATTTAGTTGTCTCTGTAATGTTCCCTACTAGGAGGCTGCCAATTCCCAATGATTAACATATATCACTGTGCATTTAAATCAGATTAAGAAACAATTAATGATTCATAAAAATTGACAGTTAATATACTTAAGCCCCAAGTCCTTAGTTCTCTTCCAATCATCAACTCTAAGGAGGATTGGGATTTGCTTGTCATTGGGTGCTTGGACACCATTCTACAAGTAGGCTCCCTCAAGGCTTTAGGACCCTGTCCATATCCCATCTTGTGATTCACCTACCTTGTGAGGATTTACTCTGCCTCTCCCTATGCAACACCAACCTATCCTCTTAAGGGGCAATAACAAGTGATTAATGAATGGCTAGGAGTATACTAACTTTAAATGGATTATGAAGAGATATGTATGTATAAGTATAAATAACATGACATACATATGTACATACATACATACAAATATATATATATATATATATATTTGTATGTGCGTGCGTGCAATTTCACTATTACAAACTGATATTAAAGCTACAGTATAAATACTGGACCATATTTTGGTCCCTTATTCTTAATAGCATTCAGATGTAATATTCTATAAATCAGTATTGATGTATAGATGTGTTACAGCATACCAAATAAATATGGACTAATTTCCTTTCTGATCTGATGAATACCAAATATAATCCGTAATCCCTGATTCTTTCCCCTGGGATGAGTATCAAATATATTTTATACTCTCTGATTCATCCAATGGCGAAACTTATCCATTTCCACGTATAAGCAGAATGACTATATCAGCAGTTGTAATATACATACAGATTGGGCATATAGATATTTAGACTTCATACCTCTTAGCAGATGTAAATTTGTAATAATACAGTAAGAAAATATCTCTGTAGTTTCTTATTCGATATCTATCTCAGACTTATGATTTTTTTTCTTTCTCCCCCTGTTCTTGTTCTGCTATTCGAACTTATATCTTATAGTTGGAGTGACAAGTCATGTTGAAAGAGACATGACTCCCGCTTAACTGTTGTCAACCCTTTACTAATTGCAACTTTTCACATTGGTTTGAGAATTGTAATTGCTGATAACTAATATGTCAAGAACTTGTATTATGTCTTTTACCATTAATTGCATATGTAACGATATCCTTCGAACATTATCAAACAGACTGGCGATAATATAGAAGCAGCAGAAAATAATAAATATTGGTTCCCATCAATCCTCCACCACATCATTCCATGATTGTATGCAGAAAACAGCATTGTCCCTGAGATTGCCTATGGCAATCATGTCCTATATTCAGCAGCAGAATTAATATATTGTTGACCACCACAAATATTATCGCAGAGTTCGATCTGCCAGAACATCGGATGTTACGAGTATAAGGAGTTGCATATATCAAGCAACAGAAGCAGCATATATATATATATATATATATATATATATATATATATATATATATATATATATATTCCTTTGTGAGCAAAGAGATTGGTGGACAACATGATTAGGTTTTTCAAATGGGGGACATGACAATGAACATTGCCAAAAACCTGGACAAGGTTGTTACATCTCATTTACCAACTCTATGACTACCACATAGTGCCGCACTAGAACGAACTATGTATGGTACCCAAGCATGTCTAGGACTTGATCATTGTTGCACTAAAATATGGAATTTTAACACCACTCACAATCTCCATTAGTTGAGCAACTAGAGCATTCACCCAAAAGAGGAAGAGTGGAACTAAAGTTGATTTTTCTAATCCCATGTTAGTTAGTGATGTTTAGGTTAGCGACCACATTTTGCATATCATGGTAGAAGAGTCAAATATTCAATGACTATGGTTTTACCACCAAAAGCTCCTTGTCAAGAACTCTAAATTCACCCCTCAAAACTACATCCAACATTGAGGCTCAAAAAAAGTGGTGATTGGGATGATAAAGGAATCAAAAGTAATTCCTTAGGGAAGAGGAGCCTATACAACTAGTCTTTGATTGCCATGTCCAATATTTTAGAATCCAAATGAACAATAAAGTTCATGCAAATTGATGTTTGTCTACGAGATTTAGAGTCATTCATACACTCTTACCCTAACACACATTGTCCATTTCCAAAGTTTGTAGGTTAGAGCAATCAAAAGTTGCTTTTATTCTTATACCAAATATAAACCCAAAAGAGAGAGGGTCTTTGCCACCCCTTCTGTATGTGGGCCATCAAAAAGACAAACTAACACAAAAAATAGTATAGAGCATTGTAACACCGACGCGGGGGTATGGGGGGACACCATGATGAGTTTCGGGTGCGGGAAAAAAAAGGACCTCAATTTTGGGACGGTGGGGGGACGATGACGGGGGTACGGGGGGGGGAAGGAGGGGTGCTGCATACAATACATATAGAACTTGAAATGCTAGTTATGAAATATGAAATGATGTTTCAATATAATATACCAAATTGAAATACTTGAACATAGCAAAATTGGAACACGAACTAGAACCATTGAAAATTCAACATAGTAACATAGTACATACCCAATAGTAACATTCAAAAATCAAAATTCAAATTATCAGAAAATAGGATTTATATTAGTTCTATCAAATATCAATTATATCATAAAGAGATTACAATGAGTAGCATCATGCATGATATGAATCATGATCAATATCAAAATGAGTACAAAATCATGTCAAAATGACAAAATGTAGTGATGGGAGGACTCTAATCATCCCCCAAGCCAAAGTCCTCATCACAGGAACTACTGGACTCCCCATGCTCAGGTTTCGCCAAAGGAACACCAACCAACCCTACATCTGTTTCTGCTGCAAACTCATCCTCATCAATCTGATATGGATCCTCTAGCTCTACATCCCATTGTGGTGTTGGGCTCTCTTTGTATACGCGCTTCTCTACTCTCTTAGAGGTATGTTTGTTCCTCTTAATAGAGTGGATGAAGCACCCAAGCAAGTACCCCGAATGTCCCCAAGCACCCAATCACCCAAGTACCCAAGCACCCAAGTACCCCAGACGTCCCAAGCACCCAAGCGGTGCAGTGGCGGGTGTTTACCTGCTGGGGTAAACTTAGTATTGCACTGACATAGTACAGGAAATATAATAAACACAGAATATATTAGAGAATAATAAATACTTTCATTAATCATTCTGGACTGGCAATTACATTTACATAATAATGATCATACAATAATATCTCATGTCCAACCTCCAAGAGAGTATATAAAGTACCCGAAGGGCCACGACCGAAACGTCATGACGTAACTGTCTAACCTCTCGGTCACTAACGAACGAGAGTAACATAATACTTTACTAACATAATAACCCGTACATACAATTATCCCGACAACATCATCCCCCCCAAAAAACAAGTCGTCTCCGACGACTTACAACAATAGGGAGATGAAATACACTATATAGAATAAGAAAATCACTGAAGAGAAGGGGCGGAGGGCATCCTTGAAAAAGCTGAAGTGCCGCCCTCCCCATCAACGTTGCGTCGTTGTTCTCTTTTCGTCCTATCACATTACTCTCGTGCCAGTACCAAACTTGTCTCCAAAACATACTTTTCAGCTGTAGCCTCCGCTAACACAATACTGTCTCCCTAGCCAATCCGACTTCGATAGCCACCTAGGTTGCCTTCTCTGCTTCCAACTCCTGGGTACGCTGAGCCAAGTGTCGCTCTACTGCCTCCAACTGGGTGGTCAGCTCCTCCCGAGCTCTCTGTGCATCCACCAAGACAGTCTCCCGTCTAGCCAACACCTACTCCAAGTGCCTCAAAGCGTAGTACCCCTCTTCAAAGGCTTTCTCCAGTGCTCTCTCCACTTTTCGGATACAGACGCCCCCTGCCTGCAGCAGCTCTGGGTCTCTTCAACTGGTCACACTCTCTGAGGACTGATAACTGAACCGACTGGGGGTCTAGGGGGCAACGCCCCCAGCGGGGTCGAGGGGCAGCGCCCCCGCTGCCAAGGCCAATTTAGCACCTTCAAAGTCTATGAAACACACCATTTTCGTGATTTTCTTCTGATCCCATGCTCTTTTCTGCAAAGCGCTTATGTTTTCCTCACTACCTGCTTATGCCCTTCCCTTCGGTACCATAAGTTACTCATTTTGAACTGTCTTGATTTGTCGTCGTTTTTTTTTTTTTTTAAAACCTCTCCTTGCTCTGCTGCCAGTCCGTCCTTGTTATTTTTTTTCAATGCTCAGGCCGAAATGCAGTCGTACATCCCTTGGGTGGTACTCCTTGTATGCATCACAAATTCGTACGGTTGATAGCACTTCCCTTGCCTACGTGCGACCATACAGTGACTTTTCAGTAATCTCTCTGGACCGTACGGTCAATGATACCGATTCGCCTATCGTACGGCTCCGTACGGTCTCCTGTCTATACAAAACAATCCACTAATCGCTCGATGCATATACTCGTACGGTATGTATTATGTCACTTCCTCCTATAACGGTACGACACCTCGAAGATAATTTGTATGTTCCGTACGGTATTGTCCATTGCTGGCGTGCGGTATGGATGCTGTATGGTGCTCTTCCTTATGCCTTTTCCTTGCCGTACGACATCTAGCTTTGTATTGTTCTTTACCGTACGGTATGCACTATTTTATAGTCTTTGTGGTCGTACGGTATTTTGCCGCTCACGTGCTGATGGCTGTACGGTGTTTAGTATGTTCACTTCCATTTTCCGTACGGACTTTTAAAGTAAACCGTCCTTTGTTATCGTACAACAACTAGCACTTGCCCCCTGCCGTACGGTCTCCTTATAGCATTTGTTTTTTCTTTTTTTTTATACTCTTTTCATGCCGTATGGTGCCGTACAGTTTTGGTTTTTATGGTGCCGTACATACATTGCTCTTTCTTTTTTTTTTTTCAACTTTTTCAATTTTTTTTTCATTTTTGTTTTTCAACTTTTTTTTTTTCATTTTTTTTTTCCACCGTACGGTCATGCATAGCCGTACGGGTATTTTTCAATTTCTTGTCCGGAGGCTTCTTTGGTCGCCCGTACGGACGGCTCTCGAGTCGCATCCCTGACCACTCGAGTCATTTTCCATCCTCTCGGTTGCTCTGTCCCTCCTCTCGGGTCCATCTTCTCCGAGTAAAGTTTCAATTTGGTCCCATTGCTACCGTCATGTATCCGTTCATCGAGAGTCCACCGAGTGTGCAATGGTTCCCTCTCCTTGTCGCCGAGTCCGTTTTCAATGGCGATCCAAAAGCTTGGGACCATAAATGCTACAGGGACCACAGCCTCTTGCCCGTACATAAGAAGAAAAAGGAGAATCAAGATTTTGAAGACTGCAGTCCTCCACACAGGATTCCAGTTGTCTCCCATAACGATGGGTTTCAGATTTCTCTCATCCCCAAGATTTATTTTTTCCAACTTTGCTTCTTTGTGCCAGATGGGTTCCTCCTTCCGAAACTCCTGGGCAGGGCTTTCTTTCCTTTCGACTTCCCCTTCTCGGTATGCTGTATATTCCGGAGGGAACTCACTCTCGGCTTCCTCAATCTTCAATATGTTGCAGGACGGCGGAAATAATTCATAATCACCCATTTGCCAGTGGAATAGACCGTCCATCGAATCTGTATCATCCTCCACTTTCAGTATCCCTTCGGCATTAGGTTCCATGTTTCCTTCCTCTCCGCCCATCCCGTCGTCTGACTCTGAATCGGATGCCATTTCCTCCCCAACCATCTGCGTGTTGAGGTCCACTACAAACTTCCTTCCCCCCTTTTCAAATGCGAGGGTGTTTTTCTTCCAATTATGATCGGCTCGGGCCGTCACCAACCACCCTCTACCCAAGATGGCATCATACCCCTTTTGCTTAAGAGGGATTACAACAAAATCTAAGGTGAAAGGCTGGGTTCCAATAGTCACCTGCTGCGCCATCAGTGTACCGAGAGGTTTAATACCGTGCTGGTCGGCCCCCAATAAATTGAAAGTCGGTGGCCACAGCGTCAGTTTCCCCAAGCTTTTCCAAGTTTCTTCCGGGAGGACATTGACGCCCGACCCACCGTCGACAATTGTGTTCGTGAGGATGGTACCCAAAATACCCATCTCCACCACTGCAGGATTCCGCCCATTATTTATCGATAGCGTCATGGGGTCGGCTGCAGAGCCACTCGTGATCTCCGTTCGTTCAACCGTGCTTGCTGGAATGTTTTGCCCAAGGAATAGAGCTGTTTTGAGATGCGGCATCGTTTCCAATAGGTCCTTGACCTTTACTGGTACCTCCAATTGCATTATCTGCCTTAAAATATTTTGTTCGGCCATTGCTTGAGTAGAAATGCCGACATCTGTGGAGTCCCTTCGGTCCTCCATACCCTTCGCGATCTCAGCCTTCGCCTCGAGCATCCTTTGTTTCTCTATCGGAGGGTGAGGATATGTGGCCTTCTTCATTTGCCCGCGTGTGATTGCGAGGACCTTCTCTGTGCCCCCTCGTTCCATGTCTAGGATGTTGCAGCCGGGCTTCGGACAATTAGCATCCTCATGGTTCCCCGGTCCGCACCACCGACACAGTTTTAGTGGAGCGGTAGCCTCATTTTGACAGTCACGGGCATAATGTCCCCATTGGTTACAACTTCTGCACTGTATCATGGGCCTCCCCTTCGCGTCATACTGGACCCGCGTTTGTTCTCATCATTGCCTCGGCCTCCCCGTCGGTTGTTTCCATACCCGCTGGATGATGGAGCATTTTGTTGTCCGCCAGTACCAGACGTGGAAGGTTGCTCCTGTGCATAGAGCACTTGTTGATTTCTCGCCCTCAGGTTGTAGGGACATTCTTTAGTGGAATGTCCTGCAATTTGGTAGATATCGCAAAAAGCCTTCTTCGGACAAGAACCTTTTGTGTGGCCTGCTTCCTTGCAGTCCGTGCACCACACCGTATCTTCTCCTGTCTTACTGGTACTTCCCTTGGCGGCCTTGAGTTCTTTCATCATTCTTTCAAGGTCTTTTTGCAACGCGAGCACTTTCTTGCTCGACCCATCCTCACTGCTTTCAGTCTCCGAGTCATCGTCAGAAGATGACCTCATCTTCTTGGAGGTCTTACACTCACTCTCTAAATCCATTGCTCGGTTGTATGCATTACTGTACGAAGTAGGTGGAACCATCTTCATTTTCTTTCGTAGGGAGGTTTTGAGTCCCTCTATGAACCACCTCTTCTTCAGTTCGTCCGCTGGGGCCAACTCCATCTTCCCGATGAGTTCTTTGAGTCGCCGTCCGTACGCATGGACGGACTCATTCTTCGCTTGCTTAGTGTTGTAGATTTCCGCTAATATCTCATTATCATCTCGTAACAATTGAAACTCTGTCTAGAAGGCCTTTTTGACCTGGTCCCATGTTGTCAGGCTCGTCTTGTCAACATCCGAGTACCAATCAATGGCACCTTCCCTCAGTGTTGCAGGGAACTGGCGGATCCATTCATTCTTGTCAGTTACCCCGTGCGCAGTCCATATAGTTTCGCACGTTCGGCAGTGCCGAACTGGATCTTCTTTCGATTGTTCCGTGAACTTTGGTAACTTCTGCTTGTTCACTGCCATGGTTGGCCGCAGTGGAGGCGGCGCGCTGATGCCACTCGTACCCGCACCTCCTTGAGTACTATGTGTATTGTTCACCGATGGCACTTGCCCTTGCGGTAGTGTGACTGGTGGGACCGTACTGTGCGGGGTTCTCGGTTCCAACGGAGGGTCTGCTGGTGCGCTCGTGCCACCCTGTGTAGTATCACCCTCTCCGCCGGTTTGGTTCTCTGCACCTGGTGTACGGAGACCCACCTCAAACCGTACTCTCTCCTCTTGGAGAAAGGCTCTTCTCGCCCGTGTCTCCTCAAGTAACTCTTCCCGACTCTGCACTCTCCGTTTCGAAGAAGTGAACTCCTCTTTGGCTTCTGCACCCTCCGTACCACTTCCGAGGTCCCCTTCGGGCAACCCTCCGGCAAGCTGGTCTTTGGCAAGTTGCCTTAGCCTATAGCGACGTTCACACTGCTGTGCGGAGATTAGAGCTGCGTGTGCGGCCTCTTCGTCATCATTTCTCACTTTTCTATTTCATCTTTATTTAAAACATTGGGCATAAATCCTTTCCTCACTTCTCTTCCCGAGTACGTCTAGGCAGCGGCGCCAGATGTTTACCTGCTGGGGTAAACTTAGTATTGCACTGACATAGTACAGGAAATATAATAAACACAGAATATATTAGAGAATAATAAATACTTTCATTAATCATTCCGGACTGGCAATTACATTTACATAATTATGATCATACAATAATATCTCATGTCCAACCTCCGAGAGAGTATATAAAGTACCCGAAGGGCCACGACCGAAACGTCGTGACGTAACTGTCTAACCTCTCGGTCACTAACGACCGAGAGTAACATAATACTTTACTAACATAATAACCCGTACATACAATTATCCCGACAACAGCGGGTGCGGCGACGCTTGGGCGGCGGCGGGGGTACTTGGGTACTCCAAGTACTTGTCTCGGGGACGTTCCCGCACCGGGTACTCCAGGGTTTTAGGCCGGGTGCGCGTCCCCGGGTTTCACTGGTATAGAGAACCCACCAAAGTTAGTAAGCCATAAGCATTGAGCTTGGCCAAACAACACAACAAACCATGCTACATTGTTAATGGGCGTGACAAGAAACAACTCTTGATGATATAGCCTCTGACACAAGGCTCCATGTCTGGCCTTGAAGGAATGTCATATGACCACTTATTAGCCATATAAGGATAACTTGATTGCCATAAATACACAAACATGCCATAAGAAGGCAGAATCCTTAACTATAAAGCAATCTTTCTTAAAGACATCTCAATGTATGGGCTTTTGCAAGCCCGCATCCCATTAGGATGCAATTATGATGGCTTTTCATTCTGAATATTATCCTCCAAATTATCCCAAGCAGCGATATTTCTAGAAACGAGATTTGTCATTTGATCAATGTCTATACCATGATTAGCAATAAGATTTATTGCTTGAGTCTCCTTTCAATATTAATGGAAGAAGCTATTGTATAAGCCTTAGTCTTAGTTACCTTGGTTCGCCCCTAGACCCCTCCGGACCAGCCTAGGTTCGAATTGGTACTTGGTTTTGGTCCGGTTCGCCTAGGGTTCGAACCCAGGCAGGCTGGTTCGTCCGGGCCGAACCCAGGGCAGACCCAGGCAGACCAAGTGCGAACCAGGTACATTTTCACTGAGAAACATTCTATAATTTAGTGTGGAAAACAATTATTACAGAATTTGAATAAGATTTTCAACATTACAAAACAAAATCTGTTGAAGTTCATATATTTATTACATCAAATTAAACTAGCCCTCACGATTTCTTCCAGTGAAATTTTTATATCCAATTGCTGATAATGACCCGTCTGATTAATTGGAAGCTCTCTATAGTGATAAATCATATTTTAAACATTAAACAATATCTTCAATATGTGAAGGGAGTTGCCAACTACTTTTTTAACATTTATGATTTTTCAAGTAGGATGTTAATTAATAATTACAAACAAAAAAGCTCTTTGTACAGTGAAAAAGTAATAAGCATTTGAGGACTTGGAAAGCAAGAATGTTATTGATGCAGCTATATCCATTGGCATTGGCACTATTTCTGAATCAACTAATGCCTTTGATGATGATGAAGAAGAAGAAGAATAGATAATCCATTAGATGATTGAAACCTAGTATAAACTTCCAATTGTTGAAAGTCAAGACTCAAAACACTGATAATTGAACTCAATATTATTATTTTAATATTTTGATGTCGATATGATGCTATGATTACAAGTTTATGGTGTTTTTTTGTTGTTTTTATGATACTATGTGACATTCTAATTTTAACTCATGCTTCTCGGCTAGCTAGTCAGTTGTTACATGTACCTTGAGACAAACTCGAAATGAAAATATTGAATCTCCATCCACTGTGAGATCCTTGCACCTAATTGATCAGGCAATATTAGAACTTCAGCCTCATTGTTTGATTTAGATTTAAATTAGCCATCACCTTTTGCATATCTTGGCAAGAGAGCCATATTAAGAACCCTAAATCAACCCCTCAAAACTTAATTGGACATTATGGGCCCTAAAACAGGTGATGAGTAGGATGAGGAATGAATCAAAAGTGACTGTCTAGGGAAGAAGAGCCTACACAACCATTTATTGATCACCACATCCAAGACTTTACAATCCAAGAAAGCAGTAAATATTGTACGAGTTAATGCCTTGCTGTGACATTAACAAAGTCATTGACACCATCGTTCTCCGACACAACTAGTCTTTGCTCACCATGTCTAAAAATTTAGAATCCAAAGAAGCAAATTTTTTTGTGTGAATTGATGCCTTTCTGTGACACTACTAGAGTCATTCACAACATCATCCTCTAACACATCTTTATCTATTTCAAAAGTTTTGGGTAAGAACAACTAAAGTTGCTTTTAGTTTTGCAGTAGATACAAACTTACAAAGGAGAGGGTCTTGGGGACCCTAATTTTGTTTGTGGGTCATGAAAAAAGAAAACCAACACAGTAGACAACAAAGACCACCTACAAGGGCCAGAAAACCATAAGCAGCAAGATTGGCCAGAGTACATTGTAAGCCACACCACATTGGGAATGGAAATGGATCTATTTATAGTCCATGATAACAAGGAATCTATTTTTGGGTCTACAAATGACTTATAATATACGGGACTGCCCTGTTCTCGATGCAAGAGGCACCTAACTGTGCTACAAATGAGGTGTACATACATTACCCTGCAGGATTTGAGTTTGTGACCTCTCCTTCAAGAGAATAAGTTCACCATCAGGCAAAGTAAAAAAAACTCTTGATGATAAGCCCCTCTCACATGAAGTATCAATAGCTTTCATAAAAAAATGGGCACCAACTCAGATTACATAAGTGAGCACCAACTCACTGAGAGCAGCAACTCTGAATACATAAGTGAGCACCAACCCTCCTCAAAGCACCGACTCCGATCAGCTGAAGCATCGTAAAAATCTCTTTGATGATAAGCCTCTCACATGAGGCTCTATGCCTAGACTTGAATGAATGACATGGTCGCCCATCATCCATCAAACATATCTAATCATAACTTGATTGCCCTAAATACACAAACATGTCATTAAAAGGCAAAGTCCTCAAGTATAAAGAAATCTTCGCAAAGGACATCTTAATGCACTGGCCTTTGTATGTGCACATCCCATTAGGATACAATTTTTGCGGTTTTCCTTTTTGAATAATACCTTAATAACTATCCCAAGAAATGATATTTTTGAAAGGAGACTTGTTATATGATCATTGTCTATACCATATTTAGCATTGAGATCTGCTGCCTGATTCTGCTTCTGATAGCAATGGCAGAAGGTGACATTACATAAACTTTACCGTAACAGTTGAGCTGCTGCTAGGAGAGCCTTGGCCAGCCAATTATTGCAAGCTCCTTGGAACAAACACTAAATAACAATTGCTGAATCTCCTTGCGCAATCAGATTCTTGCACCCAATGGTCTAGGCAATATTCAGACCTTCAACAACTTCTGTCCATTCAGTCTCATAATCTGATTTTGATTTGAGGAAAAAAGAACCTGTAACAAAGTTCCCTTATCTCTGATGATAAACCCAACCTATGCTTTCATTGAGTTGCTCTCTAGAAGCACCATCAAAATTTAACTTAAGGCAGGGGAAGGCAGATCCCATTTTGGTGTTCTTGCATCTGTTTTTTAATGGGTGTCTTTGCTCCCTAAATCGGTACATCTTCTTGTTTCATGATACATGAAATTCTTACCCACAAAGTATTTTAGTTTGTAAGAAAATATCATATATGGCCAAGTTAAGGGAATTGACTATGTTAAGTAGAATTTGGGCTAGCTACACTATGGGAATGTCTTCCTATCTATCTTCCCACAATGTGTCCAATATGTTTGTCTATAGGGACGCTTCCAGAAAATGTTGTATATGAACAGATTATAACTTATTTGAAAATTGTGATAAAAATAGAACTTTGTAGGTTAAATATTGTTTTAAAGCAAGTTCAAGGTTTCATGTGGATATACACAAGGCCACGGTTCAATTTTTATTATGGAGTTTGTCTATATATAGGAGGGGGCTTCTGTCTCTGAAACGGTGGCATTTATTATTTTTATGCAAAATAATGTGGTTTAGGCGGATCAACTCTTTATTTTAATTGAGATTGACTTCTTCACAATTGGGAGTGACCTGCCTAAGCGCTTTAGCATTTTGTATACTGTTGTGTGAGTGGTAAAAATGGGTTGGCTCAAGTTGCCTGAAATTTCTATTTGTTGTTTCCCAAATTCAGCATTTGTCGGGCAGAGTTGTAATGTTTTCACAGCTATAAAGTGTTCTTTAGGTTGTATGTTATTCTTTCACTAAACTCAGCCTATTTCAGTTCCTGCAATTGTGGAAGGCTGCATAATTATATGATTCAGAAAAATTGAAGTAACATTCTTTTCTTGCAATAGTTAGTTTTTTTTTCAAATCCATGTTAATAAAGACTAAACATAAATATTTCTATGGTGCATGATTTATGGTCTATGTATACTATTATTTATTGCACTCTTCATTTATGATGCATATATAGCTGTTTTGTTCTTCATGTATGATGTATTTATGACTAGACTGTCAATGCATTTGACAATTTGGCATTGTGCAGGAGTTGCCTTTTTTCATCACTTAATTAAAATTATGTAACACAGAGACCATTGGAAGTGTGCTTAGCATCAGTTTTGAAGGTTGGTGCGTACCACTATGGTCTATGACTCTATGGATGTGTTGATGTTTGGATTACGGTCACAAAGGCTTTGAGCTGGAGGTGGGGTATTTTGATGAACTCGATGTGACTATTGGTTTTTAGCTTGCAGATTTGTTTTGTCATATTGTTACGAAACGATATCCAGCTTACAGTTCATGATAATTTTGAGCTTGGTTTTGATGACGATGTGAATATGATTATGTACTTTGCATGACAAGAAAGTCTGCAAGTCCATGAATATTAACAGGGATTATAACTATTTAAAATAAGTTGTACATTGCATCCTATATATATCTACACACAAACAAACCCACACAAACATATATGAATCAGGCCTAGATATACACATAACACAAATATGTATTATATTAGTTTGAATGTAATTTGTATGTTTACAGTTTCTTCTCTGTGCATTAAATAGAAGACATGAATCTGCATGGTTGAAGTTATTTATTCCAGGAAAAGCATTCTTCATCATGATTAAAAAATAGTGTGGGAATTGATTTTATCTTTTTACTCCCATTTAGTCACCGTAGCTTATTTGCCATTGAGTTTATTGTTGTCAACAATTAATGTTGTTTGCGAGCCAATTTTACTGACATGATTTATGTTTTTTTCTCTTGGTAAAATTGTGAAGTGTGCATTGGATACTGGGCTATTGGAATATGATCCATGCATCTATTGTATTATTGTATTACCTTTTGGATGATCTTGCATTATCCATTCATAGCTTTGGCGGAAAGCTATAATTAACATTTACTGCCAACGCAGAGTTCAAAAACTGCAAGTATCAAAGCTTAGTAACCGTCAATTATTATGTATGGTACTCAATAGGTTGCCCAAAAACAAGTGACCAAGTTATTATGTACGGTACTCTATAGGATGCCCAAAAATGAGTGACCATGTTATTATCTCAGTAGGTTGCTCAGCTAATACATGCAATGACACTTAGAGAGCTGCCAAAGTTGAAAGATGGCGCTATGGAAGCTGCACCAAATTGGCTGCTCAGACCTAAAAAGGAAGTGATGTAATAGCTGCCAAAATGCAATTATGATGTTGAAGTAGTCACATAGCTTTGATGCAAATTGAAAATTCGGTATACAAGCAATTCCTAAATCGTTCACCTATTCAACTCATGATGTAATTCAGCAATGGTTTCCCATCAATCCTCAGTTGTTCACCAAATGAGATGTGATCACCCAATTTTGATTAAGGGCTTTTGGTCTGAGATTGCCATCCTTTAATCTCCAATGGTAGTTGAATTGATGTCTAAACTAATAGTGGGAATGAAATATTAAACAAGCATGCATCCTTTGATAAAATAACTTTTTCTTATATATAGGCCCCATTGAGTGTCCATCTTTTCCCTCCCAAAAAAAGTCTTCAAATTTTCAGAATACCTCTTCTCCCTCTGGTCACTTTATGAAAGTATGAAAAACATAACTCATTTAAAAGTTATATAATAATTACTCTAACATTATTTCGCCTAAGCCATAGGAAATGTGAAACAGGGTTTTGGAACTGTTGGGTATATTTTAGGTTTTCTGAGGTTTATGCTCCAGGTCTTGTTTTAAGTGTCCATGCTCATGTCTTCATCTGGCTTAGGGTTTTTAGAGCTTATCAAAACTTGTCATATTTGTGTTTTAAACCCTTGCCTTAGACGTTTTTGCCTTGAATTGGTTAACTCTTTGGTTAATTTTGAGTGTGCCCTAGTTCTATCTATTCACGCGTTACTTTTTGGGTCACTTAAGTTTTCCTTTTTGCACGCGGTCATTTTTCCTTGTTCGCTAAGTCGCTCAATGTTTTTCCTTGTTTTTAAATCTTCCAGCGAACTGGCAACGGTGATGAGTCATTTGTTAAGTTTCCCTTAGTCGCTGAATCTCCCAGTTTATGTCACGGTCATTGTTAACATCTAGCATTTCAGCGACTGTGTAATCTCCTATTTGCTTGATTCTTGGCGGTTTCTTTGAAACATCTAGCGACTTGGCGTAGCGGTTATCTCTTGTTCTCTTAATCGGGCAGCTAAGTTCAAGATCTTCCAGCGATCCAGCGAATGCCGTTGATCATCTTTGCAATCGACGGTCATGTTTTAATCTCACAAAGACTAGGTCCTACACAAAGACATTTGGCGATCTAGCGACTGAGTCATGTTTTCATAATCTCTAAGTTTGGTAGCTCTGACAAAGAAATTTGGCGGGGGATAAAGTTTACTCCAGCCGCTTGATCTCGAGAAAAGATGGCAATGCTCTAAATTATTTGGTGACTACGTGAGTGAAGTGTTCGCGGGATCTCGAAATCAAAAAGTGATGCTCCAAATCTTTCAGCGACTTGGCGAACAAAGCAAAGTTGGGATGTGTCTTCTTCAGTCGCACATTCTCAGAATAAAAAGGTTAAGTTTGATGACCTTGGGAGATTTAGCGAATCCTTTGGTTGCTAATTCACGTAATTAAAAGGTAAAGGTCAAATGGATCCAGTGAATTAGCAACAGCCGCCGATTGCTCCTAGGATCTATGGTCAACGCATAATCAAGATATAACCTAAGGTATGAAAGGCATTCAACGAATTGGAGATATAGGTTATTCGCTCAATCTCGAAGCGTGACCAGAGTTAAGCATTTCTTTTTGAGAATGCGAGATAGCCTTGTTCGCTGAATCGCGAGATAAACCGAGAGTTAAGTTTGGCTTTCCGAGAATAATAGATTTAGTTGTTCGCTGGTTCTCCAAATGTGACTGTGGTCAAAGTGCTATGTTTCATGAGTTTACGAAATCCTTTGTTTGCTAATTCTCCAGATGACTGTTGAGTTAAGGAAATGATTGCGAGAATTGGCGAAGTCTTTGGTCGCTTGTTCTCTGAGTATAACCGCGGTTATTAAGAGTGTTATGAGAATGTGAGATTGCCTTCAGTTGCTAGATCTTTGATTGCAGAAGGGTCATGGTGAGTTGTCAAGGATAGTCTAAGGACCGTTGATCATCTCTGGGATCAACGGTGGTCGCTGAATCTCCAGATAAAGTCACGAGTTAAGATATCATTTTGAGATTCCGTGAATGGCCTTGTTGTTGGATCTCTAATCTTAACCCTGGATTAGCATTTCTTTCGGAGAACACGAGTTCCTTTGTTCGCTGGGTCTCTGAATCATGTCTGGTTAAGTTTTCATGCCAATCAATGTTTTAAGCCGTTGCAACGTGAAAAAGGTACTTTGCCAAGCTGGAAAAAAGCGAAAAGCCGTCCAATTAGGTTTTAACGAGGGTTTTTGTCATTAATCAGGGGTTTTAATGCAAAAAGCCGTGATCATTGCTCTTGCATTTTATCTTGTTTTTAAAAATCATCCTATCAGCATCCATGCCACGGCTAGCCTAATTTGAAAGTTGGTAGTATGTAGAATTGAATGCGGAAGTGACTTAGCCAGGATTCATTGTGATTTAGCGATTGTACACATTCAATTCTCGAGGCTATATAGATAGAACTTCATTGCTTTCTGTGCTTAATCATTATGAAGGCAATTGTGATTGTTGGCGCTGAAGCAGAGAGAGAGAAGTGCAAAAGGTTGCAGTGCTACAAATTTCTATTCCATCAAAATGAGTCATCCAGAGGCGAGTGTAGCATCATCTAGTGGGGCTGCTAAAGAGCAGAGCGGAGAAGAAAAGGGAAAGCCAAATTATTCGGATGAGTTTGTCAAGTTGCTTCCTGGTACAAATCAAAACAAGAAGGCCATTGACACGGCGTTTGAGGACCTTATGGACAAATGTAGAGACCCTATCACGCCTTCAGGCTCAGGTTTTACTATATTCTCATACTTCTATAACAATAGACATAAAGCTATACCTATTTGTAATGCTTGGTCGTTGGGGATGGCAAAGCTAATTGTACCTGATGTGTTTTTAGATGTTGATTTAATTATTGAGCTAGCTAGGCTGTATGACCCCATCTCTAAAACCATTAGGTGTGAAGACCAGTCTGTTTTTATTTCCTTGGATAGGGGGTCTTTCATAAAGGCGTTTGATTTATATGCTTCTTCATCCACTGAAATAGATTTGAAAAAAGAAAAGTTGAAATATGCCAGTAATATTGGGTCGGTAAAGAGCCAGATAGTCAAACATATGCCCAAGCAGGGTAAATACATAGCCCCTCTCCCGGCAAGTATGAATGCTCCCTATCTATTTTCATCCTTGTGTCATTATATGAAATTCTTGTGTCATGGGTTGTGTAGGGTTTTAGGGATAGATGGGGATGAAGAGAAAATGCCTGCTGAACTTTTAATGATGATCTTAGATATTCAGAACTCTCTCACCAATATTGATTATGATTACATCCAGTATGTAATTGATAGGATGCATGAGGGGTTTGTGTCTGTTAAAGAGAATAAAAGACCTATTAGATTCATGCATTATTCCTTCCTTATGCATTTAATTTTATACCACCATGTCAATAAACTTGATGCAAGAATGTTGAGATTAAGGACTTCTTTTGAGGGTAATCCTAACCCAGTGCAATATTGGTTAAGAGCCTGGAATTATACATCCAATGAGTGTAACTTCTTTGTTTTCCAGAATTATTTTGTCCATCCAATTCTTGAGATGTTGGGAACAAATGTAGTGAGGTTGTCAACCAAGGTTTTGAGGATGTTAAGGCTGATGCAATTTGAGGATAAATGGTCAGGAAACCACAATTGGGGAGATTTTTACCTAGGGAACACCTTCACAGTTATCAGAGTTTATGGTTGCCCCCAATCTCCACACTTACTTCCTAAGTTTGCACCTCCTAGGGTTGCTATGATGGAATTCATCTGGCAATTAATATGGACTGACAAAGAGCACCTAACACCTCATAGGAAGGGTACCTTCACACCGAGGCAATTTAGAATTGGTAGCTTCTTGATTGGAAAAAGAGCATTGGACCAGGTCAGTAGCTGGCTCAATCACTTCAAAATGGCTACAGGTACTTGCTGGTATGTTGATTTTGAGGGTTTCATCAGGATTGCCAGGATGACTTTGATTCCTAGCATTGGAACAATCAGAGAGCATGAGGGCCTAGATGAGGAGGATGTAATAAGAAATATGTTGGACTTAGATGAAGCAGAAAGAAGATGGACCAAATATTTTGATCTGCTAGACATAGAGGTTAGACTGAAGAAGGCAGGAATTCCTTTTGGTGGTTATTTCCTTGAGCTCCCATATCTGCAAAGAATGGAAAAGATGATAGAGATGCATGACACCCTGCGTAACCAATTGGAGGGGATGCTTGAGGTGAAATTGGATGTGCCAAGAGATTATTCTACTTCTGAGCCCGAGGAATTCGCTGATGAATCTCAAGAGGGCAGTAGCCCACCTCAAGGAGAGGATGCACCAATAATTGACTTGACTCAAGAATGACAGGAAGAAGGGGCTACTTTTGAGCCACCTTTGAAAAAACAGAGGCTTGAGGCTGGTGAGCCTTCAAAGGTGAGAAAGCAAAAGAAGGTAATTGACATTGCTTCAGCTCTTGTGCCTGGTAATAGGGCTTATCACCATCAAATAAGAAAGGCCATCAGGCATGGCAAGAAAATTGTATCAAAAGAAGAAGGGGATTTACCCTTATTGATGGGAAAAGATGAAAGAGAACTTTATCAGGAAGAGTTTCTCAGTGATGACCAGTTCATCAAAAGCAAAGAATTTAAGGATTTCCTCATTTGGAGGAAGCAAGATGAAGTGAGAAGGTCCCTGCTTGAAGGAATGCAACCAAGTGAAGAGACTTTGAGAGCCCTGACGTCCTATGATCCCAGTCTTGAGAGGATTACTGTGGAAGAGGCAAGAGAGATGGTTAAATCAAGCAACATGCTTCTAACTCCTGGATGGGACTTGATCTCTGCCTTCATCATTGATCAAATGAGAAAGCAGCCAGAGGGGAGCTTGTCACATGAAGTGCAAATAGATGACATGATTAGAGGGAGTGGTTATGACCCCAAGTCACAAGCTGTCGCACTTTGGTCTTTGGCCCCTAGAACTCAGAAGCCAGCCTTAGTAAGCATTGAAGATAAGATGGAGGGAGACAAGATTGTTTGGACTGTGCAAAACACTACTGATCTTGAGGTATCAAAGGAAGTTGTACACTTTGCTCACCTTAATGAGGCCAAAACCATCCAATTGTCAGAGAGGTATGACAAATTATTTGAGAATTCAATGAAGGTTGCAAAGGACATGGATCTAAAACTTATGATGATTAAAAAGATGGAGGATGAACTTGAGGATTTGAAAGCCAAGCTTGAAGAAGCTTCAAAGTAGTCCCTCCCCCTTCTTTGCAAATTGATGCTCCTCCTCAAACAGATGCAAAAATTCTTGATAAGCCTGCTGAGGACTGAGAGAAAATATGATTGGATGCATCCCTGGATACCATAACAAAGATTGTGCAATATAGGCAAAACGGAATAAAGGAGAAGATGGAATCAATCCATCAATTAGTTGGTCTGTTGCACAAGGCCAATGATAAGGTGAATGAGTTACTAACCACTTTGGAGCAACTATACAGTGTATGGTCAGGGAGGAGCTTATTGTTTGAGAAGCTTGATGCTTTACAGGAGCATACGCCCGATATCCTTGAGGTAGTGACATAAGTATATGAAAAGATTGGTTTGGTGAGTGCTATCTCAAAGTTTTTTAAAGGAAAGTTTAACCAGATAAAAGCCAAGTTGGCTATGTTTGATAAGGATTACAGTAAGTACTTGCCTTCAGTGTATGGTGATGATGGAAGTATAATCCGTGCAGATGAATGGAAGACATCAATGGATCAATTGATAATTAAACAAGAAGCTCTCCTTAATAGTGACAATGCCTTAGACTTGGAAGGATGCAATGGTATAATTGATAGTTTATTTAAGGTTGAAGGTGATTGCATAGGGTTTATGGCAGAGGTTAAAGGTATAACTGATTCCATGTGGGACCTACAGATCAAGTCATTACAGGAACTGCATGCCTACAATTGGCCATTTGATGATGATGTGACAGCATTGGACAAAATGACAAAGAGGAAAAAGAAGAAGCTAGCTGTCCTAGTGTTGGAAGAAGAAGAATAAAGTACACATGGCACTTGATCCAGAATTCTAGGGAGAGCATGTACTGAAACAAAGGATGATGTAAGTTAGCCTGTAATGGCGGTCATCATTCATGCAACAAATCAAGTAACTGCTCTGAAATATCTTCAGACAAAGGTGCCACTTGTAAAGGTGCTAGTAGTTTTGAACCACTTTCTGTTTTTCTAGTCATTGTCATTATGGTTTGTACTTTTTGTCAGTAGTGCAAGTCATTTTCCTAGCCATCCGAAGCTTGTTGCATCCTTTCAAGGATTCCAAGATGGCTAGAGGTATAAGTAGCAAGTTTTTGCTCTTTTTGAAGGGTGGTTGAAGTTTTTGTAAAGAAAGTACTGAATATAGGATCTGACTTCTTTGAAGTTTTTGTCAAAATTATATGGATACAGTTGAAAATTAATACAAATATACTGGAGTTTCGTTGCTATTTCTAGCTGTCTTTTTGTATGGATGCTTTAATTTTCTTATGAATTAACTTGTAAGGCTTTTTAATGCTTTGTTCACAAGGTGAATATAGGGGTTGAACTCAAGTTTCTCTCAAGGAGAGAGTAAATCTTTAGGGAGGTCTCTGGGAATTGAAAATCTATACATGAATTTGATGGCAGGGTTGGGAATTGAGAGAGTGAATTGTTAGGCATTTCATTTAAATTTCAATATCTTTATGTTGATAGAATTCTGTAGATGTTAGGTTTTGACTCCGACCCAATGAATAAGGCACTGGTTTAGCTTTATTCTCATCTATTCACCACCAAAATATCAAAAACCTATTCTATTTACTTTATTTGTGTGTTACTTGATTGTATTTGACTATGTCCAAGTACATAGATCAATTTTATAGTGCTTTGTAGAAGCATTTGAGAAAGGTAAACCCGCCCGAGTTTTACTCAAAGTGAAGAAGGCTTGAAGCCTTAATACCTTAGCATTTAAATTGTGCTGGATGCATCTGTTGGGAGTACATGAGTCTTGTGTTCAGTGAATTTCCTGAATGTTTTAATCATCTGCAGGTTTAAGTGCTAACAAGAACCTCACATGAACTTGTTGAAAGATGCTTCATGATAGTTAATTGTTCACCTTCAAGCAATATTATTTTGGATGCAAAGTGCTAGCTCCCTTTCATACAACATCTTCAGATGAAAATCTTTTTATTGCACCAAATGCTTTGCAATGGTTTGGTTCCTCAATTTTCTTTTTGGAGTATCCATGATAGTGTTTGATAGCACAGTGAGTTTTCTTTCATCATCCAAATGTGGCAAATCTTTGGAATGTGCAATATTTGTCCCAGTGCCCTTTTGATCCATGACATGGAAGTTGTAAAACTTATTATGATTATAATTATTATTATTATAGTTTTGGCTCATAAACTACTCCCATATTTGTTATGATCTTATAAGGACTATAAAATCTTGGCTTCAAATTCTTTTACTCCCTTTTCTTCAATGAAGTTTGTTTGTATGCTTATAGTCATAGGTAGATCATATCTCCAACTTGGAACACTCATTTTGTGCACCATTAATTCACGCAACACTATTGTTGATTTTGAGTGTTGAAGATGATTTTTAAGATGACCATATAGAAGTCTTGACATATCAGATGGTCTCCAAGAGTCATTTTTAGTCGTTCAATCATTTGTGCACATGGAATAGTAAATGCATTAGCTACTTCATATCGTATCTCTCAAAATTTGCAACCACGGCCGTTCTTTCTTCAGGTTCTTTATCTTTAAAATTTTGATTAGTCTCATTGTCAATCAAAATACTGGTCATTTTTCTTGCTAGCAGTCTAACATACCTTGAATGGATTGCACTTTTGAGTTTTAGACACGGTTACAAGAATTCCTTCATTTTTGTCGTCCTCTTCCTTACATTGTTCATTCACTTTTGTGTGAGGTGTTCCCTTTGCTTCCGCATTATAAATGACTTTAATCTAATGCACTTAGCCCTTGCTCAGGCATTTGTGATCCCACACCTAATGATTTTTGCAATTGAAACAAGTTTTTTTTAGCTCATTTCATTTGTCTTCATTCTTTTTCAATGTTGGTGAAATATTTTATGTACTTGACTCTCGATTTTGGAACTTCTTGGAGGATTGTAGGAATTATTACAAAATAGTATACTCCCAGGTAAGCCCTCTTTTGATCACCTCTTGAAGAGTGGATGGCTCCACTATTTCCAAAATAGAATCACGTTTCTTTCCTCAAATACATCAAGAAATTTGATTATGATCCTCTATAATATCCCCCTAGGAATATTTCTTCCAGATTTTTCCAAATGTGCCCTAGAAAATTAAACAAACAATTTGCATACAAACTGGTTTCTATTCTTCCAACATTTAATTTTGAAAACATGTAATATTTGAAAATGGAGATGAATATTGTTTTCGAAATAGATAAATCATTGCAACCATGTTTTTCCAAACAAACATGAAATAACATTAACAATTTCGCCCAACTGTGAATTATGTCGTGAATCTACCTCAGTTGAATTGGGTTTCTGTCCAATCTGCTAATAAAATCCCAAGGGTTTTTGTCCTCAAGAAGTTGAATCTAAAACAAGAAGCTCCCAAAGTTTTGCCAAAGAAAAATGAATAAACCAAGCATGCTAAAATTAATCTATATTTCTTCTTTTTTAAAGCCCAATGTAGTGATTCTTCATTTTCCCTTTTCACGTCTCTTCATCTCCTTTCTTTTTGTCTATTTTTAAATCCTCTTTTTTAAATTAAAATGACTTTATTACTTTCATTAAGTTCAAATAAAGTCATTTTAATACTTTATTAAGTTCTCATATAATTTTCAAAATCCCCAAAAAAGGATATTTCATCCTCTAAAATTCTCTTCTATAGTGCTCCATCGGTCCATAGTGTTCTTGTTGGGCTAATTCTTGGATGTAAATTTTTGGATCAACCCTATCAAATTGTTCAACTATTCTTTGATTAAATCCTTAAAAAGTAATGATGAGACTATGCCTTTGTATCACCATGCCAAGGCATAACCATTCATGGTCCACCAATTCTAGATGAAGAGAACCAAAATTGCTTTGGGGAAGGTGTAGCCTACACAAGTGGTTTGGCCTTAGTCCAGCTAGTACATTCCACTTCTATTTTATCCTTGGTTTTCTAGGGAGGTTTATTGTCAACAATATCCCATTGGCAACCAATCCCCTCTGCTTTACCTATAGGGTGTAAAGAAGAGGGATTAGACACCATGAGAGGATTCTTACCATTTTCCACATGGTTGCAAGAAGGGGTAGTATCAATAGTGCAAAGATTAATATGTTTGGCCAAACAGAAAGTAAGATGGAAATGATAAAGGTGCACATTAAAAAGTAAGAAGCTCATCAAAATTTTGTGATGAAGATGATCAAACAAATCAAAGTGATAATGATAGTAGCATTTGAATTGACCTTCAAGGGAAAAGTATTTTATGAGGACCTTACATGCTTGATCCCAAGACTCTAGAGGATTCTTGTGATTAAAGACATTTTGGATCTTGATCAGTTTGTACCCTTGTCTAAAGATTTTTTTTTTTTGAATGCTCTATATATCTTGGACCTTGATTCGATACAAAACTTTTACCTCTGACTATTCATACTCTACTAATGATATCCTTGATTTTAAACATAACCCTTAGTTGGATATACCTTCGACACCATCATCAAATTATATTAAGAGATTTTTATTATGTTCATTCGAACCTTCTAAAGACAATGTGATGCCTCCTTCAATATAGATATGCCATATAGTCTTATCCTTTTTCACTTCCTCACAAGACCTTGGTTTTCTGTAGAATCTATCACCTACTTGTTTAAAATGAAGTGAAGAGGTTTTGAATGAAACAAGGCATATCAATACTACAACAAATAGTTTGATTGTTCCAAATTTCCCATTGACACCTAAAATCCACATGTCTCCACTCCTAGCTATAATTGTAATGTCTCCCATTTTCTCTTATGCATTGCACACTTCTTGATAAGGACTTGACAATGTGCCTATGGTTGGGCCCTTTGCAATTTGGATGTGGATCATGTGTGGTGCTTTGATCTTGTTTTGGATACTTCATTTTTGTAGCATGTAATTTTGAGTGCTTACCTTATGCTTTATTTGGATAAATGTTTTGTGATCGTTTTGGGATTTAATGTGTTGGATTGCTTCAGGGTGATCTGAATTATGTTGTTGCATTGAGATGTATATATGCTTTCTTGTTTTTGATTGTGAGAACCCAATGATTATACTTTTGATTATGATTATTAGTTGGTTATGGTGTTTTATTCCACCTGTTTTGAATGTGATTGTGGCATTGGAGAAATGCATTGAGGAGATAGAATGTTGTTGTGATTTAGAATAAAATTATAATATGGGAATTTAATGTGAATCTGATTAATCATTAAATGAAGTAAAGTTGTGTTTTATGATATTAAATGCTTTACAATGTAGTTCAAGATACATGTTAGATTTAGTGGATTATTATGATGGTGATGTTATGATGTTGACCTTGTTCAAGGATTATTTATATGCACATTGTTGTAGTGAAATAATGTTTTTGATTAAGGTAGATACAAGTTTTGAAGGGGCCCCGAAACCCTAAACAAGGGAAAAACTTATGATAGAACATTAAGAACTCCCAAGAAGAAACAAACCAGACAGAACAAAGACTGGAAACCCCATACAACAAACAAAAGGACACTGCCAAGATAGGACATTGAGAAACAATAGTCCAAAGAAGAAAGACTGTAACAACTATACATTAGACCCCTTCTTAGGGGAACGAAGGGTCATATCAAAAGAAGAGAAGGATCTCTTTGGATGTTTACCTTTAATTGTGATCCTACCTTCTTCAACTCTAGCAGCTTCATTCTGCCAGTACAATGAATCCAAGACAGAAGATTGAGTACCCGACAAAGGTGTTGAACCAGCTAGCGAGACATCCAACACATGGCCAACTTTGGTCTCATCAAGTGGGATAGGAGAACCAAAACTTTTAGTATCCAAGACACCACCAGAGCCGACAAAAGTAGCATCCACAAAACCTCCAGTAGAGAACTTGACATCAACTAGCAAAGAAAGAATAGGTTCAAAACCAACAGAAGGATCAGAACCAACAACCTCAACAAGCCCAACAGTAACATCAAAAGGCATAATAGAGAACGAGCCTTACACCTCCACAAAAGGGACATGATTTCCCAAAATAGGAGTAACCTCCTTCTCATGCTGAGAGGAGTTTTTCAAGACTGTGTAGTGCTGGATGGAAGTACCCTTCACCAAGGAGAGGATTTCTTCTTCTTAAAATCAGAGCCACAATAAGAAGCAATATGACCAATCTTAAAATATTTTCGACACCTAAACTGAATACCTTCGTAGTCAAGCCGTTGGATCCAAGATCCCAAGGATGACTCGATTTTAATTTTAGCTATAAGACCCTGTGAGGTATCAAGATCTACCAAAATATGGGCAAAGGTAGAATGATAAATATTAGAATGTTAATATATGCTATAATGTTGATGTTAGTTTTTGATTAGTTAAGCAACCTAGCAAGTGGGCTGACCCTTTTACAAGATCAAGTTCTGAAGGTGAGAATTCAAACCATCAAAAAGCCTAAAACAAAATAATACAGACATAACACAAAGCACAAATGGCTTAAGCCCACAAAGAAAGGGCCAAAATCATACCAAAAGAGGAGGGTGAGAGTTCTTTCCATGTCGTCAAACGAATGTCCAGACAATACAATCCTTAGGCTCCCCAATGAAGGAGACTCTGCTAGGGAATTTCTGAGCATAGCGGCTAGGCTGTTGTAGACGTTGAGTAACATCAACAAGTGCTTGGTGCATCAAAGCAATAGAAGTAGAGGGAGCGGAGAGGTCCTCATGGTTAGAGGGCGTTGCACCAACAAAATTAGGGGTAACAACAAGAGTTGTATCAGGAACAAGACTCAAAATAGAAGTTGAAGCTTGACCTTGATTAGCAACATGAGCAACATGAAGATTTTTTGTAGAGGTATCAACATATTCAACAACCTGTGAATCCTTAGAGGTAAAATCGAAAAGAGAAATAAAAGCATGAATGTCAAATGATCATTACTAGCAATCTTCCACCAAGTAGCAACACCTTTTTGGCATCGAAGAGCGCAATTAGTAGCTATGTGTCTAGTAGAGAAGCAACACCGACAACGAAAGGGAAGGCTCTCATAATCTAATGCTTGATTCCATGGCCTTTCACCAACCATAAGCACCACGTCCCCCAGAAGCAGTTGGGAGATATCCATGTCAACAAAAATACAAGAGAAAGCAGAGTGGCCCATAGTAGTCGTAGCTTCATCAACCTCCAGGAAACGACCTAGGGAGTTCCCAATGGCTTTAAAGCAAGACATCTCTTAGAAATGGAGTGTGAGATTCAGAAGGTGAATCCACACTAAAAACACATTGAGTGGTTCAGTAAGAGGGTTAAATGGAGTTGTCCAGGGTTTGGCAGAAAGGGAGTGATTTCCCCAAACCCACAATTTGTTCAAAACCACATCACGTTCTTCAGAAGAAGAAAATGAGGTAATAAAAAACCCCTTAGCACAAGGGTAGAGCTCAATGTCACTTGAGACTATAGGTCTCCAAGAGTTGGTAACCCAATAGTGCACATTTTGAAGAGAGGGCCAAAGGCCTACGAATCTACCAACTAGTCCATGACTTTGGTAGAACTCAACATTGTCCACCACTTCAGGGCCACAAACCACCACCGATGAAGTCTTAGCGTAGGAAATGGGACGAGCTTTCACCTTAGAAGGTATGGTAGTAGCTGATTTGGCAGCATGAGCGTAGCTCCTTCCACGACTAGCAATATATTTTATTTTGGGGGTGGGGGAACCCTTCCCTTGTCACCAAGACTAGAGCCAAAATAGTAGACTCCAACTCAAGTAGAGGGCAAAAGAATGTTGCCCATCGAGTTGAGCAGGAGCCCTGAGACTAAGGCCAACACCAAAAAGAGAAGAGGCATTAGCAATAGCCACAGGAGCACCGCCACATGCCAGGAGGGAAGTGGCCGAGAGAGCACAAGAAGCGCCATCAGGGTAGGAAGGCAACCTGTTGGCAAGAACATAGGGCACACAAGGCACAAATACACCTCCAATCGGTGCATAAGAAATTCCAATCCGAGCTGGTGTGCAACTAGAAGCAAAAACAAGGGGCTACCCAACAACATCAAGAACCCCCCAAAAAGGCGCCCCCACAAATGGTACAACATGAGAGTCATCGCCATCGATTGACAGAGAACCCGATGTAGGGTGAGCAAGTAGAGCTATTGCAGAAGGGTTAGCGTTTGAAATGTGCTGAGGGCGAGAGGAGCCATTGATCAGAGTGATTACTATTTTGTTGATGTTGTTAGTTAATGTAGTTACTTAGATGAAATTATCATTATTATTCTTTAGTTGATAATTAGATGTGAAAGTGATGATATTGTATGATTAGAATATATGAAAATGTATACGATGTTAAAATACCCTTCCAATGACTAGTTAATTCAACTATTTATATATTGCATTAGCAAGCACATTTGACGTGCAAATGTTTTAGGGACTTTAGGTGACTCCACCTGGCTCCACAGGTATGACCGTGCCCATATTTCCAATGGTGGTTATGGGAGATAACACGTTGGTCATTGATATTACCCAACGTAGCCATCCTTTCTATTTTGGACGGTTTCCTTAATTATTTCATGTTCACACCTCCAGTTACCATTTTGCTAATATTTGGTTACTCTAATGCATATTTCAGTAAGTACTATAACAACTATTTGTACATAGTAAGTCAATTGTCAAATGTCGTCATTTTAACTCATATATTAATAATATTTTAATATTGTTGAAGTAATTTAATATTTGAATGTGAAATAGGCCTTATTTACTAATGCTACCAGATTTCCACAATCCATAGTGTAAATTTGCTTGATAGTCTTCAAGTTTAGATTGTGTAAGAATATTATATCATTAATGTTTTGAATCACATACCATGATTCATCATCAGTATGAAAAAGTTCAAAGGAGATGTAAGATATTATTGGGAATTGTATGATTTTAGCTTGGCGGTCATTTTGGGATTTATTGAATATTTGGATTTTAAATTAGTTTTGATGCTATTCTATTTCTCACTAAAAAAGTGAGCTATATTTTGAAAATGAAATTTATTTTTATAGCACAATCTATTTTCTTCATTGTGCTCTCAAAACCCCTATGTAGTGATTTTGGATTGACGAGTTTGGGAGATTTCTTGGGTGGATTTGTATGGGTAGCAACTTGTTGGATCTATCTTAAAAAATGCTTCTTGATGGTTCATTTTTGCGCCCTCATTTTGGTTATGTGGAATTTGATCTCCACTGGAAGTTTCGACAACTTAAGAGTTCGGAAATTCAATTTCTCTTTCATTCCTCCATCTTATTGTTTGAAATTTGTTGCAAATTATTTGTTTAATCAACATTATTTGTTTAATCAAATAGAACATACTTTCCTTTGAAGTCCATTTTTTTCATTGTTTAATTTAAAAAGATCCCAATTTTTTTTTGTATTAATAATAAGGAGATAAAAAAGAGTTACAATGAAGAGTACAACAACAGAGGCACAACCTCACAATGAGAGTATCAGAAATTCAAAGCATCAAAACATCATCAATAAGAAACATAAAAAGGAACAAAGACTAGTGACGTAAGTCATCAACAACATCAACCCATGCGGTCCATCCCATGGCACCCTCCATCCACACAAAGTTTTTCTTATTCTGGATCTGGTCGAGCAAAAGGATCATGTCATCAGAGGTGTTCTTGTTGTTTCTTTTAACTTCCAAGTTAAGTTGCTTTATAGTCTTCTCAAATATCCGAAAGTTGTCCATATGTCTCCTCCAAACGTGCCCATCCTTAAGCTCAAAGGCGAAGAAAGTGGAGTAGCCAGTCTTTAGGAGTCTTTTAATCTTTTTCTTGTCCACCATCATAGTGATGTGCACCTGTAAGAAGATTTTAAAATATGTGAGACTTCAAAAAGACTCAGTAAGAACCTTGGGATTGATTTGATACCTTTCCTTGTTCCTGCATTTCCAAATCTGCCATAGTATGTTAGAGGAAAGAATATTCCAAAATAGATTAGTATCATTTCTAACCCCAACAATATGTCCAGTTATGATTTCAGAAATATTAAAATTTTTTGGGAAAGAAATACCAAACATGAGCCAAATTTCTTTTGCAAAACTACAGTCAAATAATATGTGTCTACCAGATTTAGGAAGTCTACAAATGTTACAGTAATGGGTCGTAAAAAAATCCTTTCTGATGGGGAGTCTATTAAGAATCAAAAGCCATTTAAAACATTTGATCTTAGGATCAATAGAGCTTTTCCATAAGTTCCCAAAATACTTCTTCCAAGAGCAGACATCAAGATTAGAGTACCAAACAATATTAACACGGTCGATGATGGAATCATTATAACCAATCATGCTGTAAATGTTTTTAGCTTTAATTTTGGTCATAATGGTTCCATCCGACCATTTAATATTCAAAAATCTATTGGAGTGAACATGGAAAGTAGTAGGAATGTCCTTGCAGGCTTTACTAATCAGATTATAAGTTCTTTTTTGCAACAAAGGGATGTTAAATTTGAGTCTAAGCTCATCCCAATCAATGATACTGTCATGCTCAAAAAGATCAGCAAGCTGAGTGATGCCAAGGTTAGACCAATACCTGGCAGAACAACCTTGGGAGAGGGCAAGGGGCTTACCAGATAAATGTAAATTCCACCAAATGGATCTTTCACCATAGAGTTGTTTATCATCATGAAAAGTCTTGTTAGTGGTATAATTCCTGACATGGTTCCAGACTTTCCAAATGGACTTGAAGACAACAGATCTTTGAACCACAACCGAAAAATTCCCACAAATCAAGTCACAAAAAGGTAAGTTTTTCCAGGACTTAGCATTCTTAGTGAATCCTCTTTCAATATTACTCCTAACAAGAACTTTCCAAGGATCATCCCCAGCCAAAGAGTGAAAGATCCATTTGGTAGAAAGGGTGATGCCCATAGTTTTAAGGTCCTTCAATCCCAGACCCCCAAGGAGTTTGTCAATATGACACCATTCCTATTTAACAACATGGAGCTTTTTATTCCCTTTGCCATCAGACCAAAGATAATTCTTGATGGCCTTTTGGATTTCTAAAATTTGGTAACTGTTGAACATCTAGGCAGAAGAGTAGTATATGTTGTAAGAGAAGAGAATTTTTTGGTAGACTTGCACTCTATCAACCAGGGATAGCGATCTGTTGTGCCATTTATTCAATTTTTTTGTAATTTTCTCCTTAACCCAAAGCCACATATCTTTAAGAGAAGGCTCAATAGAAAATGGTATACCGGGATACCTATCAATATTGTGAGGACCACCCCATTGATAATCATATTTATTAAACCAAGCTAGCCGCTGCTCATCCCATCTGAGACAGATTGATTTGGTATGAGAGAGACGAGCCCCAGAAATAGAGAAGAAAAAAGATTGAGTTTCTTTTGCAGAGCTTCAAAGTTATCTTCAGTAGCTTCATGAAAAATAGCAGTATCATCAGCAAATTGACAGTTAATAAGCTCAATCTCATTAGGAAGGGAGATACCCTTGACAACAGGGGAGAGGGAATTATATCTAAGGATGTAGAAAAGGGCATCAGAAGCAATAACGAAGAGGGCAGGAGCCAAGAGACAACCTTGTTTGATGGATCGGCCAAGGGGGAAGCACTCCGATAGGGATCCATTGGTATCAACTTGGGCACGAGAATATTTAAGAAACATCTTAACCAAATTACAAAAAATAGTAGGAAATCCAAAGGCCTCCAGCATCATGGAGATAAAACTCCATTCCACTTTGCCACAAGCCTTCTCGAAATCAAGCAGAAACATAACCGAATTTTGTTGAGAATATTTAGCCCAATTTAAAGCTTCCCAACTGATAATTAAGTTCTCAAGAATATATCTACCTTTAATGAAACTAGTTTGAGTAGAGCACACAAATTTGGGTAAGATATTTTCAAGCCTAAGAGCTAAGATTTTGGCAAAAAATTTATAAGAGACATTTAACAGAGTGATAGGCCTCCAATTTTTAAGCAGAGCCTTGTCCTCATCCTTTGGAATCAACTTAATGATACCTTTGTTGATGGAGCTACCCAAGGTACCAATAGTTAAGGCTTCCATGTAAATATTATGGAGATATTTGCATATCCAATTGATGTTAGCCTTGTAAAACTCAACAGGAAGACCATCGGGACTGGGGGTTTTATCATCTTTAAGGGAGTTTATAGCTTTTTCAATTTCCTCTACAGAGATGTCGTTATTAAGCAAGGAAGCATCCATGATGGATATCCTATTAGGAATAAGAGATCTGCATCGGTTTCTGAGGGAGCTGGCCTCCTCCGTATCTTCAGATGTGAAGAGGTTTTGGTAATAGCCAGAGAAGGCCTTTTTGATGCTATCCATGTCAGTTATTTCTTGATTATCAACTAAGATCCTATCAATAGTTTCATTAGAATGCTTTTTCTTGATGAGGTTAAAGAATAACTTAGACCCCCTATCTCCAAATTGTAGCCAATGCGCTCGAGATCTAATTTTGGCTCCTCTGAGTTTAAGCTACTGATGTTGTCTAAGGGCTTCCTTAGCATTATAAACATAAGGGATAATCATATAATCAGTAGGATTGGATTGGATATTAGTTTCAAGCTCTTTAATATTAGAAGTAAGCTTCTTTTCAGTGAATCTGTAGTCTTTGGCCTTCTTTTGTCCTATGGTTTTTAATAAATTTTTCTAGGCAAGAATGTTCATATTCCACCTATCAGAGTGAGAGATGGAAGGATAGTGATTTTTGTTGATGAGTCTAATGATATTAATGGCCGCAAGAATATCTTCATCCTTAAGAAGACTAGTGTTAAGGATGAATTTAGGATTGGAGGGTTTATTAAGGACAAGGGAACCATTGAATCTAACACATATAGAAATAGGATGGTGGTCAGAAAGGGAGGTGGGGGTGACCAGAACAGAGTTACCCTGATTATCAGGTAAGACCGAAAATAAATTCTTATTAGCATAGAAATGATCCAGTCTCAAATAGATCCTCGAGGGACCATGTTGAAAGTTGCACCAGGTATGCCATAGTCTGGGATTAGTGTTTTTGTTTCCAGTCTGGGGATCAAAGAGAAGTTTAGCATGTTTCATTCTATCCCATTGAAACTTTTCAGTATCTTTCCAGGTAAAGGGAAGGCCGCCAACTTTATCCTCCTAAGATTTGACCATATTGAATTCCCCTCCTAGAAACCAAGGAATATTAGGGAGAGAAGCCAACCGGGCCCAGAGATTCGATCTCTCCTTGTAATCATTTGAGGCATACAAGGAATAGTTGCCAAAAACTGAGTTATTGAAGTTTATAGTAATCCACACAGCTCTATTACAATGGGATATTCCATTACAAGTAATATAGTTTTCCCATTTAGGATTAATCAAGATAGCAACACCACCTCTGCCTCAAGGGCGATTAGTAACAAATTTAATAGCATTTTTCCAAAGAAAATTAAGATTGGATTCAAGAGTGAATCCAATAGTTTTGATTTCTTGCAACATCAAGAAATCAGTGGATCTAAGAGTGTCAAGAAAACACTTAATAATAAACTGTCTGTCAAGAGATTCAAGGCCCCTAATGTTCCATGAAATGCAATTCATGAGGAAACAACTAGGGGGGGGAGAACCATTAAAGCCCACAAACTCATCAGTGGGAATCACAAAAACAAAGGAACTAACTCCCTATTTTTTAGCAGAGGAATTTTTGTTCTTAGACTCCAATGGTCTTCCTCTTCTCTTAGAAGTAGGGAAATCATTCTTAAGTTCAATATCATCATCATCAAAATTTAAATGAGAAGCGAGGTCAAGGTCCATGGAAGGGTTAGCGCTACAAAGGGAATTAAGAAGAGAGGGGAGGTACTTGCGGGAATAACTTCAAGAATAAAATCATCACTGATTTTCTTGAAATCTTTGAGAGGAGGGTTAAGGCGAACAAAGAAACCAATAGGAGGTTCCTCAATAAACTGAAGCGAGGGGGGCATACAAGTCTGGGAGGCTTGAATGTGAATCAATTCTGGGTTGACCCTGGTGGGAGCTTGCAGAGGGGTCACAGATTGGGGACAAACTGAGGAGAGATTACCCTATTTTGCTTGCTTGCTTCTTTCTCTTCTTCGAGAAGGTTTTAAAGCCATTGGTTAAGTCATCATCAATAATCAGTGTCAACTCTGTGATAAGGGTAGGAGACTGAGAATCAGAGATAGGAGGAAGGCTAGTAGTCTTTATGGGAGCAGATTTGGTCTATTCGGCCAAAGGAGGACTTTTATTCACAGATGGTTCCAGATTGGGTTAGTAATGCCAACAAAAGTGTTAGGTTGCGAGGATTTAGCCGGAGGAGGATTGCGCTTGACTATAGAGCAATCTTTCCTTAAATGTCCCTCTTTTCTGCAAAGAAAACACGCGTTAAGGCCCCCTAGAACCTCAATAGGGAAAGGATATATATCATTAGCAATGTTAATATTGATATCACCCAGGATTTCTCTACCAGGAGTTAAAGAAATTAATACCCTAACATCCATGTGGGGAACTAATCTAACGGTGTCATCCATTATGATGAATTTGCCAATTGGTTCTAGCAGTTGAGGCAAAAAATGCCATATAAATGACATGATTTGTTTAACCAAAATCCATCATGGGGCTGAGAGGGCCAAAACCTCCTCATGAATGGCCTCAAGGGTCCAAGCAAGGGCACAAAAGGAGGTATTCCTGACGGTCAATTACTATTTTTTAAGAGTAGCAGCCCAAGAATCATGATTATTAAAAAAAATAACAAATAGACCCTTCTATATTTGCCTACAAAATGAAATATGGTAGCCAAGATTAAGATTCCAGTAATTGTGAAACCAATCATCTAAGAACTTTCTGGGTGGATATTTTTCAAGTTCAACAACAACAAAGAAAATAGCATAATTCTTTAACCTATTCTTTTCCTTCATAATTTCCATCAGCATTTTTGGATTAGGAGAAACAGAGAAAGATGGAGAAACGATCCCAAAATTATTACCAGTTTTTTCAGCTTCATTTGTGGCTGAGAGGTTAAACCTAGCACTAGCATCGATGGTGGAAGTGGAGTTAGCGACGACTTCAGAAAAAGATTTAGGTTTCTTTGGAGAGGATGCATGATTTTTATTAGAGTTAATCTCATTAATGCTGTCAAACTCCATAGGAGTCCTTAGAGGAAGCGAGGGGATGTTAGGGGGTACGGCCTCTGCCGAACGATAGAGGGAAGAGAGAGGAGAAAAAACATTCATAATGTTAGTACTGTTTTAAATTTTTATCCTCATACTTTAGAGGGTTTGAAAAATGAGGTTCTTAGACCTAATTGTGAAGTATTATGGTGAAAACCGTAGGTTGACCTGAGCACCGTTATGTTTGAGTGTTAGTTTTTTCTCATTTACTTTCCCAATTGAGCATGTGCAAAATTAAGACCCTTTTAAGTGAACGCTTCATGTGTTATGTCACTAGGTTGTCGAACGGGGTCCCCTTTTTAATATTTCCTTTAAAAGCCTAAGTTTTCTCATTAAAATCTCCAAATGACTAATCTTTTAAACTTGTGGCTATCGTTAAATCTCGAGCTCCCGGTTGTCAGAGTTTCTGACATGTGCTTTAGCGACAGGATGACATCTGTCCAAGTGGGCCCATCTTCAAAGTCTGCTGTTGATTAAACATCGAGATCAATCTACGATTGTCGTTATACCATTGGGACAAGATGATTGCCCTTTAATCATCGCGCTTTAGCGACAAGCGTCTGATCAAGACCCTTTCCGGCATTGTAGTGTTTTGACAGTTTTTCTTCCGTGGTAGTTCTCTAGGTTGACACCTATCTTGGGTGATGTAATAAAGTGGGGTTGGCCTTCTCAAACAGATAAAGCTCGAATTGATCCTATAGTTGTCGCTATATCATTAAAGTAAGATATGTGATGCTTAAGGCTTGCGGTATAGCAATGACCGTTCGATCTTATAATCAAGGTGTGGACTATACAGTGCATCCTCCAATGCTAGGTCTTGTTGACATGCTAGTTTTTGATTGGTTGAAGTAAAGGTGATCTAGAAGCTGTCAGTATCTCTAATGTTAAGATAGAATAAAGAGGGGTCCGCCTGCTAGTTTGTCCAACGTGGCAATTTTCTGATTAATGAAAGGTTCAAAAGCTAAGGTGGGGTCATCATTTTGGGAAATGGTAAAGGCATGATAAGTTGGGAAAAGATCTACGGTGGTTGTTACACCGCTGAGGAAAAGTGTTTGGATCTTATGCTTGTGCCTTAGCGATAGGGTGACACCTGTCCGCTTCGATCAAAGTTAAGTTAAGTTGTTACTTTTTCCACATAATTAAATTGAACTATTCTCATTGGTTGGGAACTAGTTTAGGGAAAGTAACAAAGGGTTACGCAGCTGATTTTGTTGACCGTCCGATGCGCCGAAAAGAAAAGTGGATCAACTGTTCGAATTTGAAATTTTATTTTGTGATGTTGCTCGTGTCCTGTGAACGTTGAAGCCGCTAGTTTTCAGTAATGGTGAACTTAATGAGTTTCATGCGAATGATTTGTAAACAATTGGTAAAATATTATATACCCTGGTTTGATTATTGAAAATTTCACCTCTTTCAAAGTATCTTGGCGACCCAGACTAGTTTTTCTCTTCGGAGCGATTTCAAGCGAAGATTTTCAAAGTGTCTGGTAGGCCAAAATTCTAACTTGAGCATTGCATAAAATTTTAAGGAGAAAGAAGTGTGAAGAGTTTGTTTTTCTTGATTATAGTTGTCAGGTGATACTTGGGATTCTCTTTGGTATCCGTGCGTTATTTTATAACCCTAGTTAAAATTCCACCTAAGAGGGGACTATCAGGGAAGACATAATATAAAGATAGAGGTGTTTTTGAAGATTTGATGCAGTTACTCCCGCACTCAGAGAATGGACCAACAAAGGTGAAGGAATTAGTCCCAAGAAACCCTAGGGACTCTATAAATGAAGGGCTCTATGATAGAGGTCTTTGGATGAGAGATGCTAGAGTAGGGAAAGATCACAATGGTTTGATTTTGTTTAGGGCAGCATACTCTCAAAGGAATTCTTGTGCCCCCCTCAGCAATATATGGCAGTTTGATATAGGGAAATTAGTTGTCCCTGGAGTGTTCATGGATGCAGTCCTCCTTATTCAGATCACTAGGTGTTATGATCCTGTGACTAGATGTGTCAAGGACATAAATGGAAATGACCTAATAAGTATTACAAAAGAGGAGATTAGAGAGGTGTTTTCATTGAATGATCCTTTTATTGGACTAGAAAAGATTGATTTTAAAGAATTCATTGAAATATATGAAGCACAGAAAGATTATTTAAGGGAAGAACCTTTAAGGGATTTCCTTGATCAAATTGGATCAATGTGTGTGATTAGCCCTAATACACCTGAACCTTTTAGGTTGGCTTTATTCAGTTTGTGGGAACAAGCTGTGTACAAGTCTTTGACTTTGATTCTTGGACATGATGAGGCAACCCACATGCTAGTTCCGTATATGTTTATGATGGTATAGTCTTTGCACCCACAATTGGCACTGATTTTTGATTTTGCTTCTCACCTTGCTGATTTAATCCATGATGGATTAATGGGGATAAAGAACATGAAGATAAGTAGGCCTTTTGGGTGGTACTCTATGCTAATGCATATGTTCTTGTACAAGGGTGAAATTTTTTTTAGTTCAATAGTTAATATTCTCAAGGAGAAGAATCGAGAAACCCTTCCAGTTTAGTTGTGGACAACAAATTTTTCTTGGGACAGGACAGAGGCCAGCTTCCTTGTCTTTGATATAAATTTTTCTTTAAGGCTTAGGACATTATTATATCTTGAAAATCCCAGAATCCCAAGAGAATTGTTGAGATTGATCAGGCCTAAGGAGTATTGCCAAGATATCACTTTTGTACACAATTTTGGTGACATAATATTGTATCCAGTTTCTATAGTTTTTAGAATATATGTTTGCAAAAGGGTGCCATACATTTTACCTTACCAGGTTCCATTGAAGTTAGGGTATGCAGAGATCTTGAGGCTGATTGGTGATTTGCAAGAAACAACCCTTACTGGTAAAGGGAGGGGAACTTTGTTCCCGGATATCACAATTGCACACCTGTATGTAATTACTAAGGGAGGCTGGGTGCATTTGAATCAAGTCTTGCAACCCTACAAGATGGCTATAGCTGTGGTCAGATGTGAAGATAATTAAGGTTTCTTGTCAGGAATGTTTAGAGAGAAGGTAAGGTGTGCTCTTCTTGAGCATCAATTTAATTTTCCTGAAGATGTAATAAGGAATGAGTTTGATCTCCAAACTCAAGAGATTAAGAAAGAAAAATGGATAATCTACAAGAAGACTGTAGATTTTATTAGAAATTTTGATAGAACTTATGACCCACTAAATAATTTTGAGCCATGGGCTAAAAAAGTAGATTCTCTCATGGAGCATTTTGAGGGAATCATGCAGGTAGTGAATGAGAAGAGGGATGTAGTGAGCAAGGCAGATCCTGAGAGAGCCAAGAGGATTTTGAGCCAGCCCGGGTACATAAAATTGACCCCAAGAGGAACTTACACCATGCAACAAAGAAAAGGATATAGTGTTCTTCTCCCAATTCAACAAAGGGATGAAAATGTTCCATCTTCTTCCAAAGGAAAGAGACCTATAAATGATACAACAGCACAAGGGTCTTCTCTGAAGAGGCAAAGACAAGAAGAATTAAGGCCAAGAAAGGATGTATATTCTCCTTCTCAGTCCCCCTTACATTTAGATGAGCATGGAGTTGCTGAGCAATTGGTGCAATTAAGCAATGAGGGAAATATTTTTGTTTCTAGTGATGAACTACAAGAAGGAATACCAGAGGCACCTAGGGAGATAGAAATGGATCTTACTATTGTAGAGTTTGAGGGTAAAAAAATTGACCCAATTTTGAAACAGGCTAGGGATTCTTTTATTGCCGATGATAAATTTGTGAAGACTAGGGCATTTCTTCAATTTTTATGGAGAATGAAAATAAATCAATTTAAAGAGATTTGTGAAAAGAAAAAAGAGGAGTTCCCTGATAGGGACATAATTGAAATTGAAAATGAAACCAAGGGGGAGATGATGGAACAGTTTGAAAAGATCACCCCTGAGGAGGGAAGGGCTATGGTCCACATTGCAGGAGTGTTGATTCTTCCTGAGTGGGACATTGTAGATGCAATAGTTTTTGATTAGGTTATAAGAAGAAAAGTAAAGACCCTTACTATTGTAGAACAAGAAAAACAAGCTACTAGGGGTATTACTTTCTCCTATGATCATGCAACCTTGGTAATGTGGTCCCTTAAGAGGGAAGAAAATAAAGGGAAGAGAGAGGCTCTCTCTTCAGGATATGCTGGAAATTTGCTAGTACAAAGAGTAGGTGAGACGTCAGGTGTTGAAGCCTCAAACATCATTTTGGAGACTGCCAAGTTTAATGTAAAGGTGGTAGAAAAGGATGCACAAGAGAAGGAAGAGCTAAGGATTACGTTTGAGACTATCCTTAAGTCTTATAATGAGCTCAAAGTAGAAATGATCTAGAAGGAAAAATTGATTGCAGAATTATCAGGACCACAAGATCACAGATCACCCCAGTTGATGAGAGCTGATAGGCCTGCAGTGGCTTCTTCATCAAGTCCTATCATTGAATTTCCACCATCACCATTCCTAGAGACAAATATAGATGCAAGGGTCAGCTGGGAAAAACAACAATTGCTTGAAGAAACAGGTCAATTCAGAAGAAAAAGGGCAGAGTTGGATAAGTTGAGGGAAGAACATTTGAAAGATAAAAGCTTGTTAGAGCAGAGATATAAGGAAAAGGTTACATAAGCCGTGATGCAATTTGCTTAATCTAAATCCCACAATTCTGTTTGACCATGCTAGGAGATTAAAGATATTGCTTACATCATTGGACAAGCATAAGGAGGAGTTAGGGCCAATTTTTGATAAATGGATTAAGAGATCCCCAAATGTAAGGTTATTCAGATGGTTGTATAAGGTTCAAGTTGATCCTAACCCATTAATCAAACCATTGCATCAAAGTGTGAAGATGCTAGTGGAGCATAGTATCTTTTTGATTGATTTTGAGAGAAAGTCCAATTTATTGAAAAAGAAATTGACACTCCCTTGTTGTGATTTAATCCCAGGAGTTTTCAAGAAAAATGGTGAACTAAAGGAGTTAATCAAGTGGAGAGCACAAATAGATGATGATTTTTCTGCTAGAATGACTAGCATTTTAACTTTGGAGAATACCTTATTTTTCATGCACACTATTGAGACATTAATTTCTGCTAGGTCCAAGTTTGATTTTATTCACTGAGAAATTAGTCAGTAGGAGGACAAGTGGGAATAGTTATCTGACAAAGGTGCAGAGTTTGCAAATTTTGATTTCCCAAGTGAGGAGGTGTACAATAGATGGAGGTACTAGTACATACCTCATGCAGAAAAAGTAGATGTTCTGTCTACTTCTTGAGCTAGGCAAAAGCTGTAACTTTTTGAATCTTAAAAGGTTGTTGAGATATAAAGAGCTATTTATTGCAGGGATGACAACACAACAAAGAGATGGCGATCAGATTTGCTTAAGGAAACCAAGGAAAGAATTGAAGACATAAAGCAAGGCGGCTATCTGCAAATATCTCTCCAAATCTAATCAATGCATTTATTGTAAACCTATTAGGGTTGTTGTAAAGTTTTTAGGTTAAAATTTTGTAAACCCTAGAATGATCGGTAGCTTGTTGCATCTCCTTGTATATAAAAGATTTTCCACGATCATTCTAGGCATTGAGAGTTTAGAGGTGTTAAAAAATACAAAATTTTTGAAACCCTAACCCTTAGTCGAGGATTGTAATATTTTGTATCATTTCTTATCAAGCAATAGAGAAGAAGTGCAGGTTGCTACTATTATCTTTCAAGCTTGCTATCCAGGACATATTGTATACAAAAGATCAAAGGGTATACTTAATACAAAGCTCAAGTGTTTTCCTTTCCTATATGTTCATTCTGTGAATCTTTAAGTCTCTCAGAGATTAATATGTATGTATCTTCATTTTGAGTTCTGATCTAGGGTTGGATTAAAGATTTCTCAGGGCGGGATATGTGTTCATTAGATTTACATAAGAATTATTTGCAAGTAGGAAAGAATTGGGATATTTGTATTTATGTTTAAAGACCAATTATTACAAGGATCTTTGTATGTACTCTATTTTCTGGTAATATTTGCCCAACGGATAAGGCACTGGCCTGTACTCTCTTATCTTTGTTGTATGGGAAATGATTGAAATCATTGTAATCAGAAACATAAAATCAATACCAATCATTTTACTTTATTTTACTTGCATTATATAGTTGTTCTACCCAGTGATGGAGAATCAATGAATAATAGGTTGTTATTTACTACTTTCTTATTGTTATCTGTTGTTGTTCAAGCTTAGAATTGTTAACTTACATCAGGCATTAAGGCTAACGACAATTCTATCCTAACAATGGAAACCTCCCCTAGCGGTGGGTAGACTATGAATGAAGAGGAATCTCCGGATTCTAGGCCGGTTCCTATAAAATATGGATTATCACTTTCCTGATCTCCAAACTATTGGGAAAAGGGAAAAGAATACTAAACTAAAAAGATTAGGGTGATACACCAATGAATAATTTAGACTTCTCGAAAAAGATGAATTTAAATCCTGACTTACAAACGAATACTTTTAACAATCTTATTCTCTATTCAACATATAGGTTAATAAACTCATGCTATCAGGGTTCTACCACAAACAGCTTGGAGAATTAACAACATACATTTCTCATGCAAGGCCTAGGGATAGCTAATTTTCTTGAGAAGGAACAGAATTTCATTCGCTTCTTTCAGATAATAACCAATTTTAACACTTGCTAGAAAAGATGAAACAAGATTCAATATTGAAAAAAGTACACACAATGGGAGTCAAAGAATCTGATTCATTTCTTCAAAAATCTCACAAGATGATTACAAAAATGGCCTTTGAAGCATCTAGGAACGATATGTTCACTAAAATGCCCTCTCTCCAAAATCTGCAACCCTTAATTGATTCTCAAAAATCAATTTTATAAGCCACTCTAGCCTCCAATTCAAAAATCAAACTCCTCTATCCTAGCCTAAAATGGTGCCAAAGAATATGCTATTACAATGAATTCTCCAAAACATGCATCTCTTCCTAAATTTTGGCCTAAAAATATAAGGAATAAATCCTTTTACAAATAAAACATGCCAAAATTCTAACAAGAAATTAATATTAAATATAAAACTTAATACTAAACACTACCCCTATACCCTAACTCTTAACCTAGATAAAAATCTAAGTGAAAACTATTGCAAAGTGAAGAGGTCGACATGACCCTCAATCCACTTGCAATGCATGTATCGATGAGAGTAACAGGTGGCATGTTTTAGTTTTCAAAGCTCTTGCTGTATCTGACAGCTACACAGACATTAATGGTTCTTGTAGCTTGGTGGACTCCAAATTTCATTACCTCCATTTGATTTCAGCATTTGTGTTAATCTGATGTTCATAGAAAACTTAGAGAAAAAACCTAACATGTTGGAGAAGGCTCAAAAACTTGCTGAGAAAGCTCGACATTACCATGGAGAAGCTTGAATTTGCTATTGGAGAAACCCTCTGTTGTACTAGAGATAACTGATGTTTGCATATTTGAGTTTGAACTTACACAGGAAACTTGGCATCAAACCGTAAGTTCATTATTCTAACTCCCTGTTTATCTTTGAAATACGCATGCACTTCTTCTGCTTATTTAACTGCTTGTTCTCTTATACTGCTTTTCATAGTTACAGTTGACAAGTTATAGTTCATTTTTTGCCTACTCTGCTTTACTGAAGGTTATCTTGCTGTTTGAGCACAAGCCCATCTCATGCTTCATTGTTTTCGACTATTTCCTTGCTATTTATCTGTCATTTTCTTGTGTTGATGCCACAACTTCTCTATTGTTCTTGTGTAACATATGGGTCATCTTGTTCATGGCTCCATGCAATACTGTTGCTCTTTTCTTATTCTCTATCTGTTACTTCAGTTATATTGTGCATGCGGGTTTGAAGTGTTCATGAACTCAAACTTGCTAAAGTTCGCACGTCATTTTTATGCTTTATTGTTGATCTCTTGCCATGTTGTGACTGTTCTTCTTGTCATGAGCTCCATTGTTCTTCTTTGAGTATTATCATGCCGAGCTGTAACTGTTTCCGTGAGTTGGGTTTTATGATTGTTATCATGTTGAGTTCACCATGCAGGGATTATCCTTCACCCGAGTTGGGTTATCATGCTGAGATTGTTACTTTTATCATGCCACAAGCTCACCATGCTGTGACTGTATCATGAGTTGGGTTTATACTCACCATGCCGTGGTTTTAAATGTTGCGAGCTCACCATTGTCATTCTACTTATGACTCACCACCTGTGGTTTGAAATGTTGTTTCACTATTTGATACTCACTGTTGAGCATTAGACCGAGGCTTTGATTTATTAGCAATCACTGTTGCTTCTTGATATTCTCTATCTACCCGCAAGCTTTCTTACCACACTTTGATTGTTCTCCATTTGATATTCTCTATCGAGCATTCCTTGAGCTCACTATTAGTGTATATTGTGGCTAATATTTGACATCAGTGATGTCCAAATCGATTGTTTGACTGTTACTAATAATGTCAATTACTAGTAACAGTCAATCATTCGATCACTTTTTTTTTTATGTTGGTTCGAAGATTATGAACCTGAAATTTTACCATAGTAGTAACTGTAGCACACTTGAAGCATTTGATGAAGTTCATGACTGTCATAAATAGTAACAGGCTCAACAGTTTCTTAAAAGATAATAATCTCTTTACACCTTGATAACTGGAATACCAGTAAGCAGCTTGTGGTTAATTTTCTGAGATTGACATCATATTAATAAAACCTTAAATTATTATCAACTACATCTTTATCAATCCTCAACATATTCTGTTAATAACATAGAGCACTCAAATTATTTGACTCTCCTTTGCTGATATGAATAATTCTTTGTCAACAACTATAAGCATGATGAGTAAATGAACTCTCTACTTTGCAATTCATACTCTATTCCAGTTTATACATACTTTTCTTTTATGTTCAGCTTTTACATTCTGTAGCTTTGTCCACTGTAAATAATTCACATTGATACTGAATTTGTACCTTAGTATGATAAGTACAACAAGATGACAAATATTTATTTACTATTAATGAAGTTCAAGCACAGGCTCATGACATCCAAAAACATCAGAATGTTTAACTAATGAGGTTCAAACATGGGTTCGTGACACTCAATAAAAACAAATTGTAAACACTTTATGATTTTATAACTTGAAGCACTCTTCTGTATTCAACAACAAATATGTTTATGATTTGAAAAATGACAGTAAGGAGATATTGTACCAATAATTATGCAGCATCATTTGTATCTTAAACTGGAAAGTTGGCATTTCTTGTAGCGTTCTTTTGTATTCAAACCAGCTTGATTTGTATCTTTGGTAATAACTGAATATGAGCACCAGTTAGCTGCTATCTGCAAGATAATCTGTTAAGTTTTCAAATAACATCATGGCATGAAATTCATTATCTGAAAAAGGTTTCTCAGTTTGGAAACATACTAAGTCCCTTTAATTGAAGTACCCGGTTAATAAAAAAGACAACATACACCACAATGATCATTAGTAGTAAAAGGTTTCATGTATGAAACAAGTCCCTTTAACACTACCTTGCAGTGATTGTTAGTGTAGATTTCCTTATTTCATTTAATTTTCCAGATTGATGCAGTATTGAAAACTTGATTGCTACAATATGTTATTTGATCACATGTATTGCTTAGATCCATTAGGATCTAATCATTTCTCTTTCCTTTCAATGTAGATGAAAACCTAGAAGACTTAGATGCAGATGGAGACCTGAATGCAAATGAAGACCTAAAAGATGAAGACCTAAATGCAGAGACCTAGATGGAACCAGCTGACTCAAAGACAAGACAAGAAAATACATGGGACCCCTATTCCATACTTCAATCTTTCTTTTCAATTCTGCAATGTACTCTAAATATTGAATTGAAATATGAGACAAGAAAGGACATTTGTATACTACATTCAGTATGAATGCACAATGTAATGATCATTGATAAATTTTTTGAATTTTGTAATGCTTGATCAATACTTAGAGTACAATAATGACATCTAGGATGAATGTAATAATGACATGTAAACTAACAAAACCTGCAAGGTAGTGTTAATTAGACAAACAAATGCAACCTTTTCCTACTTATGCTTATTGTATTGCATGTTGTATTTTTGAGTAACAATTTTGGCAACTTTTGCTAGATGTCTACCTGCTAGAAATGACCTGTAGGCTTATTATAGGGCAACAAAATTTAGGAAAACTGAACCAAGAATGCAACCTTATTGAAAATGAAAAATGCATCTAAACTAGACTCAATGCAACCTAAGGACCTAGTGCTTGGACAACACTTATTGAATTCTGAAAAAATTGAAACAAACCTAACCCTCAAAGTAGAGCTTGAGGTGTATTCCATTAACTGGAATCTACAATTCTTCTGCTCCAGTTGTGGACAACTGAAAAGCATTATTATCCTTACAAGCTGTTATAAAAAAAGGGCCTGACCAAAAAAAATCAAATTTATCATGCTGCCCTAGCCTACTCTTTAGCACATCCCACTTGAGTACTAGATCTCCCTCTTTGAATTCTTTGAACTTAGCTTTCTTATCAAAAGATCTCTTAGTTTGTGCTTGCTTAAGTTCCATTGTATCCAATGCTTTTCTCCTTTCCTCTTCATGCTGTAACAAATCAACATACCTCAATTTAAGGGAATCTTCTTCTCTAAACAATAACATCTGATCAACTATCTGTAAGGCTAGAAATTCAGTGGAAACTGGCAATCTGGCCTCTTTACCATAAACTAGGACATAAGGGGAATTCCCAATTACTTGTTTAGGTGTAATCCTATCCAGCCACAAGGCTGCCTTCAGTTTGGAAAGCCAATCCCTCTTTTTTTCCTACAGAGTCTTTTTGATAATTCTGATTAGATTCTTGTTTGTAGATTCTGCAAGACCATTACCCTAAGGATAATAGTTTGAAGAAGTGTTTAAATAAACCCCATTCTTGACAGCCCATTCTGTGATAGCTAAACCAATAAAAGCCATAGCATTGTCAAAAATAATTGATTGAGGAACTCCAAACCTGGTTGTAATATCTTCATAGAATTTTAACACAACAGGTCCAGAAGCCTCTTTTAGTGCAATAGCCTCAGTCCATCTTGTAAAATAATCAGTAGCAGTTAGAATCCATTTATGACCTGCATTAGAATTAGGATTGATAGGACCAATAAAGTCCATTCCCCACTTGGCAAATGGCTGATCAACCACAATTGGTTTTAATGGAAGTGCTGCCAGCCTTTGTTTCCCTGCAAAAAGTGCACATTTCTGACATTTTCTAGCCCAAACATGAGCATCCTTAAATAAATCAAGCCAATAATAGCCTGCCCTTAGTATTTTCCAAGCTATAGTCTTAGGACTGAAATGTCCTCCACAAGATCCATCATGAAATTCAGATAGTATTCTGCTTTGATCTAGTGAATCAATACATTTAAGAAACATCCTAGAATAATCTTTTCTATATAAAACACCATCAATAAGAACATAGGGGATAGATTGTAACCTGTAGTACCTCCTTTTTGCCTTATCAAGATTATTTGGGCATCATCTAGTTTATAAAAATCTGGTCATATCTGACAACCAATTCTCAGGATCATTAAACAATACCATTTCCCTTTGTGAATTTTCAGATTCTTTAGATGCCTCAATCTGTTCTTCTTCTTCTGCCATTTGTGCACAAAGACCTTTGCCTCTAACCAACTTAGTTACATGAATCTGCACATCATACTCCATAACCTTTGTTATCCAACCAGCTCTTTTCTCATTAACATCCTTGTTCAGCAAAAACTCCTTAATGCTAGGATGAGCAACCATTAAGTGGACTTTATTTCTAGCAATTAGATGCTTAAACTTCTTCAAAGCTTTAATAATAGCAAGTACATGTTTTTCAATAAAAGTGTACCTTCTTTCATAATCATCCATACCTTTGCTGAAAAATGCAACTGGTTGCTCCTATTTTTGGTCATTCTTTTGAACCAGCATAGCAGAAATTGTGTCAGTACCACCATAAGCATATAAAATGAAGTCTTTAGTAAAATTAGGATTAACAAGAGTAGGGGCTGAAGACAAAGCTTGTTTTATCAAATCAAAATTCTTCTTTCCTTCATCAGTCCAGCTGAAAGGAATATCCTTTTTAAGCATTGTAGTTAGTGGTTTTAGAAAATTTGCAATATCAGGAATAAACCTCCTTACAAAGTTAATTCTCCTAATAAAACTCTGCAATCCTTTCTTATGTTTAGGCAATAAAAGGTCAAGAATTGCATGAATTCTCTCAGGATCTATTGTGGTTCCTTCCTTAGACACCTAGTATCCTAGGAGTTTCCCTTCATGAACTGCAAACACAGATTTCTTAGGATTTAATGAAATTTTGAATTCTCTACATCTTTGTAATATCTGTCTTAAATGATCAATGTGCTGATTTGCAACCTTGCTATAAATTGTTACATCATCTAGGTATACTAGAACAAACTTATACATTAGATTCTTGAAAGCCATGTCCATTGCTTTCTAAAAAGTAGCTCCAACATTTGATAACCAAAATGGCATTCTTCTGTAGGCCATTGTACCCCATTTAGTAGTAAAAGCTATTTTAAATTGATCAGATTCCTTAACTAAAATTTGATTATAACCAGAATATCCATCTAAGAGCGAGAATCTCTCAGAACCTGAAACGTATTGTAAAATCTATTCCATGGAAGGAAGAGGGTGTCTATCTTTCAAAGATGCCCTATTAAGGTCCCTAAAATCCACACAAAGTCTTATCTCTCCATTCTTCTTCCTTATTGGTACTAGGTTAGAAACCCAAGATGTGTTCTTGATAGGAAATATAATACCACCATCTAGGAGTTTTCTCAGCTCTTTTAGCATTAATGGCTCTAATTTGGGGTTTATAGGTCTTTGCTTTTGTCTAATTGGCCTAGCATTAGGTTCCAATTCTATAGTATGCTGAGTTAATTGAGGATCAAAACCTTTTAGATCAGAGTAATCCCATGCAAAGACATCATTATATTCTCTAAATAGATCAATAAATAGTTCTTTTTCTTTAGGAGAGTTTCTTTTACCAACCTTCAACCGCTTATCTCTGAAAATTTCCACTTCTTCGTAATGATCTTCTTTAATCAGCAGGCTGGTTTTACCCTTTCTAAATTGGTCATCAGAATTAAAAGCTGATTCTAAGCTTACTAACCCCTTTGGAAATTTATTGGTCTTTAATTGAATAATCTGGTCTTCCATTTGCTGAATGTTTTTGTTATCCCTTGAAGCTGAAAAACCATCTGTTTCTGTCAAAAAACTTAGTATATGTTCATCAGTATTGAAAACTTGCCAATAAATGTCATTATCTAGAATGGATGGCCTAACAATTATCTTAATATGTGACTGATCTTAAATTAGTCCTTTCTTTTCTGTTATTGCAATATGAGCACCAATACTAGCCAGCCTATCAGCATGTATATTTTCCCTTCTAGGAATTGAAATCAGGTTGAAAGCATCAAATTCATCTAGAATATCAGCAACTCTAGATTTATACATTTTAAGCAGATCATTTTTAACAGTATTGATACCTCTCACCTGCTTAAAAATAAGCTCACTGTCACCAAATGCTCTAAGACACTTAATCCCTCTCAATCTTGCCCATTCTAATCCCTGGATTAAACTTTCATATTCAGCCACATTGTTAGAACAAGGAAAAGATAACTTAAATGCAGCATAAAATTTATCACCATTAGGTGAAACCAACATAACCCCTGCACCAACTCCATCTTTATTCCTTGACCCATCAAAATACAAATCCCAAAGCTGGTTAGATATATCAGATTCAGATTCTGGGTCTTTAATCAAATTAGGAACTACTGCATCAAATTCTAAAATCATGTAGTTTGCAAAACTAGTATCAAACATATCATCACTTTGTTCATTCCTAGTAGCCCATTCATCTAAAACAATATCTAGATATGCTTCAGTTTGAGTATTATATGCTGAATAATTAGGAATTTCATCTTGATCCATGATCACAAAACTTGCATTGATAGGACTTGGATTATAAGGTTCTATGTGATTTTTGGCCAATAATTTTGATTTTATGGTTACCTTAGTACCATATCTAGTTCTAAAGTACAAATGTGACCAATCTGATGAAAAATAACCATCTATCTTGGCTATGAAATCTCTAGACAGACACATGGCAAATTATGCTGGTAAATCAATAACATATATGTCCTGTGGAATTGAAAAGTTTGGGTAGGAATGCAGGGTCAAACTTGCATTTTTAATAAATCCTAGAGTCTTAACAGAGGTTCCGTCCAGCTAAACTACTCCCTTCTCAAGTGGCTCATATTTTAAGTTCAGTGAATTTGCCACCTTTTTAGGCATAACAATACTGGTCGCACCACTATCCACCATGCAATTATGAACTAGTTTATTTCCAATGATCAAAGACACATAAAAAGGAGGAGGCTTTTCATTTGCAGATTTCTTACCTTCCTTTTCTATTGTTTTTTGTACGTTTGACAATTTCTTGTCAGTAGTTGCTGCTATTTTCTCAACATTTGTAGCCTTCTTAAATTTTGGAATTACTGGTTGCTGAACTTTAGTAGGCTTTTTATCTTCTTTTGGCTTTTCCTGAACTTTAGAAGCTTTAGAATTAGTCATTACCACACTTGGTGGTTGATGTACTGTTTGCTAAGAATTAGTTGCCAATTTGGAAAACTCCTCTTTCGGAATTTCAATCTATCTTGGAATAGACAGAGTTTCCCATGCAGACAAAGTAACACTTGTTTTTTTCATTGTATCAACAATATTGAATGGAACAAAAAATTGTACCTTATGTGATGATCTAGGAGAACTTTGATCAGCATTCCTTTGAGTTTGATCCTTGTTAGTAGAAACTGATGGACTTTTCAAAATAGAAAACGGTGGAGAAGAAACATTTCCAGTAGATTAATCAGCTTCAAGAGCTCTCTTTTTTGCTCTTGTATTCACTGCAATTGATGAATCTTCATTAAGTCCACAAAATTCTTCCTCCTGCCAGTTTAAAAATCCAATATCTGTAGTAATTTGATATGATTGATTTTGAATCTCTTCAACAGAGACACTCTGCTGTGAATTCAGTGAATTTTGTACCATGAGAGCTTGATTAAGAATTCCATTAGAACATGTAGATTGATCATGTGGCTCATTACACGAAAAACACCAATCAGTAGCAATATTATTCTAAGTAGGCACAATATCCCTAACAATATTAAGAGGTGCTGGATTATATTGTCTATTTGGTCTCATATTCCAATTCTGCCTGTTTGCATTAGTATTTCCTTGAAATTGTTGCCTATTAGCTTGAAAATTAGGTTGACTAGGATACTGTGTAGAAGAACCAGCAAACTGATTTTGAATAGCAGGGTTTACATGAGCTTGATTCCTCTTTAGGGCCACTAAATCATTACCAAAAGATTGCAACAGATTTTGAATTTTCTGTTGACTGTCCTTAATAGTTTGTAATTCATTTAGAGGGGCTGTAGGAGCTATTTTTGAAGGTTTATAAGATGGAACAACAGATAATGGTGGGACTACCAATGGCATATTAGACTATATATTAGGAAAGAAAGGCATAGGAGGCCTAGGAGCAATCTTTCCTGCCTGGATAAGACTATTTTCTGCCCTAATAGCAGTATCAAAAGCTTGAGGTAAAGTATTACCTCCCATAGATTGAATCATAATAGAGATATCACTATTCAAACTCTTCAAATAATATAAGAATGCATATTTAGCTGAAGGCCTTACCATAACAGGGATTTGATTCCAAGTCTTCTGGAAACGAAGATTAAAATCACTCATCTCCTCTTGTGGGGCTCTCTTGATTGTAGTTAATTGTTCCACAAGAGACAAGTTGTCAGATTTTTCTTCAAAAAACTTTGATAGCCTTTCTCCTAAAGCACCCCAAGTAGCAATAGAATTTACCAGAAGAGTTCTGAACCAATCAAGGGCTTTACCCTTGAGTGATGCAGCCAACATCTTCAAAGCTACATCTTCTTCAGTAACATGATGAACATTGCAAAGAGTTGCAACATCTTTGATGTGCTCAATGACTACCACTGATCCTTCTCTAGTGAATGATGGTAAACCTTTAAGAGCAACCAATGGAACATTGTTGTGATTTGCAATCATCAAAGGACTGCCTTGATTAAATGTGACAAATGGAAAATTTCTGGCCATTGCTTGATGTGGAGGAGCTTGCTGCTGAATAGCTAGTGTAACAAATGGTTGAGCAGACTGAACTACCTTTCTTTGATAAGTCTTTAACTTTTGAGGAGTCCTTGCAGCACCACTCACAGAAGCTCCGAGAATAGAATTATCTATAGATAAATTTTCAAAACTTGGGAATTCTGATCTATAATGATTAGGAACCTCTAAATCTTTAGGAAGATTAAGCTCCTCAATGATAATCTCTAATTCCTCTGAATTTATAGCTTGTCTGTCAAAAATAGGATTATCAAATGATGAAAAATCTGAATTCAAAGAAGTACCTCTTGGATCATGCGATGTTCTTCCGCCTCTAGATGATCTTCCTCCCCTTTTGTTTGGCCGTAGCTCTTGATACAAAAAACCTTCCTTATTTGATCTCGTTGGAGTTTTGCTCATTAAAATCCACACTTAGAGTTGCAACTGAAACTTGAAACAATAATAAATATAACAGCTCAGAACTGAGAAGCAGTTCATTGTCCCACCGGGCGTGCCAAAAACTATTCAAGCTTAGAATTGTTACCTTACATCAAGCATTAAGGCTAACAAAAATTCTATCCTAACAATGGAAACCTCCCCTAGCTATGGGTAGACTATGAATGAAGAGGAATCTCCGGATTCTAGGCCAGTTCCTATACAATATGGAATATCACTTTCCTGATCTGCAAACTATTGGGAAAAGGGAAAATAATACTAAACTAAAAAGATTAGGGTGATACACCAATGAATAATTCAGACTTCTTGAAAAAGATGAATTTCAATCCTAACTTACAAACGAATACTTTTAACAATCTGATTCTCTATTCAACATATAGGTTAATAAACTCATGCTATCAGGGTTCTACCACAAACAGCTTGGAGAATTAACAACATACATTTCTCATGCAAGGCCTAGGGATAGCTAATTTTCTTGAGAAGGAACAAAATTTCATTCACTTCTTTCAGATAATAACCAACTTTAACACTTGCTAGAAAAGATGAAACAAGATTCGATATTGAAAAAAGTACACATAATGGGAGTCAAAGAATCTAATTCATTTCTTCAAAAATCTCACAAGATGATTACAAAAATGGCCTTTGAAGCATCTAGGAATGATATGTTCACTAAAATGCCCTCTCTCCAAAATCTGAAACCCTTAATTGATTCTCAAAAATCAATTTTATAAGCCACTCTAGCCTCCAATTCAAAAATCAAACTCCTCTATCCTAACCTAAAAATGTGCCAAAGAATATGCTATTACAATGAATTCTCCAAAACATGCATCTCTTCCTAAATTTTGGCCTAAAAATATAAGGAATAAATCCTTTTACAAATAAAACATGCCAAAATTCTAACAAGAAATTAATATTAAATATAAAACTTAATACTAAACACTACCCCTATACCCTAACACTTAACCTAGATAAAAATCTAAGTGAAAACTATTGCAAAGTGAAGAGGTCAACATGACCCTCAATCCACTTGCAATGCATGTATCAATGAGAGTAACAGGTGGCATGTTTCAATTTTCAAAGCTCTTGTTGTATCTGACAGCTACACAGACATTAATGGTTCTTGTAGCTTGGCGGACTCCAAATTTCATTACCTCCATTTGATTTCGGCATTTGTGTTAATCTGATGTTCATAGCAAATTTAGGGAAAAAACCTAACATGTTGGAGAAGGATCAAAAACTTGCTGAGAAAGCTCGACATTACCATGGAGAAGCTTGACTTTGCTATTGGAGAAACCCTCTGTTGTACTAGAGATAACTGATGTTTGCATATTTGAGTTTGAACTTACACAGGAAACTTGGCATCAAACCGTAAGTTCATTATTCTAACTCCCTGTTTATCTTTGAAATACGCATGCACTTCTTGTACTTGTTTAACTGCTTGTTCTCTTATACTGCTTTTCATAGTTACAGTTGACAAGTTATAGTTCATTTTTTGCCTACTCTGCTTTATTGAAGGTTATCTTGTTGTTTGAGCATGAGCCCATCTCATGCTTCATTATTTTCAACTGTTTCCTTGCTATTTATCTGTCATTTGCTTGTGTTGATGCCGTGGCTTCTCTATTGTTCTTGCGTAACATATGGGTCATCTTGTTCACGGCTCCATGCAATACTATTGCTCTTTTCTTATTCTCTATTTGTTACTTTAGTTATATTGTGCATGCGGGTTTGAAGTGTTCATGAACTCGAACTTGCTAAAGTTCGCACATCATTTTTATGCTTTATTGTTGGTCTCTTTCCATGTTGTGACTGTTCTTCTTGTCACGAGCTCCATTGTTCTTCTTTGAGTATTATCATACTGAGCTATAACTATTTTTGTGAGTTGGGTTTTATGATTGTTATCATGTTGAGTTCACCATGCAGGGATTATCCTTCACCCGAGCTGGGTTATCATGCTGATATTGTTACTTTTATCATGCCGCAAGCTCACCATGCTGTGACTGTATCATGAGTTGGGTTTATACTCACCATGTCATAGTTTGAAATGTTGCGAGCTCACCATTGTCGTTCTACTTATGACTCACCACCCGTGGTTTGAAATGTTGTTTCATTATTTGATACTCACTGTTGAGCATTAGACCGAGGCTTCGATTTATTAGCAATCACTGTTGCTTCTTGATATTCTCTATCTACCCACAAGCTTGCTTACCACACTTTGATTGTTCTCAATTTGATATTCTCTATCGAGCATTCCTTGAGCTCACTATTAGTGTATACTGTGGCTAATATTTGACATCAGTGATGTCCAAATCGATTGTTTGACTATTACTAATAATGTCAGTTACTAGTAACAGTCAATGATTCGATCACTTTTTTTTTATGTTGGTTCGAAGATTATGAACCTGAACTTTTACCATAGTAGTAACTATAACACACTTGAAGCATTTGATGAAGTTCATGACTGTCATAAACAGTAATAGGCTCAACAGTTTCTTAAAAGAGAATAATCTCTTTACACCTTGATAACTGGAATACCAGTAAAAAGCTTGTGGTTAATTTTCTGAGATTGACATCATATTAATAAAACCTTAAATTATTATCAACTACATCTTTATCAATCCTCAACATATTCTGTTAATAACATAGAGCACTCAAATTATTTGACTCTCCTTTGCTGATATGAATAATTCTTTGTCAACAACTATAAGCATGATGAGTAAATGAACTCTCTACTTTGCAATTCATACTCTGTTCCAGTTTATACATGCTTTTCTTTTATGTTCAGCTTTTACATTCTGTAGCTTTGTCCACTGTAAATAATTCACATTGATACTGAATCTGTACCTTAGTATGATAAGTACAAAAAGATGAAAAATGTTTATTTACTGTTAATGAAGTTCAAGCATGGGCTCGTGACATCCAAAAACATCAGAATGTTTAACTAATGAGGTTCAAACATGGGTTCGTGACACTCAATAAAAACAAATTGTAAACACTTTATGATTTTATAACTTGAAGCACTCTTCTGTATTCAACAACAAATATGTTTATGATTTGAAAAATGACAGTAAGGACATATTGCACCAATAATTATGCAGCATCATTTGTATCTTAAATTGGAAAGTTGGCATTTCTTGTAGCATTCTTTTGTATTCAAACCAGCTTGATTTGTATCTTTGGTAATAACTGAATATGAGCACCAGTTAGCTGCTATCTGCAAGATAATCTGTTAAGTTTTCAAATAACATCATGGCATGAAATACATTATCTGAAAAAGGTTTCTCAGTTTGGAAACATACTAAGTCCCTTTAATTGAAGTACCCGGTTAATAAAAAAGACAACATACACCACAATGATCATTAGTAGTAAAAGGTTTCATGTATGAAACAAGTCCCTTTAACACTACCTTGCAGTGAGTGTCAGTGTACATTTCCTTATTTCATTTAATTTTCTAGATTGATGCAGTATTGAAAACTTGATTGCTACAATATGTTATTTGATCACATGTATTGCTTAGATCCATCAGGATCTAATCATTTCTCTTTCCTTTCAATGTAGATGAAAACCTAGAAGACTTAGATGCAGATGGAGACCTGAATGCAAATGAAGACCTAAATGCAGAGACCTAGATGCAACCAGCTGACTCAAAGACAAGACAAGGCAATACATGGGACCCCTATTCCATACTTCAATCTTTCTTTTCAATTTTGCAATGTACTCTAAATATTGAATTGAAATATGAGACAAGAAAGGACATTTGTATACTACATTCAGTATGAATGCACAATGTAATGATCATTGATAAATTTTTTGAATTTTGTAATGCTTGATCAATACTTAAGAGTACAATAATGACATCTAGAATGAATGCAATAATGACATGTAAACTAGCAAAACCTGCAAGGTAGTGTTAATTAGACAAACAAATGCAACCTTTTCCTACTTATGCTTATTGTATTGCATGCTGTATTTTTGAGTAACCGTTGTAAGATCCAGTATTAAGTTTTAAAAATAAAGTTATATCTATTGGATCAGGTGTACCCACCTTGGTTCTGCAGAGCTAGAAGTGAAGAGGCCAGTCTTGTCCCTATAATTGGTCTAGTTGCCTATAGATTGATGACATTTGGAACTAACCCCTCCTTAATATTAGTCATAGGTATATTGGTATCTCATGGAGTGTAAAATCCCATCTAGGAACCAACACATAACATCATAATTAATGGAGTGATCACACTTGGTATTCACCGTCAGTGGGAGATGACTAGCATAGACACCAAGGTCGTCAACAGAGCAGTTGTTCACATCGCATCGTAGAGAAGTTGTTCGCATCCTCAAAGTAAAATTTTTAAAAAATATCCAAGATCCCAAATTTGGATTTGAAACACAAGTTTTATGAAATGAAATGTTGCCCAATTTTGTGTAGAGAATGTTTGGTGGATTTTATTTTGGAATCATGTTGTTACAAATATTTCCTCAAATGGGTTTCTTTTTGTTTACAATTCCGAGCACTTTGAATTCTATGTGTTTATGGAGGTCCATCAATGGTGGATGACCTATTGAAATAAGTTTGGATCCAAAATAGAGTTTTTTCAAAAGTGGATTTTGATTATTTTGAGATGTGTTTCTTTTGTTGAATAATGATATTATAGATGCAAATATCGAAATGAGATCGAATCAAATCAGTTCTCTTGGCATTTTGTCCAATTGAGTATATCATGACTATGCATGGGAATGACATTTTAAAATTGTAATTAAATGAGAAAGTGGAGGTTTCATTTGGGATATGATGCCATGAAAATGATTTTAGAAATATGTTATTTTAGAATGTGTATTATGCATTATGTTTGTTTTGATTCCTTATTTGATTGAATGAGATGAGCTTAGGTCTAGGTACTAATGTGAGTCTAGAGAGTGGCTCCTAACACACACCCTACCCAAAGTGGTATGCAAGAATGCTGGCGAGTTTCATAATCAAGTGATAACTAAAACTTGGTATGGGATAAAATATTAATTAAGACAAGTGGATTCCCCAAGCCTACTTTGAACGCTTGTATGGGGCCAAGGATGTATTGAGAAGGCATGCCCACACATGTAGGTGCTGATTTTTACTTAGAGTGGTATGCCAATACATGTGTCATTAGTTATTTTATGATCATCATTGTTGGCCATATGAGACAATGATTGGTTCCATGTGTTTCTTCCTCATGAACAAATGTGATGACACTCCCTATAATTAGCTCTCTAATATCTAGGTCATCGTAGAATGAGTAGCACCCTATGGATTTATTGTTGCTTATAAATTTTGATTATTATATTGTGACATATCCCACATGGTAATTTCGGGTTTGGCTCTTGTTAATGCCTCTTCTTTATTGTTTCCAATAGAGGCTATGTCTCCATTCATTTATGATGACTGTTATTTCTTAGGCACCTTTCTTTCCTATTGTTTCTTTGTGATATGGTAATATATTAGTGTTGGTATCGCTTTATTGATGCATATTATGATTCATGTTGGCTATTTACTCCATGTTGGTAGTTGTGTAAACCTTATCCCTATGTGCCTTCTTTGTATGAATATTTTGATCTCGTGACTATCTCTATGAGTATGGTGGGGAGGACTTGAGGGTTCGATATGTTTGGGTGGCATTGCTAACCACCGCTGGGGACTAGTGGACTTTTTACGAGATCATCCTTGGAGAGTTAATCACCTTCCTTAACACATGTTCTTCTCTTATTTTTTCCTTTCTCACAAGTTGTAATCATTGTATATTGTATGAGGTTTTGTAGACGTTGATGATTTGTATATTGAACATTCCAAGCGATGGATGATATAATTGTAATATGATGGTTTGTAGATTATAGTTTTATATGACCTGGTGTTGGGATCAGGCACAAGTTATACATTTTTTATTCTTAATTATTGATGTATTGTGATGTTAGTGTACAAACATTTTCATTGGTGCTTTAAAATGAATCTACAAGTCATTTGTTTAGTGTTAGAGGCCTGCATAGTTATCTCCTCATTTGGTCATTCATTCTTGACAAGTTTAGTGTGGTATGCACTATTCTAAGCCAATTTAGGCTCGTTCAAGACAACCCAATGAGCTCCCACAAGATGTAGTTGTGGTTTCTTGTTGTATTAGATTCCGCCTAATGTGAAAATAATGATTTAGGGAAGTTTAGGATGTTCTAGACATGCATTCAATAGAGCCTTTCTGCCTTGTGCATAAGTTCCCTTTATTTGAACAAAAGTGCCCTTCTATTAAACATAAGAACCCTTCTAGTGAACAAAAGTAACCTTCTGGTGAACAAAGGTCCAATAATTCACAAAAGTGCCCATTAGCCTAAAAACCATAATTCATTTTGCAGAGGACTTTGGGAGCTCAAAACATTCAATTAACTCCACTCCAGTTGTGTTGTAAATCTAGAAGATTCATAGAACCCTTGGAGGAGCTTTAGGAATGTTTAAATTTATTTGGATGGTGTTTGTAGTGTTCAAGTGCAAGTCAATGCTTGATGGAGCTCATCCATGATTCCTATGGCCTTGGAAAAGATTTATTTGTTTAAGTTTTGAAACTTTAGGGAGGGTTTTAGATGGCTTAAATCATCTCTATATCATGCCTAATGTGTTATAATACCTTTTCCTTTTTTTGCTGAAGTTTCATGGTTTTAGTCTTCTACGTATGCAATGTCGCTCAATGACAATTGACCTTCTCTTGAGGTTTGAGCTATATAACTTCACATGTTGTATGTGAATGACTTAAATGTTTCAAAAAAATACTATTAAATGTTATTTTATGCTTTTTAAGATCTTATCCTTGAGGTTTCCTTGGTGGAGCATTACTTTTAGTATCATAGATCAAGTTATAGTATTGGGATCTCTGATTATCTTGTTGTCCATGAAGTTTATGTTGTTAGTGCATGGATGTGTGTCTCAAGTTGTGAGCTAACTATTCAATTCTTTCTTGGGTGCCTTGGATGGTATTTTAAAGAGTTCACTATGAATCGACTTGTGTAGCATGTGATGGAGGAAGAGTACCTCCTAGATATTTTGCACCTATTAGGGATAGATAAATATCCCTACTCGGAAGCCTTTTAATAAGGATAAAGATGATTATTGGTGTGTTACTCCTTTTTTGTGAGCGTACAGTTGGCTTTCATGTGTTTTAAGGGTGTGGATGCTTTTGGCAACAATGGTTGCGTTGACTCTTTTAACCTAGCATGATAATTGATGAGTGTATGTTGTTTAGGGTTTCTATGACCCTTGTATATTTTGAGAATTTCTTCTAGTATGATGATCTCCTCGATGATTGAATATTTTCATGGATGTTTTGTGGCCCTTGAGTGGCCCTATTACTTCTATCCCTAGTGAGATGACATGATTGTTCACTTGTTGATTAGGCTTTGATGTTAATGATTAGCTCCTAATCGAGCTTTTCTTATTGCATTGTGTATGGGGGTTGTATTCTTTTTGATAGAAATAGAACTAAATCATGTTTATGATAAGTTGATATTGGTATATTTGTATTGGAATGCATTTTACATTAGGCATGGAAATAATGCATCATTGTATATGTGACAGAACCAATTATAAGAAAAAGTTGTGTAAATCCTCATAGTAAGTCAATTGAGTTAAGGACACATGTCCCCAAATTTCATTGTTCATTGTTCATATGAGAATCATTGTGGCTTATAGTCTTCTAACATTATTAAGGAGCTCATTCAATTCATCTGCATCTTGTATGTCATGCATTGTGAGCCAAGTTATGGTGTTTTACTTACCATAAAGTATTTTTATTGAGAACTTGGGAACATTTTCCATGTTGGTCATGACCTTGTGTGGATCTTATCTTGTAAGTGGTGTAGCATTGTGAATTGCATCCCTATGCAATTTATCACTTACTTAGGTCCTATTTTATCATGTATGGCCTCTTGCATCTTGTTCCACTCTCCTAGCTCAATTCTATCTTAAAAACATCTTCTCCTTTCAATTTTGGATGTTAGCTCCCAATTTTGGACTACATTGGAGGGACAAAGGTGCCTTTGGCACCCCGATCTTGGGGGTAGGCTGACTTGGGTACCTCACTCCTACCAATTCAACCTCAAATTCAAAGCATGTAATGGTCAACTTGTTTAAGTGGAAATTTAAAACTCGTGTTGTCTTTCTCTAAGATTTGCACCCCAAAATTCTTGGAAGATGTATATGAGTAAGGTATCCTCCCTCATTTTGACATCCATCATGAAGTAATCACACTCAATTATTTTAAGAATTAAAATAGTCCAACACTCAAGCATTTGAGACCTTCTTCAGATCTAGCATTATGACAAGCTTCAATATCTTTCATGCAAGAATGAATTCTTGATTTCCCTTTCAAGCTTTATGGAGTCATATTATTGAATCAACACTTATGATCACATTCAAAGAGAATTGCATGAATAAGGTATAGGACATTTCAATTCTTATATCTAGCTTATGCTACATATTAGCATGCTTTTGTTTTTGTTACCCTATTTTATACATGCAGAATAATAGACAATAATAGGAAAAGGGTGCATTAAGGTACTTTCATTTAACATTGCTTTTCAAGTTATGTGGATCAACATTTTGTTATTGCATTCAAAATAAGATTTTCATTTTTAATCTAAGTATTGATCATATATCAAAAATTCCAAATTCATAATTGATCATTACATTATGCATTCATACTGAATTCAATTTACAAGAGTTCTTTCATACTTCATACTCCATATTAGTAAACAGAGTACAAAGTGTAGAATAGAAAGAAGTGATAGGAATATGAGTAGGTCCTTTGCATTGCCTTGAAGTCATCTGCATATCAGGAGCTGGTTGTCGTGTCTGGTCCTAGTCCTCTGGTTCTCTGTCTGAGTCTGCATCTATCTAGTTTTCTTTTAGGTCTTTTAGGAAGTTCATCCTGCATCATGGTTAAGAGTTTGTTAGATCCAATTGGATCTAAGCAATGCATAAGAATGAAAACATCATATAATATCAAATTCTTTCATAGCTGCATGTATTTCTGGTATTCAATGCAATAACAAAGTGTGTATGCACATAAAGTGAAAAGCAGTGTTAAAAGACAACATTACGACATTATGTTAGTGAGCACACCAGTGGTCTGATTGATGCAAAAAGTTGACCACTGGGTCATGATCACTAACATAATGTGTTTGTTTTGATATTTTTTAAGCTTATCAAAGTTCAGAGTGGTGCATTGTTTAAAATGGACTAGTTTTCTTCACATTCAAGAATCAAATGAGATGCAGTGAGTTTTTCTTTATGGTGCTCACATAATCAGTGTGTTGTTCAGATATTGTTCATATACTGAAAAGATTTAAGATATCAACTTCAAGAGCATAGAAATTTGTTTATGGGTGTCACGAGCCCATGCTCGAACCTCATAAACAAATTTCATTGATAAGCCAAAGAGGAAAATATGCAGGAAATGGTCGCCGACAGTCTTATTACAAGATACATTTCTGTTATCAATATTGATTCAACAGTTACAACTTGGTTTTAGTCACTTTTATTTTACGTAGTAAATTTTGAGATCTTTAGCTGAAGATAAATTCAAATAACAGTTTTAGCATGTGCAAGTAAAGTAAAAGTTTCCAATTTTTCATTGTTAACAACATTGCAAGAAGTGAAACCCAAATTAGTACAACTGAAGATATAAAAATGGGTTGAATGTAACTGGTGAAAATGTAGTGAGTCTTTCCAACATCCAAAGCCATAGAAATGATACACTTGAAGCATGCAGCCAAGTATATAAGACAACCATGCTATTTTTTGAGAAGATTTTATAGCTGAAGGCAATCAAAATAGTATTTATGTAATATGCCAACTGTTACCAGTCAAGACCAGAGACAAGCAAAAAAGTGCCCCAAATTTGCAAAAATAATTATGGTAATGAAGACTGGTGTACAAAAAGTAATTCAAATGTGTAGCTGAAGACAATGCATAAATCAAACATTAATGATGCATTATTGAGGCATTTCTAAGCATTTGGGGAATCAAATGTCGGCTCAAGCATCTAAGGCATATGAGCTGTGGCTAACTGAAGTTTGCAAATAGTGATTCAATTTATTGTAAGAAAAAAAGGACCTACATTTTTGCAAAGGTAAGGAGATACAAATCATCTTCAATAATAAAGAGTTAACATCAAGCTACGTAAGCCTCAAGGTCAAAGTAGAGTTCCAGCCATCTATGATTTAGTGATCACCATAGGAGGAGTGAAGATATTAATAAAGCCCATTTCTTAACAAATAAACTCTCAGTCAAAGCAAGTTCGAAGAGCAAGAAAAAGATTATTTCCAGTTAGCTCATGAGTCAAGGCCCGAGCCTATTAAGTATGAATACAGGAAACACAAAGGGGCCCTAACTTAACACAATGAAAGATGGATTTCAAACAATTAGTAAAAAAAGTCTTTAATTTATTGCAAAGAAAGGAGAATCAACCAACAAAAAACTAAGCGTAAGGAAAAATACAAGGGAAAAGAAGTAATACTTATCTCAGTGCGTGAATGTCCTTCAATCAAGCTGAGTTTAAGCTTGTAGCTACAACCTGTGCTCAAGTCCAAATGCCAGTCAAGACATGAGTATAAACTCACAACCAATAACCAAAAGGGGTGAGTATCAAGGTGGAGCTCGTGATCAAAGCTGAGTGCTAGAAAAAAATGCCCAGCGAAAACCGTGAGTATCAAGTAACAAAGCCTGTGTCTAAACATTACAATAATGAAGTTACAAACTCCAGTGAGGCAGAGCTTTCAGTAGACAACCTGTAAATTCCAAGATAATCACAGTACAATACATGTTACAACCACTTCCTCAAGGGTAAACGTTAGTTAAAAAATAAGAGTTGAGTTTCAAACTAGCAAAGACCAAGTCACAATTTTTAGTTTGAGCCCGAGCTTCACAGAGATCAATGCTAGATTCAAGACTATGAAGACACAAAGAAGACAAACTCAAAGATTGAGTTGCTAGCTGATATTGTTTTGGGTTTGCTCATTGTTTTTATTTTATTTTATTCTCTATGCATCACAAAGATCAAGTAGACCAAAAACTGAGATAGTGCCAAAGTGGAATGAATTTTCAAGTCCGATGACAGTCCGACAATAAAAGCTATTAAAATGTGTAGAGTACTCCCAACCAACTTTGAAAATGCCACCTTGCATACAACTTGTATATTTTATGAGAGAATTACTAATTACAAATAATTGGTCATATCGACCTTTGGTTGTAGTTGGAGATATAACTAAGGCTTAGGTGTTTTAGACTTAAAAATAAGTTGTATGTATAGGTTTAAGGGTTGATTGGTTAGATATTGAGTTTATCTCAATAACATCTTGTAATTAATATTGGTAATATCTTATAAAAGATATATTATAAATTACCAATATTAGGGCTTGATTAGTGGCATGATTTGGAGTCAAATTAGGAGGCTATTTTTAGTTGAAGTTGAGTTTTTCTAGGAGTGATTCTAGGAGTCTTGGATTTTCGGATTTAGGCTTTGAGGGATTTTTAAGGAAAGGAGTTAGTTAGTTTTAGGGGTTCAGAGTTGTGGGAAAGGAGGGCTGAGTGAGCATGTTCGTTCCTCGGTGCCTTTTTTGCAGTTTGTAACCATTTTACAGGTTTTTGAAGGATAATAAAGCAGGCTTTTCTGATTGCATCAATTTTTGAGTATTAGATCCACTTCTATTATTCTTTTTTGCATTAAGTGTTTCATATTTTGAGTGATTGAGTTAAGTGAATTATTTCCGATTCCTTTCCTATGTTATAAAAAAATCAGGCCTTTTTGCAGAATATGTAAGTTTGTTGTCAGTTTTACTATTTGTGGTATAAACCCTAATAGTAGATTCTAGTCAACCTTTATGTTGAATAGAGAAGTGATAAATGAGAATCTCAGTAATTTTGTGGTTGTGAATGTTGGTTTGAAGATCCTGATAGATCTAGAGCAAGTTTTGGTGTATCACCCCATTTTCACATTTTAGTTTTAATTCCTTCTCCCTTTTCCCAAATCAATTTTCAATCAGGAGGTGATATCCCAAATCAGATAGGAATTGGCCTAGAATCGAGAGATTCCTTCTCAATCAGAGTCCACCTACAGCTCGAAAAGGTTTCCATTATTAGGATGGAATTGTCATGTAGCCCTAATGCCTCGCAAAGAATAGTAAGTGTGTTTGTGGGTTTCGAAGATGGTTTGGTTGAGGCTTCCTTATCCTCAAAATTGTGAAGAAGGGCGCATTAGTGTCTGAGCCTTTCCCTATTTCTAAACCCATTTCTATTTCCTTGGGTGAGGAAACAATGGCTGAGATTAAACATAATACTTCTGTTCTTTTAGTCCATGGGGTTATTTGTCGATTAAGGGCTTTTGGCCAAGTCTTCCAGAACTTCATCCATGGATTTCCAAAACTTTGTTGGATTTATAGAACTTTGTTGGCCCTGTTCTTTGGGTTTCTTCTGTCCCTTCACCAACTAACCCGACTTCTATTGTTCCTACTAGTTTTTCTCTTATTGTTGCTATGCTGGACAATGCCAGGGTTTTCGTTGGTTTGTCTACTATTGCTGGCCCTGCAAACTCTATCATTGTTTCCTCTTTGGTTGTTGCTATTTTTGGTTTCTCTTAGTTGGTTGTTCATTTGCAAGGTGCTGGACCCTTTTTGGGTGCTAGGAACTCGGTTTTGGATTCCTTATGATGGCAGAATGAGGCTTCCAAGGTTGAAGAAGGATGGATCGTAGTTAAAGGTAAAATATCCATTCGGTCCACAGCTTCTTTTAACATGAAGCTTTGGTCCCATAAGTTGGGGACTAAAGGGAAAATCATAATAATTATATTTGATTTTGAGCTGTTGACTTTCAATGTCTAATATTTTGCAATGTTCTTATGTGTCTTGTTCGGAGGGCTAGCCTTTTGTTCTGGTTGGCCTGTTATTTTCTTTAGGGACTTTTAAAGCATTATCTTAATCTTCAGAGTTGTATAGGGCTTCAGGGCCCTTTCAAATCCTACTTTTGTATTAATAAAAAATATATATTTACATCATAGGATTGTTACATTTCATGCTTTTAGAGACCTAGTTCACCAAACACTACAATTTGGTGAACCTAATACATCTTAAATCTTACATACATTTGATATAGATCCATTTTTTTTATGAACTCACATTTGTAAAAAAGACATAAAAATTAGATATAGTTTCATACATTTAGCACATATTTTTGTTATGTTTTAAATGGTATTAGTATTGTAATGCATATATTTCTAATATTAGTTTTATTGTTCTCTTTTGAGTACCCTCCTATTCATGATGATATATTGTTGCAAGAAGATATTACACTACTCTCAATGATCTCCCTATTAAGGATTAATCATTGGAAAAATATATTTCAGAGAAAGAGGATAATATCCTTGATGCTTGGCCTTCCAAAAATGAAACATTTGAGAACAAAGAGCCTTAAAAAGTCAATGTATTCCATGTTTTGGGTAGTAAGAAGCCTAAGATTTTTGTCCACCTTCATTAAGATGTTCTTCAACCTTACAATGTACTAGTGATTATGCTAAAAGGGGTTGAAAAAATTGATTACCATGGAGTAGCTCACACATAACACTCAAAATAATTAGAAATATTTAACTGGTCTCCCCCTTCTCAACCTTTAATTCCTCCCCCCTTATACCTCACAACAAGGTGGTAAGGAGTATAATCTTATTGAATAAATTTGTCCTACTCCTACTAGGATATCCCTCTGGGACTTGATTCAACATTCATCCATGTACTAGACAATGCTTTACAAAATATTGTTGTTCCTCCTCTTGTGGGACCTAATGATGTGGAAATATTGTTGGAGTGTATAAATACAGCTAAAACTAATATTGTGTTCTACCAAGTTGAATTTCTTTCTTTAGAAGTTAAAAATCAATATGATTCTCTTATGATCATGGTCCTTATTAATACAAATTCTATTAGAAGAACTTTAGTAGATAATAAACATGGTTTTAATATTTGTAGTATTTACTTATTGCATAAAACCAACATAGATCCCAAGCTTACCCAACCCCCCTCTCTCTATAGCTTTATAAATATTGCTAGACAATCCTTATGAATTATGACCTTATCTATTGAGATAGGTCATGTTATTTTACCTAGAACTATCTATGTCATGCCCGATACTCTTATTTAAAATCTTCTTCTAGGTAGACCTTCAATTCATGCTATTCAAGTTGTCCCTTCAACTCTTCATTAAAAAGTCAAGTTTGTGTACACTAATATACTATATATCATTGAAGACAATCATAAATTGCAAAATTACTCTCAATTGGAACATTCTTCTATTACTTCATGATTACAAGTTGATACACCATATCCTACCTCTCAAAACAAACTCCTATAAGATGATTAGGGGTGATTACACTTTACACCATGTTTTGTGAGAGAATATAAATTTCCTAAATTTAACATTAGAGCCTTGGAAGGGCCTAGTGTGTTACTTGTTCAACACTCTCCTCCTATCATTTGAACTATTAATCTTGGACATGGTTTAGGATGTGTTTGAAAAAGCATTGAGACTCATGAGAGACCTACATCACACCTGTATAAGGATGATTTAGGCTCCCAACATCCTCCTTTTTTGACATCCTCTCCCCTATTTTCTATGACACCTATGTCTTCTATGCCTCACTTTAACCAAGATAATATTTTTTCTAACCTTCTTTGTACCAAGTTGATTACCAGACCCAAACAAAATAAGTGTAGTGTCATAAATTTTACACATGTCCTAAGGTGTCCAATTCCTTTCTTAATAAGAAATAATTTTAGTGTGTTTTCATTGTTCCACACATCATATAACTTTTCTATGCATTTAAGTAATAAACATTTAAATGATTTCTCTCTTAATTTAATTTTTATATGGGCCCTTAATTATTGGCGTGCCCCTTTAATTATTTCACCCATTCAATCACGACTTGCATACATAGGCTCTATTTTATTATGGGAAGCCTTTTGTATCTATCCTAATATCAAACCTTGATTTCATGCACATTTTGGGCATCCCATATCCAAATTGAACCTTGACTCAAATATAAGCCCAAAATAGTTAGTATAGGGAGAATGAGTGGTAATGGGTGATTCAAATCACCCCATAATTAGGACTCGATCTATACTACGTAATTTAGGCCCAAATTTTAAAGATGTAAAGGTCTTGAATTTTTTGTGGGATCCCTAGATCTATGTTGGTCTCCTTTGATTTTTGAACCCCAAAATGCTTAGGTGAGGTATATAAGCAAGAATACCTCCCTCATTTTGGTACGCTATCAACTCAAGGATATCTCAAGCATTGAATTCAAATCAAGAAAGCGATCAAGCATTCAAGCACTCAAGAAATTTCAAGTATACAAGCATTCAAGGCATTTCACCCCTTTCATTATGGCAATCTTTACACAAGCATGTTCTTTAGGACTTCCTATTAGATTTTTTCGAGTCATGCTATTGCATCAATACTTGTGATTTAGTTTTAAGAACAATTGCACTATCAAAGCTTTATATCAACATGATATCATTTCCAATACTTCTTAAATTAAATTTCATGGTTAATTCCAAAATAGGGGTTTAACTTAGGAAAAACCCTTTCAACAAAAAATATTTCCTATTTTCTATGTGTAGGTGACATGTAGCGCGGTTGTATAAAAGGCTACAAGAAGGTCTAATAGAGAGCTATAATTGACTAAATGTTTATCAAATTCTACCTAGTGTAGGATGAGTTGACTCAAAAAATGATGTCCTACTCTCCCTTACCTTTAGAGGTGCCCCATACCTACCTCTTTAGAGTGAAATTTGGTTCATAAGTTAGTCTTTGTCTCTATTTTCCAGATACACTATCAAAATTTGGTTCTTAGTCTATTAATTGTCTATGTATGTAGAAAAATTATTTCTATCTCTACCTATCCCTAGATCTCACATTCTTCATGCAATTGTACAATCATCTTCCTTATTAGCCAAGGATAATTGTATCATTCGAGTGCTTGAGCCTTCTCGTGCTTATTGGATTATCTCCCTTCTGATGGAGGCGGAGATAGGCCTAAACTTCCTAGTTTTCCCATACAAGTTAGTGAACCTTATTTTATTTTGTTACTTTTTGGTGAACCTGATTCCTTACAAATTAATTCTAATTTGGATGTCTAGATATGATTTGCATGCATAATATCTTTGCATTCCACACATTTATATAATTAGTTTGATCTTGCATCACATGTGTCAAAACAATACAAAGTACAAAAATATTTCATTTCAGGCATTGTTGTTACATCTCATGTATCTCAATTTTATTTTTATATATTACATTCCTTTCATTTATGTACACCTTATTTACATTCTATGAATGGATTTTCTATATTCATTTTCTAATTCAATTTCAATTTTTCTTTTGGATTTTCAACTTGTTCCCTTTGATGCACATTATGGTAACTTAGTTCTTGATTTTATCCATATCTGTAATATAATCTCTCCCAAAAGTGATCCCACACATGAGGAAATTTTTGTGTAATAAGATATTATCAAAACCTCTACCAAAAATATCCCTCTTAGGGTTGATAACTTAAGGAATGATGTTGATCCTTGTCCCAAAATTTATCTCCCATAGGAGGATATTTTGAAGCAAGAGGATTATATTATAAAAACTTTATTAAAGTCATATTACCTCATTACATCTAAATGAAATCTCTTCTAGAAATGAAGCATTTATGGGCATCCCCTCTCCTAATCTTGTCATACTCATAAGGATACCTTGGAAGAAGTGGATTAAATCATTACCAATTTCCTTGATGCTCTCCCTTCTAAAGATGAAACCTTGAACAAAAAAGAGCCTTACCAAGTCAATTCTTTACATATTTTAGGTAGTGATAAACCTAATATTGTTATCCACCTTTGTCAATTTGTTAGTAAAACTAAAAAAACCACTTATTATAGTAAAAGGTGCTCAACAACATGACTGTCATGTGGTAAATCACACATAATACTTGAAACAACTTGAGAAAAATTGAAATATTCCCCCTTCTCAACCTTTTCTTCCTTCTCCTCCTCATCCTTCAAAATAAGTTGGTAAGGAATATAATATTATTGAGAAACTTCGCAATACTCCTACAAAGATTTCATTTGGGACTTTATTCAAATTTAACTCACTCACCAATGTATGCTTTAAGACACTTTAAAAAATCTTGTTGGACCTAATAATGTGGTATCCTTGTAAGAGTGTATGAATAAAACTAAAACTAAAGATGACATTTTGTTCTCCCAAAATGAGTTTCCTTCTTTAGAAGTTAAAAATTGACATGATCCTCTTATGAAAGAAATTATTATCAATTAAAATGTTATTATGTGGCCTTGAATTGTTACATTAAATCAGCATAGATTCCAAGCTTATCCAACCCTATGATTTTATCTCTATTCATGGCTTTGACAATATTGCTAGAGAATGCTTAGGTACAATCATCTTACCTATTACTATAGGTCCAGCTACTTTACCTACACCTTTACATGTCATAACCAATACCATTACTTATAATCTTCTTCTAGGGAGACATTGGTTGTATTCTATGCACGCGGTCCCTTCAAATCTTCATCACATTGTTAATTTCATTTATAAAAATAAAATGTATACCATTTTAGATGATCATAAATTACTAAGTTTCTTATAATTGGAACATTCTTCAATTCCTTCATCAATACAAGTTGATAAACAATCTCTTATTCCTCAAGGAAAACTCCTAGGAGATGATTGGGTGGCCATTAGACTTTATGCCATCTTTAATGGGAGAATTTGAAGTTCTTGAATCTAAAATTGGATATTTCAAAAGGTGTAGTGTATCATATGTTCAAAATTACCCTATCATTTCAGATCCTAACATCCAACATGGTTTAGGATGTGCATAAAAAAGAATCAAGAAAACTACTTACACTTGACTATGAAAGGGCTATGTTTCCATCCTCCTCCTTTGTTTCCATACCCTCCCTTTTGTACAATACTTCTATATCTTTCATGGGTCACTTTAACCAAGGTAGTATTGATGAACTACAACTGATTTAATATCTTGAGGAAAAGTTTGACAATGGATTGGATATTTGAAAGACAGTGATTAATGATCACCGAGCTACTAATGTGTATATAAGACATTAAATCTGTTAATGTATTGTCATTAATGTTAACTAGCTTTGACTATACTTATCATGATAGTTACAAATATCTTAAGAATGAGATAATGATGAAGGAATGAGATATCTACATAAAGATGAGATGGATGAGAAAGATATGGATATAATATTAATTGGATAGCTTATTGATGAGTCTATGGCATTATGTTAGTGATTTTATTGTATTACATGAATCTATTATGGATTGAAGATCAAGAATGAATAAGTTTATGTGGTCGGTAAAAGAAGAATTTAGTATACACTGAGAAAGTGTAGTGTATACCGAGTACAGTGTTAACTGAGCTAGTTATCACTGACACATTATGGTATTGATCAAGTGAAAGGAATAAATGGAACTTGTGACTGCCGACTAAAGATGATGAGCTAAAAAATTGTTTATGATTATGAGGTAAATGATAATGTTTGTTATGATGATCAAACAACTAACAAAATTCAAAGATGATCGAATGAAGGAGAATGAAACATGTTATTGACACAACTGTCGACGAAGGTTAAAGTGGAAAAATCAATGGTGAAGATTAAGAGGAAAAATACATGGATGGAAATAAAATGGTTTATGATAAGAAACATGAGATTCATTATTGAGTTTGATGCAGGAGAATTCATGTGAAAAGATTGAATTCATGCAAGGCTAATCAAACTAGTTGAAGATAGAACTGAGCAATTCTGCAGACAACACCGAGTGTTAGAGAAAGCAATTGCCAAGCATAAAAGAGTTGGAGGAAACACAGAGATTGAATTAATTATTGATCAGACATATTTTTGAGCTTAGCATAGATCTAAAAATCTACAAACAAATTTGTATTTGAATCAGATCATTACTGTATCAGTTTAAGCATTGCTACAGATAAATATCTTAACCGAGTGGGACTTAACAATCTTTATATTTCAATATGACATTCAATGAATGTTGATTGTTTTCTTGTTGACCCCATAGTGAATATTTGGTCAAGGGAGAACTGTTAGAGATAAATACTCTAACTAAGTCACACCTCATAGTGTGTTTTGTAACATTTAATAGGGTTGGCTCTTAGCTAAGCTCACTTTAGAAGAGTGAATTATTTTGGGTTACCAATCCCAGGTGGTTTTTCCCTTAACAAGGTTTCCATGTTAAAATTATTTGTGTTATATGTGTATGGATGTGTTGAATTGTTATTTTAATTTATACATTACTATAACTGGATTGATCAGTAAACACAATATTTAGTTTATTGGTAATCGATACATGAAGAGAAAGACATAGTTAATTTCTTACCAAGTTGATTAAATTATTTGAAAGTTTTTTTATATACATCTAGTAGTATTTGAGACTGTAGGATAACTTGACTTAACTGACTCACCCTCCCTTTCAGTTATCTAACAATTAGTATTAGAGCATAGAGTGCTTGAAATGAAATTTTGAAGGACTTAAGCTAAAGATCACAAGGTGTATAGGAGAGAGGTGCCAAAGATGAACAAAGACAACTTCTCAACATGGAAAAGTAGAATGAAATTGTATCTATCAGGGATAGGTGAGTCTACAACATACTAATTGGAAAATGAGTTGTCTTACCCTCTGGACCTTTGACTATTGATTAGTTGAGAGAAAAACATGAGCACAATGCTATGATGATTGAGCTTGCTTCTTCCTTATCAGATGTCAAGTTTGAAGATGTTAAGAAATGTACAATTTCTAAATAGATTTGGGACAAGATTACACTAATTCATGGAGGAGATGTGAATGTGCTAAGGGCTAAAGATGAAAGTCTTAGAGGGAATGTTGATGACATGAGAATGAAATAAGGAGAGAACATATCTCAATATAGTAACTGAAACAAGGAGGTTGTGAATGCTATCCGAGGAGTAGGTGAAACTATTGATGAAGATATTGTTGTAAGTAAAATTCTTAGAACCTTGTTACCTGCTTATGCTATTAGAGTCTCTGCAATTCATGAAATGAGAGAAGCTCCTAGAAATAATGTTACACTTGATAGTCTAATTGGTAGGCTGACTGCATTTGAGTTGAATAACTTTGACAACAATATTGTTCCTATTGTTGAATCTGTATTTATGTCATCTATGCAAATTGGTAAATCAAGCAGAAAACATATGATAATAAATGATAGTGATAGTGAAAGTGATGAGGATGAAATTGATGAACTGGAAGCATTAATGGCTAGAAGATTGCAAAAGGGTAAGGGAAGATATAAAGGAAAACTACCTTTGGTATGCTTTAATTGTAAAGAGATTGGCCATATTACTGCTAGATGTCCTAATAGGAAAGAAGATGAGAAAACTAATGAGAGATCTAATGAAAGAAAGTATGACAAAAGAGATAATCAAGAACACAGAGGCAACCAATAGTATGATAGAAGTAACCAAGATTATAAAGACAAAGGAAAGAAGGCATGCTACCTTTTTGAAGATGAAGATGAAGATACCGACACCGACACTGACGAAGACATTGAGGTGGTATTTGTGGCTTTTAACAAAGAAAGGTATGTAGAAACAACACTTATTTCTAAAGTTAGCAAGAATGATACTTGGATTATTGATAGTGGTTATACACATCATATGACTGGTGATGAAAATAAATTTGAATACCTTGAACATTATAATGGTGGATCTATTAAAATAGGAAATGACACACCTTGTCTAGTAAAAGGAAAAAGGTCTATATTGTTGAACAATAAGATTAGATGTGAGAATGCATATTGGGTGAAAGGACTTAATTATAATATTTTGAGTGTAGCACAACTAAATAACATAGGTCACCAAGTTGAATTTGAAAATAGAAAGGTGAATATCTATGTTGAGATTGGAAAGTTGGTCGGTATTGGTGAACAATCTAAATGTAATCTATTTTTCCTTGACAATGCTGAAACTTCTTGTTTGTTGGCTAAAAATGAAGATGTGTGGTTATGGCACAAAAGGTTATGTCATGTAAATTTTGACATGGTTAAGATCGGTAAGAAAAAGAGAGTTAGAGGTTTACCAGGCATATCTAAACCTGATCATGTTATGTGAAAATAATGTCAAATGGGAAAAATGTCAAAATCTAGTTTTAAGAGAAAAACCTTTTCATCTAATGCTATCTTGGAGTTGGTTCATATCGACTTGTGTGGTCCTTAGAGAACTAAGAGTTATTATGGAGACATATACTTTATCTTGTTTTTTGATGACTTCTTTGGAATGATGATTGTCATGTTCTTGATAGAAAAATATGAAGCTTTTAAGATGTTTAAATGCTATAAAGACAAAGTGGAAAAAGAAAGTGGTAAAGAACTAAAATTATTGAGATCAAATTGAGGTGGTGAATTTATTTCTGATGAGTTCACTAATTTTTTTAATGAACATGGAATTAAAAGATAAGTTTCTGTATTGAGGACACCCAACAAATATGAGATTATTGAAAAGGGGAATAGATCTATTGTGGATTGTGCTAGAACACTAATGATTGAAAAAGATGTGGCATAGGTATACTAGAGAGAAGTGTTAGATAACTGAGAGGGGGGGGGTGAATCAGTTAAATCAATTATCCTAGATTCCCAAACTCTTAGATGTACTTTTTCAACAACTCAAATAAATTGGTAAGATAAAATATCAATCTTTCTGTTAATTTACCAAATATAAGTAATTATCCAAACTATGATTACCGATTATGTAATATGTAAAGTATGATAGAAAAACAATCATAACAAATAACACATTAACACAAATATTTAACATGGAAACCCTGTTAAGGGAAAAACCACCTGGGATCGGTAACCCAAAATATTTCACTCTTCTAAAGTGAGCTTGGTTAGGAGTCAACCTTATTAAAGGTTACAATGCAGATTGTTAGGTGTGACCTAGTTAAAGGATTTATCACTAATAGTTAAATTTTGACCAACATTCACTATGGGGTCAACAAGACAACAATTCACATTCCCTGAATGTCATATGGAAGTACAAAAGACTATTAAGTCCACTCGGTTAAGAGATTTTCTGTAACAATGGTTAAACTAATACAATATTGATATGATTCAAATACAACTCAATTTTCAAGTATTTCGATCTATACTAAGCTCATAAAAACTCTTTTGATCAATAAACAATTCACTTCATCATATCCTTCAACTTACTTCACTCGGTGTATATATCTTTGATGCTTGGTTATGCCTGCAGTTCAGCTCGGTTCTGTTTGTAACTAGTTTGGTCAGGAATGCATGAAAAATGTCTTCACATGAAATCTTTTGTAGTCTGTATTCATTTAGCATACTCAACAATGAGTTTCCATGTCTCTTAAATAGATGTGTAAATCATTTTCATATCAACCATTAGATTTTGCCTCTTAATCTCATTCATCCATTTTGCTGGTTCAACCTTCCTCGAAAGATGTGTCAATAGCACATTTCAATCTCTTCCATTTGATCATCTCTAAATTTTGTCTGCCATGGATCTTATAAAAAAAATCATCTCTTACCTCGAAATCATAAGAAATTCTAGCTCAACAATTTCAGTCGGTTGTTATAACATTTAATGTTTTCATCCATACTCGATTAATACTAAATGCATCAGTGATAACTAACTCCATTATTACTATCACTCGATATACAAAGGACTAGCCCAGTGTATACAAAAAGCTTCAATTACTGACCACATTAACTGTTCAATTCTGATCTCTTCTTCATAATAGAATAATGTAACATGCTCAAGTCAACAATATAATACCATAGACTCATCAATAAGTTACCCAATGTATACCTTATCCTTATCTATCATATCCATCTTTTCCTTATGTAGATATCTCATTTCTTCACCATTTCTTCCTTCTATAGATGTTTAGATGTTTGTAACTATCATCATAAGTATAGTCAAAAACTTGTTGAAATCAATGACAACATATTAACTGATTTAAGGCCTCTAATCACTATCTCTTCAGTTTATCAAGATATTCAATTAGTTGTAGGTCATCAATATCTCCCTTTGGCATTGATGACAACACAAACAATATAAAATATGTCATACCATACCAAAAATTTGTTCTACAACTATATAGATTAATGCTGTAGCTTGGTAAGCTCTCCCTAGCTTGATATTTAATATGTTTAATCACTATAGCAGCATTTCATGTAGACTCTCCCTGCAGATTTGATCTTCTTTAGTTCTCTGATTCTTTCACTCATTGAAATTTCTCTCCCTTTTTATGTTCTTCTCAATAGATATTTCATAGAAATTTCTCTCCCTTTGACAACAATGCCAAAGAAAATATAAACATATCTTTAGTAGCCAAGTAGTTCTCTGTTGTTCAGTCTAGATCAAGTACCTACATGTACTGATATACAATTCTCTATTCTAGCTTTTACAATCTTTTACAACCTTATAAATCCTAAAGTGTGAGCTATATGCATCAACATGAATAATTTTTTGATATAGTATAGGTTGATGGAACCTCCTGATCACCTTAGTGACTGATAGACAGGGGACAGACCCCTAGTCTAGTCCTCAAGTACTCAAAAGTGTCCTTCGGTAAGGGCTTGGTGAATATATCAACAAGTTATTCTTTAGACTTCACAAAATTTAGTTTTACTTGCTTTTATTGTAATTGTTCCATTAAATAGTGATATTTAATAGATATGTGCTTTGTTTTTAATACATCACCAGATTCTTGGAAATGTTTATAGCACTTGTATTGTCGCAATATATAATCACTAGATCAATGATCACCCCATTCATTCCTTCCAACAATTTTTTTATCCATACAATATTTGAACAATTAGCAACATCATCAACATACTCTACTTTAGTAGTAGACTGAGAAATACATGATTGTTTCTTGCTTATCCATGTTACAAGTCTTTCTCCCAAAAAGAATGCTCCACCGGTTGTACTCTTTTGGTCATCAATGTTTCCAGCCCAATCTACATCAGTGTAAGCTCGTAGTTCAAAATTGCCTTCCTTTTTATATCATAAGCCATAATCCTCATTTTTCTTCAAATATCTCAAAATCATTTTAACAAAAACCATATGTGATTCCTTAGGATTAGCAGAAAATCTTGCTACAATCCCAACTACATGTGCTATATTAGACCTATTGTGCACCACATACATTAGCTTTCTAATCATTGATCTATATAGTGTCTGATTTACCTTGGTTGATTCATCATCTTTTGTCAACTTACATCCTATCACCATCGGTGTACCTACCAATCTTTAATCTTCCATTCCAAAATTTTTCAACACTTGATGTATTTTGATTGTGTTATGAAAATCCCATCATTCTATTGTATAATCTGCAAACCTAGAAAGAATTAAATCTCTCCAAACATTGACATTTCAAACTCTTTTCTCATTTCATCAACAAAATATTTGCAAATAATATCATGTCCTCAAAATATTATATCATCAATAGAAATTTTAGTAATCAGAATATTGTCATCAGATTCTCCTTTCATGTACAAATTGCCATTGTCACTTGTCCTTAAAAATACAATACTAATAAGATAAGCATGTAATCTTTCATACCATGCTCTCAGTGATTGTTTTAGTCCATACAATGATTTATGCAATCTACATTCCATGTTCTTCTGATTTGGATCAACAAAACCTTCAGGTTGTTCTATGTAGACCTCTTCCTCAAGAATTCCATTCAGAAATGCTGATTTCACATCAATTTGATATACTTTGAATCCATTATGTGCAACATATGCAAGTAATATTCTAACTCCTTCAAGTCTTGCTACTGGTGCAAAAGTTTCACAATAGTCAATTCCTTCTTCTTGTGCATATCACTTGCATATAAGTCTTTCCTTGTTTCTAGTCACTTCACCATTCTCATTCAACTTGTTTATGAAAATCCACTTAGTACCAATTACATTTTTATCACTCGGTCTTAGTACCAATGTATAAGTTTTGTTTTTCTCTATCTGTTCAATTTCTTCATTCATAGCACTAACCCATTCATCATTTTCAAGTGCATCTTTAACATTTTGAGGTTCAAATTCACAAACTAAACATGTGTTTTGTCTTAACTTACTTCAGGTCATCATGCTATCTTTCTTGTCTCTAATAATTTGGTTATGTGGATGATGTATTCTAACAAATCTTGCTAGTATTTTCTCTCTTCTTTGCTCATCATTTGCTTCAGGTTCATTTTCTTCCTCCATAACTTCTTCTTGGTTCTCAGTTTGTATATGCTGATTCTCGGTAGCATTTTCCTATTTCTTAGTAGACTCAGCCTGTGGCTTTGGTAGATAGTCTAGATGCTCAATGTATGTGAACCTACCATAGTCTTTTGGTTCCTTCTTTCTTTTTTCATCATTTTTCTCAGAAAACTCATCAATTTTCACATTAGCACTCTCAATCATTGTTAGTAGCCTTGTTCAAACATTTGTATGCTTTTCTCTTAGTAGAATATCTTAGAAATATTCCTTCATCACCTTTAGAATAAAATTTAACATTTCTATCATCTTTCAGAATATAACATCTGCTTCCAAAAATTCTAAAATAACTTACATTCGGTGTGTAGCCAAACCATAGATCCTAAGGTGTCTTATTTATGCCTTTCTTCAGTTGAACTTGGTTCAATGTGTATACAACAGTGCTAACAGCTTCTCTCCAATACATTTGTGCATCATCTTTCTCAATCATCAATGTTCTGGCATAGTCAACTATAGATCGGTTCCTTCTTTCAGCTATACCATTTTGTTGTGGTGTTCTTGGTGCATAAAATTATCTTTTAATTCTATACTCATTCCAAAAGTTAGTGAATTCATCAAAAATAAACTCACTTTCTCTATCAGATCTTAAGCATTTCAAATCTTTCCCGGTTTCCTTTTCAACTTTAGCTTTATACCACTTAAACAGTTTGAAAGCTTCAAATTTCTCTTTCAAAAACATAACTGTCATCATCCTGGAGTAATCATCAACAAATAAAATAAAATATTTGTCATCATAATAACTCTGACTTTTCATAGGACCACATAAGTCAGTGTTTACCAACTCCAAAATTCCTTTAGAAGAATAGTCTTTTCTTTTAAAAATAGATTTATTCATTTTTCCTTTCTAACATTGATTGCACATGACATGGTCAGGTTTGGTAAGACTTAGTAAACCTCTAACTCTTTTCTTCTTACTGATCTTAACCATGTTATGAAAGTTTAGATGACATAGTCTCTTATGCCACAACCACACATATTCCTTTCTAGCTAACAAACAAGAAGTTTCATCATTGTCAAGATAAAATAGATTACCTTTGGATTGTTCACCAGTACCAACCAATTTTCCAATTCCATCATAGATTTTCACTTTTCTACTTTCAAATGCAAATCAGTGATCTGAGTTATTCAATTATGATACACTTAAAAAATTATAGTTAAGCGCCTTCACCCAATATGCATTCTCACATCTAATCTTATTGATCAACAAGATAGATCCTTTTCCTTTTACTAGACAAGGTGTGCCATTTCCCATTTTAACAGATCCTCCATTATAATGTTCAAGGTATTCAAATTTATCCACATCACTAGTCATATGATGTGTACAACCACTATTAATAATCCATGTATCATTCTTGCTAACTTTAGATATACGTGTTGTTTCTACATACCTTTCTTCTTCTTTCGAATCATCTTTTATTGCAATAAATACCACTTCAATTTAATCATCAGTATCAGTGTCGATATCATCATCATCTTCACTAACAAGGTAACATGATTTCTTGCCTTTGTCTTTGTAATCTCAGTTGTTTCTTATTTCATAGTTTCAATTTCCTATGTGTTCTCGGTGATCACTTCTGTCAAACTTTCTATCACTAGATCGGTCATGGTCTTTATCTTCATCTTTCCTGTTAGGACATCTAGCAACAATATGGCCAATTTTTTACAATTAAAACATGCTAGAGGTAACTTTCCTTTATACCTTCCTTTACCTTTTTGCAGTCTCCTAGGCATAAGTGCTTCAAGTTCATCAAGCTCATCTTCAATGTCACTGTCACTTTCATTTCTTATGTTATGCTTACTGCTAGACTTACCAATCTTTAGTGATGACATAAATGGAGACTCAACACTTGGTACAATACTATTATCATAGTTATTCAGCTCAAAAGTAGTCAACTTGCCAATTAGATTGTCAATTGTAAGAACACTACCAGGTGCAGATCTCATTTCATGAATAGCAAAGATTCTAATAACATAGATAGGTAGCAAGGTTCTCAGTATTTTACTTACAACAATATCTTTAGAAATAATACCTCCTACTCCTCGGGTTGTATTAACTACCTCTTTGATTCGGTTAGAGTTTTGTGTAATGTTCTCACCTTCTTTCATCTTCATGTCATCAAATCTACCTCTTAGGCTTTCAGCTCTGACCCTCATTACATTTACATCTCCCCCATGAACTAGTGCAAGTTTTTCCCACATTTCTTTCACTGTAGTACATGCTTTGACATCTTCAAATTCTACATCAGATAGAGAAACAAAAATCTCTATCATAGTCATGTTGTGTTCATGTCGGTCTCTCAATTGATCAACTATCAAAGGTCCAATAGTCAGTTGTATGTAGTCATTGTCTAGGAGATGAAGAGAAGATTCTCCAATTATAGATATGTGCAGCCTCATCTTGCTTTTCCATGTTGAGAAGTTATCTTTGTTCATCTTAGGCACCTCCCTTTTATACATCTTGTGATATTTTGCTTAAGTCCTTGAAACTTTCCTCTAAGAAACCAATGCGCTCTGATACCAATTTTTAGATAACTGAGAGGGGGGGTGAATTAGTTAAATCAATTATCCTATAGTCCCAAACTCTCAGATGTACTTTTTCAAAATTTTTCAACAACTCAAATAACTTGATAAGATAAAATATCTATCTTTCTATTCATTTACCGAATATCAGTAATTATCCAAACTATGATTACCAATTATGAAATATGTAAATTATGATAGAAAAACAATCATAAAAAATAACACATTAACACAAATATTTAATGTGGAAACCCTGCTAAGGGAAAAACTACCTGGGATCAGTAACCCAAATTATTTCACTCTTCTGAAGTGAGCTCGGTTAGGAGCCAACCCTGTTAAAGGTTACACTGCACATTGTTAGGTGTGACCTGGTTAAAGGATTTATCACTAATAGTTAACGTTTGACCAACATTCACTATGGGGTCAACAAGATAAGAATTAACATTCCCTGAATGTCATATGGACGTACAAAAGACTGTTAAGTCCACTAAGTTAAGAGATTTTGTTGTAACAATGGTTAAACTAATACAATATTGATTTGATTCAAATACAACTCAATTTGCAAGTATTCAGATCTATGCTAAGCCCATAAAAACTCTTCTGATCAATAAATAATTTACTTCATCATAATCTTCAACTTACTTCACTCGGTGTATATATCTATGACGCTCGGATATGCCTACAGTTTAGCTTGGTTCTGTCTGTAACCAGTTTGATCAAGAATGCATGAAAAATGTCTTCATGCAAAATCTTCTGTAGTCTCTATTCATCTGATATACTCAATAATGAGTTTCCATGTCTCTTAAATAGACATGTAAATCATTTTCATATCAGCCATTATATTTTGCCTCTTAATATCATTCATCCATTTTGCCACTTCAACCTTCCTCGGAAGATGTGTCAATAACACATTTCAATCTCTTCCCTTCGATCATCTTTGAATTTTGTTAGCCATGAATCTTATAACAAACTTCATCTCTTACCTCGAAATCATAAGCAATTCCAACTCAATAATTTCAGTCGGTTGATATAACATTTAAGGTTTTCATCCATACTCAGTTAATATTGAATGTGTTGGTGATAACTAACTTAGTTATTACTGTAACTTGGTATACATAAGACTACCTCAGTGTATACATAAATCTTCAATTACCGACCACATTAACTGTTCAATTATGATCTCTTCTTCATAATAAAATAATGTAACATGCTCAACTCAAAAATATAATGCCATAGACTCATCAATAAGTTACCCAATGTATACCTTATCCTTATCTATCATATCCATCTTTTCCTTATGTAGATATCTCATTTCTTCACCATTTCTTCCTTCTACAAATGTTCAGATGTTTGTAACTATCATGATAAGTATAGTCAAAAACTAGTTGACATCAATGATAACATATTGACTGATTTAATCATCTTACATATTACTTTAATAGATCAGTAATCTCTAATCACTGTCTCTTCAGTTCATCAAGATAGTCAATCAGTTGTAGGTAATCAAGAATCTATTAGTATTTTTGTATACACATTGAACCGAGTTCAACTGAAGAAAGATTCAAACAAAACACCTTATGAATTATGGTATGGTTACACACCTAATGCAAGATATTTTAGAATATTTGGAAGTAGATGTTACATTTTGAAAGATGATAGAAATGAGAAATTTGATTCAAAATGTGATGAAGGAATATTCTTAGGATATTCTACTAAGAGAAAAGCTTACAAATGTTTGAATAAGACAACTAATAAGATGATTGAAAGTGAAAATGTGAGAGTTGATGAATTTTTTGAGAAGAATGATGAAGAAAGTAAAAAGGAACTAGAAGACTATGGTAGATTTGTTTACATTGAGGAACCTAATAGTCTACTCGAGCAACAACCTATTGTTACCGATCAACAAGGTAATGCTACCGGGCATCAGTCTATAAAGACCGAGAATCAACAAACTATTATTGATGCAATGAAGAACAAAGAACTAAACCTGTACTTAAAAATATGTAAGGAGATATCATCCATAGAATAAAATGATTAGAGATAAGAAAGATGGCATGATGACCCAATGTAAGTTGAGAGACAAAACATGCTTAGTTTGTGAATTTGAAACTAAAACTGTTAGAGGGGCACTTGAAAATGATGAATGGATTAAGGCCATGAATGAAGAAATTGAGCACATACAAAAAAACAAAACATGGATATTGGTACCAAGATTGAATGACATGAATGTAATTGGAACCAAATGGATATTTAGAAACAAATTGAATGAAAATAGAGATGTCACTAGGAATAAGGCAAGATTAGTATGCAAAGGGTATGCAGAAGAAGAAGGTATTGACTATGGTGAGACCTTTGCACCCGTTGCTAGACTTGAAGGAGTTAGAATATTTCTTGAATATGCTACTTACAAAGGATTTAAATTTTATCAGATGAATGTTAAATCTACATTTTTGATTGGGATACTTGAAGAAGAGGTATACATTGAACAACCTGAAGGTTTTGTTGATCCTAATCAGAGGAATATGGTATGTAAGTTGCATAAAAAATTATATGGACTGAAACAAGCACCGAGAGCATGGTATGAAAGACTGCACTCCTATCTTATCAGTATTGGATTTGTTAGAACAAGTGACAACAAAAATTTATATTTGAAAGGTGAAATTGATGACAAGAATCTTATTGCTGAAATTTTTGTTGATGATATCATATTTGGAGGAAATGATAACTTATGTAAATCATTTGTTGATGAAATGAGGAAAGGATTTGAAATGTCAATGTTTGGTGAAATCAAGTTTTTTTCTTGGCTTGCAAATTTTACAACAGAATGAAGGCATATACATTACTCAATCAAAGTACATCAAAGAAGTATTAAAGACATTCAAAATGGAAGATTGAAAATCAGTCGGTACAACTATGGTCACTGGATGCAAATTGACAAAGGATGACAAGTCAACCAAGGTAAATCAGACATTGTATAGATAAATGATTGGTAAATTGATGCATGTGGTGCATAGTAGAAAAAATATTACACATGTGGTTGGAATTGTAGCAAGATTCACTTCTAATCCTAAAGAATCACATATGACTGCTGTAAAAAGAATTTTGAGATACTTGAAAAGCACTGAAAGCTATGGTTTGTGGTACAAGAAAGAAGACAATTTTGAACTGAAAGTTTATACAGATGCAGATTGGGATGGAAAGATTGATGTTAGAAAGAGAACTATTGGTGGAGCATTCTTTTTGGGAGAAATATTAGTTACTTGGATAAGTAAGAAATAATGATGCATTTCTCAGTGCACTGTAGAAGCATAATATGTTGCTGCTGCTAACTGTTCAAACATTGCATGGATAAAATTTTTTTTGGAAGGTATGAATGAGAAGATCACTGACCCAATGATAATATATTATGATAACACTAGTGCAATAAATATTTCTAAGAATTCAGTGATGCATGAAAAGACAAAGAATATATCTATAAAGTGTCACTACTTGAGGGAAAAAGTACAAGAAAATAAAATAAGACTAGAGTATGTGAAATCACAAGAGAAAATTGTAGATATATTTACTAAAAATTTACCTAAGGACACATTTGAGTACTTGAGGAGTAGACTAGGGGTTCATCCCCTATTTATCTGATGCATGAGCATCTTGGGTCTTTGAGAAATCTTGCATCAACCAAAAATATTTCCTATTTTCTGTTGTTTTCTTTATAATTGTTGAATTTGTTGGTTTCATGTTGTGAAAATATTACATGATGTTGAGGACCTATTTGGGAACTATTTCCTATGAGAACATAAGGATTGGATGAACCGTTTCAAATTTATAGCTATTTTCCTTGCTGTCGGAGCCGTATTTTTCTACATTTCATGTGCTGATTGTGCACCATGTAGCTATTGATCCTTAATGAACTAGCCTTTGTGATCTTATGGAATTTAAGAGGACATAAATTAATATCTTCACCTAAGACCACAAGTCCTAATTCATTATGAGTAAAAAGTTATGACCATTTTTCTTGAGTATCAATCTTCAGCCAGTTTACACGTGAAACGTGGAGTGTTTCTTCTTGAGTGGTTCCATGTGAGGAGATGGGGCCTTGCAAAGTTAGGGAAATGTTATTGGGCCATGTGAAGACCTGAATGTAAAGGCAAATTAAGTTTTGATCATTCTTTCATTAGTTTTGGTTTAAATCTTCCAGACTGGACCTATAATGTAATTAAATGCCTGACTGGATGACTTGTGGCTTAGTTGGCTATATAAGGAGTCTAGATTGATGTAGTGGGGAAATTTTAGGAAGGATTATTATCAAGATACATCATTGGAGACAAAGATATGATGTAAGCTAAGATTCTAATTTCATAATTTCTTTGTATAAGGCCAAAACCCAGAAGGCCTCACAGCCGGGCATGTTGAAAGATATAATATAAATTCTTTGTTGTTGCTGCTAGTTGCTTGTCTCATATTCATTGTGTGTTAAATAATTTCATGTGGTATTCATATTTCTCCCATGTGTAACTCTGAGTAGGGCTTGTTTTCGATTCAAGTTGATTCAATTCTGCTTGATTCTTCTTGTATCTACCCTGCCCCTGCGTCAAGTGGTATCAAAATGAAGTTCTTTCTTATGGATTGGATCATGGAGAACCTTATTAGATTAGTTGTAGGGTGGTAGATCTGAGATCTGACCTATAACTTGTAGAAGGTTAGGATCTTACTAGAACCTAATTGTCAAGATGGTTTGAGGTAGAGGAAATGATAATGCTATCATGGATATGTTGAGGCAGATTGTAAATAGGCTTGAAGCTGTAGAGACAGCCCAAAGAAGAGGTTGACATCTTGAAGATGTTAGTGATGAAGAAGAAGAAGCATCACCTAATCCTAAACCTAAAGTTGAACAAGATGAGGAAAGACTCTTGAGAGTTTTGTCTAAGGCTAACTCCAGACTTGTAGTTGAAGTTGCTTGCTATGATGGAAGACTTGAGACCAATACACTTTTGGATTGGATCTTTGATATGGATAAATACTTTGAGTATGAAGGTACTCCTAATAATATGAAGGTTAAGATAGAAGTCAAAAAGTTGAAAGGTCATGCATCTCTTTGGTGGGATCATTTGCAAACTAAGAGACAGAAGAGAGGAAAAGAAAAGATCAAGACATGGATGAAGATGCTTGGAAAGATGAAGAAGAAGTTTCTTCCAGTTGAATACCAAGTTAGTTTGATGAGAAAAATGCAAAATCTGAGACAAAAGGACATGCGTGTGAAAGAATATATTGAGGAATTTTACAAATTGGATATCAGATCTGGACATGTGGATGATGAAGTTGAGAAGGTGGCTAGATATCTGAATGGCCCGAGGACATCGATTCAAGATGAGATCAGTTATGTTAAGATAGAAAGTGTGGAAGAAGGATTCCAATTTTCTTTGAAGGTAGAAGAGAGATTAACAAAGAGACATGAACAAAGATAGAGAGGAAGAGGTGGTAGATTTCAAAGAAGTAGAGGCAGATCTTATGGAGAAAGTAGTAGACCTGACAATGCAGTGCAAGATAAAGGATGGAAAGATGAACCTACTAGTAAAAGAGGTAACTACTCTAGAGGAAGCTATACTCGTTACTCTAGGAATAACAATAGTGGGAAAAGAGAAGAGAAATATTGGTTTAAAGGTACTTGTTACAAATGTGGTGAAGAAGGACATAGAGCTTTTGAATGTACTAACTCTAGAAAGAAGATTGGAGGTAATGGCATAAATAATTTGGCTTGTGAAGAGGTTGAGGAAATGTCTAATGAACCTGAACATGGTGATAACTTGATGCTAAGAAGGATCTTGTGGAATGAAGAAGCTGATGAGGAACCTATTTTGAGGATAAGTTTATTTAGAACTAGATGTAAGATTGTTGATGAATAGGATGAAATAGTATCCACCCTAAAATGTATGGGGGAAATATGAGATCTAATTCTAAATCCAAATTCCCAAAGGAGAGATCCAAATTGATCCACCAAAAGGTTAATGCACAATTGAATCAATCTATGGAGAATGTGAAAATAGGAGAAAAACCTTATATTTCCCTATAAGGAAGATGTGCTTAAAATTTGAAATAATTGAAAGGCAAGTACAAACCTCAAAATAGGGCAAATCTGGAAAATGCCAATTTCTGATGTCTGTGTGTAGTTTCGGGTAATTTTGCAACCTATTTCTGACTAGAAATGCCGAGACGAAGAAAACCTAGAAATTTTTTATCTTTCTAATAGTAGGTAGTCTTTGACCCCAATAAAAGGTTAAAGGATACATTTTTATTCTAAAGGTCAACTTTGATTTTGTTCACAAATCTCAAAAGTTCACCGAAAAGGGTATCCAAATCTAAGCTCAGATTCGTAGTTCTGCACCTGTGCCTACAAGAAAAATGGTTTTGTTTGTTTGTTTGGGGGGTTTGCCTTGGTCAAACCTTGGTTTGGAATCAACCTTAATATTGAAATTGAAATGGATAATGCTAGCAAGTAGTAGAAGTAGATATAACAATGAAGCTATGACATTCAATAGATATGCAATTGTATTTGAAATGTAATCAAATATGTTAATATGAAAGCTTGGACATAACATTAATAAATGTAAATCTAAACCTCCATGTTTGTATGCTTGGAATCCACTTTGAGGGAATAATGAATGGATCTTGAAGATGAATTGAAGGATCTTGAAGGAAGATCACACCACCATGATGGCTAAATCTAGGGTTTGAATGATGAATCTTGCATGCTTGAACCAAATCCCTTCAAAGGCTTGAATGCTTGAATCCTTGATCTTCAATGGAGAACTTGAATGGAGAAGTGGGCTTGAATGCTTGAATGGATGCTTGATCTTTCTTGAGAGAGAAATTGATTTCCAAAAATTGACCACCAATTTCTCCTTGAGAGTGCTTGATGAATGAAGGAATGAGATTCCAAAACTTGATGGAGAAAATGAGAGAGGAAGGCTTCCTTTTATAGTGATCTAGGGCACAATCCTCTAGAGGGGCCACCTTGGGGAATTAATTTCCAATTAGGCCTCAAACCTTTAGGAATGGACCTAAATTAAATATAATTTAAGACTTTACCATTTTAGAGACCAAAACAGCTGACCCGGAAGTGGGAAAATAATTATTTTCAAAACCCGACATCCGGAGATCACAGAACCTTGATACTTGAACCCAGGGTCAAGGATGAGCTCGAACCTAACCTAGGTTAGGGAGGAGGTCATATTTGAACCCCTAGGTCATCATTGAAACCTTTAGGTGTTCATTGACCTTGAGGTTACAGATCTCAGGGTCTCAGTCCAGAGATACTAGAATCAGAAACAAGAGGTCCCAGGAGTGCCTGGAGACCTAGAAATGATGTCAAAATAGGGTAGAGTGCTAGGGAGAGGCACAAAATCCTATGATAAATGTGATGAAGGCTAGGAGGACCTATTTTTAAGTCTTACCTAGAAAATAGAGCCATAAAAGAGGGAAATTAAGGAGAATCCTCAAGATCCTAACCCTAATTTCACCTAGAATGAAGGAATCAAGTGTAGAAAAGAAGTGGAAAGTGAGGGGAAAGCTAGATATAAGAAAAGACCAATTAAAGGCATTCAACATGACCCAAAACCACTTACTCAAAGGGCTAAATTCTCTTAACATGGAAGTTCTTCCATTTTAAGATGACACATTAAGCCCCCACTTTAGCAAGAGTATGGATTTGATGCAAACTCTTGGTAAAGGAGAAGAAAGAGGATATCCAAGTGGATTCACAAAGAGATAAAATAACACTTAGCTAAGGGCTCAAGCCCCTAGACTTAGGATTCTAACTCAACATACATGCACGAGGGTGCCAAAAGAACAAGGGTTAGTACAAACAACCCAAATCAATTAGCATAAGAAACCTTGCTAAGAAACACTTCTCATACTAATATCATATTTGGAAAGCTATCATAAAAGCATAAATTATTACATAAGAAAGACAAGAGCAACACTATAAATAACATAGCTTCATGATCTAGTCCTACTAGCATGAAAGCGAAGAGAGAGAAAGGGAAAAGATTGATTACCTCACCTAGTAAGATGCCCACCTTACCATGAATCACCCTGGAGGGAGAGCCCAATAGGTTCACCCATGAACTGTGCTTGAAATTTTAATGCATCTTCTAACGGCTTCTAGAATACCCATAGATCCACCTTCTTGTATCACTATGAATATGAAATGCATGTCTCCTCATGATTTAGCAACTTATGTGCGTTACCTTCAAAAGATTTAGCATACTAGAAATGCATGTCTTTTAAGGATTTAGCAACTTATGTGTGTTACATTCCAAGATTTAGCATACTGGAAATGCATGTCTTTTCAGGATTTAGCAACTTATGTGCGTTACCTTCCAAGATTTAGCATATTGAAAAATTTGAAAAATGCATGTCTCCTCAGGTTTTAGCAACTTATGTGCGTTACCTTTGGAAGATTTAGCATATAAATGCATGTCTTTTTAGGATTTAGTAGCTTATGTGCATTACCTTCCAATATTTAGCATATAAAAATAAGAAAATATAGTACAAGGGAGACCCTATATATGCCCCCCTCCTTAATATGGAAAAAACATACTATTTTGACATGTTAAGGAAAGGAAAGAACAAGGATAAAGCCTTTTTCAACATCAAGACAATATCCATAAATAACACCTAGTCCAAGCCAAGAAGGTCACAACTCCTATGAGGCCATGGAAGGGACGCATGAAAAGAGATAACATGCAAGAAGTGAAAAAAAGTAACCCTTGTGAAGGATAACACACTATTCAGTTTCCAAGGTGAGAGATATATCAACCATGGAAACCCAATGCCAAACAACAAAAGAGGTTGTCATCAAGGACATAGATCCTCAATGCAAACCAAAATTTTCACGTATGATTGGATATCACATAATAGATAGATATTGCTTAACCAAGGAAAGAGGTGAATCCCAGAAAGACAGAAAAGAAGGAAATGGCATCCTTTCCCCCCAAGCATAGGAATAAAGATGGAAGAGGATACCTACTTCACAATGCAAGGATATATCATGTTTACAACAATGTACACCATATCTTTAGTGAGGGATATTGACCCCTACATCCAAGAATATAGATAATCATGAAAAGGATATGTCACTCATGGAAAAGGATCCTCAATGAAAGAGATCTTATCAACAAGACCCCCACCATAGAGGAGTGCTTTTAGATAAAATATCATCTTTCAAAAGGTGAGAACAAAGATTCAATCATCAAGCCCCCTGCAAACAAGAGGAAGAGGAATCTTTGAATGAGGGAAACAACTCCAACACCAAGAAAGGGTGAGAGTTTATAAAGAACATAATTTGCAACATAGATAAGAAGTGCCACTTAGGACAACAAATTCTCATATAAGAAGGTTATCCATAGTCAAAACATATGTCAATATGATGAAATAATATTGCAATATAAACAAATACCACTAAGCTAAGGAAAGAAGTTCCCTAGACAAAGAGAGAGAAGAAAGAACCTTTCCCCCCAGGGATGAAATGAAAGGGATATCTTTGAAAAACACATGTCCTAGAAAAGATATCCTGAATAATAGAAGAGAGAAATAGATGAAAAAATATCATAATACAAACCATCGAAATAAATGAAATCTCAAAGTAGGAACATAATGGATTCTAAAGATAGGAAGAAATATACCTCTTGCCCCCTAGTCTAGAGGAGAAAAGATCTATGTTATATCAGAGTGAGGGGTAAAATTATGAATAAATCTCAAATGAGAAGTTTCTTTTCTTTTATCTTTATGGATTGGATAATAAGGATAAGGTACTTTGAAGAATCTTTGCACATCAACATCATGTACCATAGTTTTAATCTTAACATAAGTGTGGGAAGAACTAGGAATACTAGATGGAGAATTAGGAATCATATTAGGAAAGATAGGATTATGATTAGGAAGATTAGGAACACTAGTAAAAGTGTAGGAAGTGATATGAATGGAAGACACAACTGGAGGAACACTTGGAACCACAGTTGGAAAAGGGTTGGAATAGATATAAGTAATACTATGGTAAGAAGGTTGTGAGGTAGGATCTTGATTTTCCATAAGATCACCACTAAGAGGAAGAGAATTAAGGGAACTCATCTTTCTCTGCTAATGCCTTGTCACTAGAAGGAATCCTAAATTGAGGTGAAGGATCTATAATGTCATCTTCTTTCACATAAGGAAAGTGTGTTCTAGAGAATATGTCATCCTTTTGTATCAAAAATTCTTCACAAGGAGGGGATAAATCAATGTATTTATCCAAGGGTTCATCCCAAAAAGTAGAAATATCCACAATGGATTCATGAGGAAGAGAGTAATCAACATCCAAATCCAAAGGTTCATCCCAAATAGGAGGAAGAGAGTAATCAATATCCAAATTCAAAGGTTCATCCCAAATAGGAGGATTATCCACAATGGTTTCATGAGGAAGAGAGTAATCAACATCCAAATCCAAAGGTTAATCCCAAATAGGAGGAAGAGAGTAATCAATATCCAAATTCAAAGGTTCATCCCAAATATGAGGATTATCCATACTGGTTTCATGAGGAAGAGAGTAATCAATATCCAAATTCAAAGATTTATCCCAAACAGGAGGATTATCCACAATGGTTTTGTGAGGAAGAGAATAATCAACATCCAAATCCAAAGGTTCATCCCAAATAGGAGGATTATCATCTCTATCCATTAAGTGCATTGTAGGAGTGTCATAAGTCATTAAAGCTTGATCCCTATAGGGGAAAGAAGGTAAATTATATTGTAAAATAGGCTCATATAAAAGACATATATTAGGAGAAGAATTAACATCAATCCCTAACTTATCTTTGTAAAGGTCAATTGAAGAGGTTGTAGAGGAAGATGAAATAGGAATAGGATTAATGGTGATCTCATTTGAAAAATTTTCATCCTCACTTTTGTTAGGGATTTTTCTTGTAGGATCAAACTAAGGGTTGAATCTATGTTCCTTGAGACTGATTCTAACAAGAGAAAGACCTAATTACTGAGGATTGGATAAGATCATCCTTCATTTTTGAGATCCTTTTAATGATAACTAATTATACAGTTCCTATGTGAGTGGACACTGATTTGCTACTAACCCTTCTAATGCATCAATTTATATAATATTCTGCATACGACCATGATCAATTTAATGTAGAGTTTAACTAGGAAAAACATGATTGTAAATAAAGCAAAGATCAGTGATTTAAGGATTCTCATCCTTCTTCCTTTTAAGGAGGGACAACCTATATGATTCTCTCTTCAAGGAATCATGAAATATGGACTATAAGCCTTAGGAACAGTCCAATCTATTCTGTGTAGTAAACATGAAATGAAAATGTACTAGTAAATCATGTAAAAGTTTCAATTTCTCTTCTAAGATCTATGAAAGATAAAACCATAAGAAAAAAACACCAAACCAGTGCCTTATCTAATGGGCAACAGAATCAAAATGCAGATCAACAAGTAAATTGTAAAAGAAATACAATAGTATGCCTTACATACCAACTGCAAATCCAAATAGATTGCCTTACAAAATATTCTATTTACCAAACACTGTTATCATCAAAAAATCCATACAAATATATTTACTCTTCAAGATGAAATATGAGAACTTTTAATTCTTTCCTTGAAAGAAACTCATAAATCAGTCAAGCAAGTTGCCTCACAATTGGTATATTTTAAATGCTTAACATGTAAAACATACAAGAGTACAATATAAAAGAAAAGAGACAACAAAAATATATGGTAGAAGTAGCAGTGTATTTGTATTTATAATCAACTTGCCAGTTACATTCACAATTTCATTACTCAGAAGATCAGACACAAAACTTGGAAATCTACTTCAAAGCAATTCTGTTCCAATTTTCTATTATCTCTCTGACCAACCTCAAAAAATGAGTCATCAACTCTATATATACATCCCTTTTCAACCACCTTGGAATTACCTTATTAATGGGAATGCAACAAGCTTCAGATGGTTGAAAAACCTAACCCTAAAAGCATAAGAGATAGAAATTAAAAATAAAATACAACAAGCCCTTAGGCAGTGGAAAGACAAAACTTCCTTGGACTATTGTACATCCTTGGCCGCTAGAAAATTGACACCTTCAACTGTAAATATTTATGATAGCTCCTTGAGTTTAATGAGATATGGTGACTGCCATTTTAGGCTAACCTACACCATTCTTAAATGATAGCTTATCATCCCTGTATTCTCAGATCAGGTGTGAGGTGTGTCAGATGTCCTCATTCTTCATCTAAAATGTCCAAGTCAACTGTGGTAGATCTAACTTTTTTGGGCTTTGTCAGTTCATCCCATGTAGTTACCTGTTCATCTAACAGCTAATTAAAGTCTTGGACAAGTTGCAATTGTGATTTTTTGTCTCTCCCACTTGGCATCCATAATTGCCTTGACATTTGCTACAAATTTGGTGAGATCTATCTCTGCCATAATAGCTTCATCTAGGGTTTTGTTGAAGCTTTCTAAATCAACATTATTATTTTCACCTAAAAATGCCTCTTTCCTAGGCAATAGAAGATCAACATCCAATCTCCATTGATCAAGACTCTTTATGACTCTATCTATAGTCAAAATTGAGGGGATGAATTTGTTGGAATAGGAGCTAAGCATGGCTATCTTAGCCTCAATCAGATTTGCCTTACCCTTGAAAAGTGGTAATATGGCTTTAATTCTATCAATCTCCTCACCAACTCTTATAACTGTCTCCAGTATGTCACTCCCCAAAGATTGAGCCAAAATCAATCTTTCAAAAAGTGGTTCTCTGACAGACCACACTGTATGAAATCCACTCAAAATTTGCACATAATTATTGACCTCCTTTTGCAATTCAGGCAATTTTCCATAAGCATTAAAAACTAGGTCAAATTTATCCTTGATTATATTCATTCTATGCTGCAAGATACTCAAAAGGGCCTATAATATAGCCTCATTGTTCTCCTCATTAATCTTCTTTAGCTCTGTTGACACCTCTTCCTTTGTCATTCCTTATGCTTCTGTTAATGCAGGCTGCTCAGGAGGTGCATGAACTACTACAGGAGTATTAATTATTTGTAATTGCAGTTCCTCTACCTATTTTTCCAATGCTATAAATTTTATTATTTATAAATCCCTATCCTTTAAAAGGGCACTGCAATCACTTAAAAGAGAGCCATACCTCTTAGATATCTATTTTGTTTTGTCTTCATTCAATTTGGTGAATTGGGTCAAAACCTGAGAGATCTCAAGGTCCCCAGTATTGTGGATAGACCACACAATCTTGTCACCTTCCATCTGCTCTTTTACATTCAAAATTTGTGGCTTCTTGTATTTAGGGTAAAGAATCCACATGGCCAATGCTTGATTCTTTGGGCTATACCCAAATCCTCTGATTATATCCCCTACTTGGGTCTCTGATGACAGAGTGACATCCTCCTGTCTCTTTATTTGATCTATAATAAAATCTGAATACAAACTCCATCCAAGCACAAGAAACATATTGCTCTATCTAACTAATTTCTTGGCCTCATCTGGAGTAAAGCTTTCAGCCTCTGGGTCATACTCTCTTCATTGTTGCACTGCCTCATCAAGCACTTGACCTTCCTCAGTTATTTTCATATTAGATGAAACCTATTGTTGCTTGTGCCAGATCAAAAAGCTTTTGAATTCATTAGAATTGACAAAATTGTCATCATTCAGGAATGCATCCTGCTCAATTATTCTTTCATCCTGGCCTAAAGCCAGAGGCAACTCTACATCCTTAGTTTCATACCTTTGTTGTCTTTTGGCCTCTCTGACTACTTTCCTTATTTCATGTTGATGAAAGCTAGTCCCTTTGTAGAGGGCACTTACTCTATCTTTCTTCTTCTTCTTTGATGGCTCTCCAACCATTAATTTCCTCTTCTTTTGTAAGGGCTCAGTGGTGTCATCTGAGCTAGGTAGCTCACTAAGGTTGACAGTCTCACCTCCTACCTTGGGTTCTTCAATTAATGGCTGCTCCATAGGGGGTGGGCTATAAATTGGGTAGCCACCATCACTATCTTCTTCACATTCAGAATCAGAGTGGGCCTTTTTACCCTTATAAGTATCATCAATTTGATCCTTCATGGATTCAACCAATGTATCAAATTGAGCCATCATCTGCTCAAGTCTTTGGAGGTAAGGAAAAGTGGGAAAGAAACCCCCAAATACCAATCCTTGTCCTTTTAACTATTTCTCAATTTGAAATAATTGATCTAATTGCTACACCCTTTTCTCTACCTCATCATCTTCAATGATGTTTCTTATCACATCTTCCTCAGGATACTCTTCATGTTGCTTATTAAAAGGAATGGTAGGCATGTAATATCTCCTTGCAGTAGCCATGAAACCTTCTATATCTACATACCTATATGGAGCTGCAAACATCCTGTATTTTTCTAACCAATCATTTACCTTACTAAAAGCTCCCTTTCCAATTGTAATATAGTGCACTCTAAAGTGCCGAGGAGTGAGAGTCCCTTTCCTGTGGGGAGCCAAGTGTTCTTTATCTATTAACATGAGCTTCCAGATAAACTCTAAAAATGCAATTCTTGGTGGAACATAAAATGGAATTAGATGAGGAGGCTGAGGGCACCCATAAACCCTAATCATTGTATAGCCCTTCTCATAGTAAATATCCCCCCAATTGTGACCCTTGGTCCACTTATCAATAAATTGTTGGGGTCTCACCAATTGCAGGACCTTGGTGGATAATCTTGTACAATTTACTCCCAAACTCCGGAGAATGGGGTACACAATCCAGTTATCAAAGGCACCAAAATCTTGCCTAGGGAAAGAAGGGCTCCAAATTGCTAACTAGGACTGTACTGGGTTAGGTTGTCCATTCCACACCATTTGTGGCTTGAGATCATTCAAATTTATAAGATCATAATTATGATACACAATGAGGTGCATCAGCAAGGAGTAATGCATGAATTTGGGTGCAGAACCAGATGTGAAGTTCTTCAAAGATAGAAAACCCTCATGTATCTTGTTTATCACATAACCAATAAAGTCATACCCTCTATTTACTAGATGGCTCTGTGAATCCATCACTAACATCAAAATATCAGAGGTAATCCTCTCAGGGCTTGCATCAATTCCCAAGACCTGGCACATCCCATATGCAATGTATTTCATGTAAAACTTAAGGTCCTTGTAAGCATATGGAATTGACCTAGCCATAGGTGCAATATAATTTCTATTTTCTTTAGGCATGTGGCTCTTTATCTCCTTAGAGACTAAAGCAACCTCTCTAACATATCTATTGGCCTGAGCCTGTAAGTCAATCTCTGTGGCCATTGGAAATTGAATTTTGAATGCCCTCATGAAAGAGTTCTGGTCTAGGGTTACCAAGGGTGAACCATCCTCCTTTCTAATTGTCTTAGAGAAGGGATCATATCTTTGGGATAGCATAAGAAGTGCATCTACATCTAGAAAGACCTCCGAGACAATCAATTTGGCCAACCCTAAAGTTCAAGGGTTTGAAACTAGTATAACACTATCACATTTTTTTATAGAAATAACTAAAAAGACATGCCTGTGATTTCAAGCGTCCTGGCATCTCTACAGTAAGCTAAATCATCCACAAAGATATCATCACTAACCTTCTTGTTTTGAGATGAACTAGGCAAGAGGGTGAGGAACTCATCTGAAAAACTCTCTTTTATTTTTTCCTTAGACCCTTGGCTAGTGGAGGCTCCGCTTGCTATTGCTTGACTCATTTTGACTGAAACTCTGGAAATTCTCTACAAAAATCACTAGACACATTGTAATTTTGGAAAGCTCTGAAAACCTAGCACTCTGTACTCATTGATATGATCCATAACCTTCAAATGAGTAGCCTCTAACTATTTTATTCTATAGAATTGAATGCGCCACCATTTCTGACATTTACAGCTATCAAAAGGTCACTTCCACCATTACTTCGGCACGAACAAGGCTTCAAATTACTAGCCGTAGCTCAAAAACTTTAAATTCAAATATTCAAAGATCTAGCGACTGGAAAAAAAGTCTCGCAATCATTTTATAATATTGGCACCTTAGAAATGTTTCTGAGACCTGGCGACTAAGAGGGCTTCTCATAGTCATTGAAATATTTCCCACCTTTTGAATTCATTGCGAGATTTGGGGACAACAGGAAAACTCTAAGTCATGGAACATGGTTGACTTTTCAAACTTCTTTGTGAGATATCCTGACCCGATCATCTGGAGATTTGGCGACTATAGTCTTTCTCATGGTCACATCAACTTTATTAACCCTTTTAAAACATTCAACGATCACCCGACCTGGAGATCTAGCGACAAACCTAGAGTCTCTTAATTGCTAAAGCTTTCTGACTTTTCAACTTCCTTTCTGAGATCTCACGAATGCCGTTGATATTCTTCTTCATTTCATCCTATGGTCCACATTAAGTCTCAAGAGCATTTCTCACTTAACTGTTTGATTCAGTGACCAGGAGATAACCATGTCACTGAATCACTGGAGGCTTTTCACTTAATCGTCAGGAACTTGAGATCACATGACTACATAGTCGCTGCATTGCTGAATAAACACATAACCACCGGGCTTAACCACAACATTAATCTTAACTCAACCCCAAGAAAATCTAGAGACTACGCAACAAAGAGGTTCGCTGAATCTCACAATCTTTTTCTTAACTGGGGTTAAGTCCCCAGAACACGCGACTGAGGCAATCTCTAAGTCGCGGAAATATTTCTTAACTCTAATTTGTATCTAGAGATTAAATACTGGCCGTTGATCAAAACTTCATCTCACGGTTCACATTAAGTCTCATAATCCTTTATCACTTAACCGCTGCATCTGGAGACCTGGAGACAACTGTGTCGCTGGATTGCTAACTATACAGGAGATAACCACCACCTTTGGGAGATAATGTGACCACTGAAAATCATAATCGCTCACTGAAACATCACTTTAATAAATTATCCTGAGATCTCCCGACCAAAGGTAATTTCCCTCTAGAGACCACGCGACCATATTTCTTTTCTTATAAAACTTGTCACAGTAGTCGCTAGATCTCGAGAAAACTTTCTGAGACTTGGAGACTAAAAGGGAAAATGCTAAGTCATTTGATAATAAGGAATATTCCAAAGTGCTTATGAGATCGGGTGACAAAGGCTTTCGGGCAATCACTAAATATGAAGGAATATTCCTACTTCTCTGGGAGACTAAGCGACTAAGAGAGGAAATTAAAAGTGCACATGCTTATTTTGACACTTAAGTGACCCGATAAAGTAACGAAGAAATAGAAGGCTGACAACTTAAACTAGGGATTTTTTATTTTCAGGATATTTAGACCTAGAAAACCCTAAAGACTGTAAATTTTTCAAAAACATCCTATCTTTTGGGGCAAAAAACAAAAATTGAGATTTTTAACCAACAACTTCCATGTACCTCATTAAGGGATCTATCCTCTTGAACAACAAAAGCCTCATCAAAGTACTCAAAACAAGAATCATACATGTTGAAAAAGCATGAAAATGTAAATGTTTTTGTATTTTTAAAGAAATTTTGCAATTTTTTTTTTTTTTGATTTTTGAAATGTAAATGCAAGAGCATAAAAGAAATCTAATCTTAAGGCAAGAAAATAAATGATCTAACACCAAAAAGAAAGAGAGTAAGTATGTTGGGTTCACCAAAATGAATAGGATGAAATAGTATCCACCCTAAAATGTATGGGGGAAATATGAGATCTACTTCTAAATCCAAATTCCCAAAGGAGAGATCCAAATTGATCAACCAAACGGTTAATGAAAAATTGAATCAATTTGTGGAGAATGTGAAAATGGGAGAAAAACCTTATATTTACATATAAGGAAGATGTGCTTGAAATCTGAAATAATTGAAAGGCAAGTACTAACCTCAAAATAGGGCAAATCTGGAAAATGCCAATTTCTGATGTTTGTGTAGTTTCGAGTAATTCTGCAACCTATTTCCGATTGGAAATGCCGAGATGAAGAAAACCTAGAAAAAATTTATCTTTTTGAGAGCAGGTAGTCTTTGACCCTGATAAAAGGTCAAAGGGTACATTTTTATTCTGAAGGTCGACTTTGATTTTGTTCCCAGATCTCAGAAGTTCACCAAAAGGGGTATCCAAATCTAAGCTCAGATCTGTATTTTCGCACCTATGCCTGCAAGAAAAATGGTTTTGTTTGTTTGTTTGGGGGGTTTGCCTTGGTCAAACCCCGGTTTGGAATCAACCTTAATATTGAAATTGAAATGGAGAATGCTAGCAAGTAGTAGAAGTAGATCTAACAATGAATCTATGACATTCAATAGATATGCAATTGTATTTGATATGTAATCAAATATGTTAATATGAAATCTTGGACATAACATTAATAAATGTAAATCTAAACCTCCATGTTTGTATGCTTGGAATCCACATTGAGGGAAGAATGAATGGATCTTGAAGATGAATTGAAGGATCTTGAAGGAAGATCACACCATAATGATGGCTAGATCTAGGGTTTGAATGTTGAATCTTGCATGCTTGAACCAAATCCCTTCAAAGGCTTGAATGCTTGAATCCTTGATCTTCAATGGAGAACTTGAATGGAGAAGAGGGCTTGAATGCTTGAATGGATTCTTGATCATGCTTGAGAGAGAACTTTATTTTCAAAACTTGATCACCAATGTCTCCTTGAGAGTGCTTGATGCATGAAGGAATGAGATTGCAAAACTTGATGGAGAAAATGAGAGAGGATGGCTTCCTTTTATAGTGATCTAGGGCACAATCCTCTAGAGGGGCCACCTTAGGGAATTAATTTCCAATTAGGCCTCAACCCTTTAGGAAAGGACCTAAATTAAATATAGTTTAATATTTTACCATTTCAAAGACCAAAATAGCTGACTTGGAAGCGAGAAAACAATTCTTTCCAAAACCTGACATCCGGAGATCACAGAACCTTGAAACTTGAACCTAGGATCAAGGACAAGCTTGACCATGACCTAGGTTAGGGAAGATGTTGTATTTGACTTGCTAGGTTTTTATTGACCCCTTTAGGTCTTCATTGACCTCAAGGTTATAGATCTCAGGGTCTTAGTCTAGAGATACTAGAATCAGAAACAAGAGGTCCCCAGAGTGCTCGAAGACCTAGAAATGATGTCAGAACAGGGTAGAGTGCTAGGGAGGGGCACAAAATCCTATGATGAACATGATGAAGGATAGGAGGACATATTTGTAAGTCCTACCTAGAAAATAGAGCCATAGAAGAGGGAAATTAAGGAGAATCCTCAGGATCCTAACCCTAATTTCACCTAGAATGAAGGAATCAAGTGCATAAAAGAAGTGGAAAGTGGGGAGAATGCCAGATCTAAGAAAAGACCAATTCAAGGCATGTGACATGACCCCAAACCACTTACTTGGAGGGCTAAATTATCTTCACATGGAAGTGCTTTTATTTTAAGATGATATAATTGATAAATGTTGCAAGGTAATCATTGATAGTGGAAGTTCTAATAATTTGGCATCTGAAGAGTTGGTTAATAAGTTGCAGTTGCAGAGATTGAAACATCCTAAGCCTTACCATATTGCTTGCATCTAGAAGGAGCATACACTACTTGTAAGTGAACAATGCCTTGTTAAATTCAAAATTGGGAATTATCATGATGAAGTCTTATGTGATATTATGCCTATGGATTGCTGTCATATTCTTTGGGTAGACCTTGGTAGTATGATAGGAAAGCTTTGCATGATGGTAGATTGAATCAATATACTATTTGGATGGATGGGAAGAAACAAGTATTATTGCATTTAGTAGAGAAGTTTGATGAAGGTCACTGTACTACAATTAGAGTATGCTTGGTTGATGCTAAAAAGTTTGCAAGAGAAATGAAAGAACAAAATATTTGTTTTGCTTTAATTCCAAGGAAAACTGGGAAACAAGATGAATTAGAACATGCACTTGAGATTGAATCTTTATTGAATAAATTTAGTGATATCAGTTTTGATAATGTACCTGATGGTTTACCACGTATGAGAAGTATAAGTCATTGTGTGGATTTGATACCTGGAGCTAGTTTTCCTAATAAAGCACCACATAGGTTGACACCTGATGAAAAGATTGAGTTGAATAGACAAGTGAAAGAATGTCTTGAGAGAGGTTTGATTAGGGAAAGTCTAAGTCCTTGTGCAGTACCTACTGTGTTAGCACCGAAAAAGAAAGGAGAATGGAGAATGTGCACTGATTCTAGAGCTATAAACAAGATAATAGTAAACTATAGATTTCCTTTGCCTAGGATGGATGACATAATGGATAGTTTGAGTGGCGTAAAGTATTTCACAAAGATTGATTTGAAGAGTGGATATCATCAGATTAGGATCAAAGAAGGGGATGCATGGAAAATTTCTTTTAAGACTAATGAAGATTTGTATGAATGGTTGGTTATGCCTTTTGGTTTGACTAATGCACCTAGTACTTTCATGAGGCTAATGAATGAAGTTCTGAAAAGATTCTTGGGTAAGTTTGTGATTGTATATCTTGATGAAATTTTGATATTCAGTAAGAGTAAGGAAGAACACCTTGAACATATTAGACAAGTATTCCAGAGATTGAAGGAAGAAAAGTTGTTGATTAATTTGAAGAAATGTTCATTTATGAAAGAGGAGATTGTGTACCTTGGTTTTGTAATTTCAGCTGATGGATTGAAGATGGATCCTGAGAAAGTGAGAGCTATACTTGATTGGCCTACACCAGAGAATGTTGGAGAGGTAAGATCATTTCATGGATTGGCAAGTTTTTATAGGAAGTTTATCAGAAATTTCTATTCTATTTGTAATGCTATGACTAAAACTATGAGAGGAGATAAAAGGGATTTCAAATGGACACATGGAGCACAAAAGAATTTTGAAACATTGAAACAAATAATTGCAGAGTTGTCTACACTTGCTTTGCCTAATTTTAGTAAAGTTTTTCAAGTTGAATGTGATGCTAGTGGAAGTGCAATTGGATCTGTTTTGAGTCAAGAAGGAAGACCTATAGCTTTATTTAGTGAAATGTTGAATGATGCTAAGAGAAAATATTTAGTTCATGACTAGGAATTCTATGCTATTGTTCAAGATTTGAAGAAATGGAGACATTATTTGATACCTAAAGATTTGGTGTTGTATAATGACCATAAAGCTTTGCAGTATTTGGGAAGTCAGAATAAATTGAATGGAAGACATATGAAGTGGGTTGAGTTCTTGCAAAATTTTTCCTTTTCATTGAAGCATAAGAGTGGATAGTCAAATAAGGTTGCTGATGCCTTGAGCTGAAGAAGAAGTTTGCTGACAAAGATGATAGTTAAGGTACTTAGTTTTGATGATTTGAAGTGTTTGTATGAGACTGCCATTGATTTTGTAGAGCCTTGGAAAGCTAGTAAGGAACACACAGTGAGTGATAAGTGGACTGATTATTTCATTCAAGAAGACATGTTCTTTAAAGGAGTTCGGTTGTGCATACCTAGAGGATCTATGAGAGAAAACATAATAAAGGAGAAATATAGTGGTGGACTTGCTGGACATTTTGGGATTGATAAGACTATGAATTTGATTTCCAAAAGATACTTTTGGCCATAGATTTATAGAGATGTATAGAGAATGGTTAGAGGTTGCAGAATTTTCCAAACAACAAAAGGAACTAGTCAGAATTTGGGATTGTATACACCTTTTCCTATACCTGATGGACCTTGGGAAGATGTGAGTATGGACTTTGTTCTTGGATTCCCTAGAACTTAGAGAGGTAATGATTCTATTTTGGTAGTGGTTGACAAATTTTCTAAGATGGCTCATTTCATACCTTGTAAGAAGACATCTGATGCATTTCATGTAGCAGAATTATTCTTCAAGGAAGTGGTAAGATTGCATGGTTTGCCTAAATCTATTTTTTCAGATAGAGATACAAAGTTTACTAGTTACTTTTGGAGAAAACTTTGGAAAAAGATGAATACCAAATTGAAGTTTAGTTCTACATTTCACCCTCAGATAGATGGATAGATTGAAGTCATGAACAAAAGTTTGGGAAACTTGTTGAGATGTTTAGTTGGAGATAAGCCTGCTAATTGGGATTTAGTTTTGGCACAATCAGAGGTTGCATATAATAATTCTATGAATAGAAGCATTAAGAGGACACCATTTGAGATTGTTACTAGATTTCATCCTAAGGGAACCATAGAGCTGAGAGATTTACCTACTGAGACAAGAAGAAGTGCTGAAGTTGAGGATTTTGTAGTATTCATGAGAAATTTACATGATGAAGTCAAAAGGAATTTGGAGGACATTAATTTGAAATATAAACAGAGGGTTGATAAGAGAAGGAGACATAAATATTTTGAAGTTGGAGATGAGGTTATGATTTATTTGAAGAAAAATGGATTTCCAATTGGTACCTACAACAAGCTGAAAATGAAGAAGTTTGGACCTTGTAAGATTCTGAAGAAGTTTGACAATGGAAATGATTATGAAGTGGAATTACCAGAGGACATGGATATATCACCTATATTCAAAATTTTTGATATATTTGAGTATTTTGAATCAATTGATGAGATAGAAGATGATCTCAATTATCCTAAGAAAAAAAAAGACAACATTGAAAAGATCTTGAATAACAGAGTAAGCAAGAGTACAAGAGGAAAATACTACATGGAATACCTAGTTTAGTGGAAAGATAAGCTAGTTAAAGATAGTTCATGGATTACAAAAGATGAGTTGGATATTTATGATTTAGGTTAGAATATGAGTAGTTCATGATAAGGACATCAGTTCTTTATTTACCCCAGGTGTCTGATGCAGGAGCATCTTGGGTCTTTGAGAAATCTTGCATCAACCAAAAATATTTCCTATTTTCTGTTGTTTTCTTTATAATTGTTGCATTTTTTGGTTTTATGCTATGTGAAGCTTACATGATTTTTATGACCTATTTTGGAACCTTATCCTATGAGAACATAAGGATTGGATGGACCGTTTCAAAGTTATAGCTATTTTCCTTGCTGTCAGAGCTGTATTTTCCTGCATTCTGCATGCTAATTGTGCACCATGTAGTTGTTGATCCTTAAAGAATTAGCCTTTATGATATTATGGAATTTAAGAGGACCTAAATTAATATCTTCACCTAAGACCACAAGTCTTAATTCATTATGAGTAAAAAGTTATGACCATTTTTCTCGAGTATCAATTTTCAGCCAGTTTACACACGAAACATGGAGTGTTTCTTCTTGCGCGGTTCCATGTGATGAGATGGGGCCTTGAGAAGTTAGGGACATGTTATTGGGTCATGTTTGGACTTGAATGTAAAGGGGCATTAAGTTTTGATCATTATTTCATTCATTTTGGTTTAAATCTTCTAGACTAGACCTATAATGTAATCAAATGCCTAACTGGTCGACTTGTGTCTTAGCTGGCTATATAAGGAGTCTAGATTGATGTAGTGGGGAAATTTTAGGAAGGATGATTATCAAGATATATCATTGGAGAAAAATATAGGATGAAAGATGAGATTCTAATTTCATAATTTCTTTGTATAAGGCTGAAACCCGAAAGGCCTCATAGTCAGGCATGTTGAAAGATATAATATAAATTCTCTGTTGTTGCTGCTAGTTGCTCATCTCATATTCATTGTGTGTTCACTAATTTCATGTGGTATTCATATTGCTTCCATGTGTAACTCTGAGCAGGGCTTGTTGTTGATTCAAGTGGATTCAATTTTGCTTGATTCTGCTTGTATCTACCCTGCCCTTGCGTCATTATCGGTCACTAAGGTGATTAGGAGGTTGCATCAACCTACATTTTATCATAATATCAGATCATGTTGATGCATGATGTTCACACTTTAAGTTTCCTAGAGTTGTGAAAACTAAAAGATGGAATAAAAACTAAAACAACATATTAGTACATGCAAGGTACTTGATCTGAACCGAACACCAGAGATAATATTTTGGCTATTGAAGAGCTATACATTTTATTTTGGCATTTATTTAAAAGGGAGAGAAGATTCAATGAAATATTTATCTAAAGCAAGAGAGAAGATACACAATGGAAAAGAAGATTCAATTAGAGATCAAATCTACAGGGAGAGACTACATGGAGAGTATTGATGCTGTGTAGTGATTAAACATATTAAATGTACAAGCTAGGGAGAGCTTACCGAGTTACAAAATTTTCATACAATGTTATAGAATAGATGTTTGGTATTCTATGACATATTTCATATTGTGTTTCCATTAATACCAAAGGGAGAGATTGATGGACTACACTTGATTTAATATCTTGAGGAAAAAATTGACAATGGATTGGATATTTGAAAGATAGTGATTGATGATCATATAGCTACTAATGTGTATGTAAGACATTAAATCTATTAATGTATTGTCATTGATGTCGAATAGCTTTGACTATACTTATCATGATGGTTACAAACATCTTAGGAAGGAAATAATGACAAAGGAATGAGATATCTATATAAAGATGAAATGTATGAGAAAGATATGGATATGATATTTATTGGGTAACTTATTGATGATTCTATGGCATTATGTTAGTGATTTGATTGTATTAAATTAACCTATTATATATTGAAGATAAAAAATGAACAAGCTTATGTGGTTGGTAAATGATGAATTCAGTATACACCGAGAAAGTGTAGTGTATACCGAGTATAGTGTTAACCGAGCTAGTTATCACCTACGCATTATGGTATTGACCGAGTGAAAGACATAAATGGAACTTGTGACAAATGGATAAAGGTGATGAGCTAAACAAATGTTTATGATTCTAAGGTAAATGATAATGTTTGTTATGATGATCAAATTAAATGACTGAAAAAATTAAAAAATGATTAGATGAAGGAGAATGAAATGTGTTATTGACACAATTGCCGAGGAAGGTTAAAGTGAAAAAACCAACTGTGAATATTAAGAGGAAAAATTTATGGATGCAAATAAAATAGTTTTGATGTCTATATAAACAAACAATAGATTCATTATTGAGTCTACTATAGGAGAATTCACGTGAAAAGATTGAATTCATGCAAGGTTGATAAAACTGTTTGAAGATAGAACTGAGAAATTATGCAGACAACATTGAGTGTTAGAGAAAGAAATTACCAAGCATAATAGAGTTGGAGGAAACAAAGAGATTGAATTGATTATTGATTAGAGGTATTTTTGAGCTTAGAATCAATTTGAAAATCTACAAACAAAGTTCTATTTGAATTAGATCATTACTGTATCAATTTAACCATTGCTACAAATAAATCTCTTAACTAAGTGGGACTTAATGTTAGCTTGTGGTGATTGATTAGGAAAGTACTATACACTTTTCCTCCTTCCCTCACCAGGGTTCGGGGCTGAATTGTTGTAACTCATTCTAACCCTAAAGTAGAAAAATATTGTATAATATGGCTTAGGGTTAGGGATTTCATGATGTATGGTTTTAGTACTTGTGGTGGAATTGAGCTATAAGGGATTACAGATTGTAATAAGGTTGTAATCATTGGATAATAATAATATTGGAATTGTTGTTGTGGACGTAGCCCAGGGATTGGGTGAACCACGTTAAATCTTTGTGTCTTCTATTCTCTTCTATGTGGTTTATGTTTTTTTTGATATTGGTTATTTTTACATGTAATTATTATTTCTACCTTGTTAATCCTAACACTTAACGGTCTTTATATTTCAATATGACATTCAATGAATGTTGATTGTTTTATTGTTGACCCCATAGTGAATTTTTGGTCAAGGGAGACCTGTTAGTGATAAATCCTCTAACCAGGTCACACCCCATAGTGTGTTTTGTAACCTTTAACAAGGTTGGCTCTTAGCTTATTTTGGGTTATTGGTCTCAAGTGGTTTTTCCCTTGACAGGGTTTCCACGTTACAAATCTATGTGTTATATGTGTATGGATGTGTTGAATTTTTATTTTACTTTACACATTACTATAACTGGATTGATCAGTAAACACAATATTTAATTTACTTGTAATTGATAGATGAAGAGAAAGGCACAATTAATATTTTACCGAGTTGATTAAATTGTTTGAAAGTTTTTTAATATACATCTGGGAGTATTTGGGACTGTTGGATAACTGGACTTAACTAATTCAACCCCCCTCTCATTTATCTAACAAGTATTTTATCCAATCTTCTTCATGCCAAGTTGATTACCTGACCCAAACAAAAGAATAAATATAAGAAAGACCTTGCGAATCTTCCTTTTTGTATGTATCATCGATATCATGACCAATCCATTAATTAATTTCAAGCTTTGAATTATAGTATTAAAAAATTATTGATTATAATATCCTTTATATAACATGTAACAATGAGTTTTATTTCAATTATGATTATTTTAAATAATATTTTAGATCCTACTATGTTGCTTTGCACTATGTGAAATTGTTAGCCTATCCTTTGGGGGCTCATTATCATTCATGATGTTACAATTTTAGGTGCAATCATACTTTTTGAGAGACATAATAGCCTCTTTTTGTTTGTCTCTATGCATGGGGGGAAAGGGAAGTGTTTTAATCTCCTATTCTTTCTAAGGATCCATGTTCCCTTGGTTGAGTGGTATTTGTTTATCATGTTGATTAAGGAGTATCTTGGCTTTATGGCAATCTTGGATCAACCAAAAATATGTTAGAGTTTGTTTGGATACTCGGTAGCTTGTTCTGTTTGTTTGGTAACTACTTTTGAGTTCTCTATGAAGTGTTCATGTTAGTCACTGGCGAGCTTAGTTACCGATTTTATATTCTTTACTGAGTTAGTTTAGTAGTGTTTTTTACCGAGTTAGCTTAGTGTGTTTTGGTGTTGCTCAATTTTTGAGTTTACTGACTAGTGGAATTTAATTGTTTGATACTAACCGACATGTGTAGTTAATTTTGGTAGCGATATTAATGTGGGGATCACTCATTGGGAAACATGTGGACCTAAATCTAGTTCATTTCTTTCTCCAATGTTGGATCTAAAGGATCTTTAGAACTGACCTGTTTGGTGGGCTCTTGTATAAATAAGTAGAGATGCTCTAGGATTAAGAGATAGTGATTAAGTAGGTAAGAAGATTGAGTTTGAAGTTTTTGTTAAGAATGGGAACACTGAGAGGGGGGGTGAATCAGTGTTCACTATAATTTATCTTTTTACTTAATCTTAAACTAAACTTGAATACTTAAATACTGAATTGAACATCCACATAAACATGAAACATGAAATCAACACATAACACCAATATGGTTACGGGGAAACCCAAATAGGTAAAAACCCTGGTGGGAATTGACACCCACTAATATTCTATACAAGTGTTTTATGATCCTTGTTAGAAGATCCTTAACCCTATTAGGAGTTTCTTTACAATATGTTTAGTACAGTAGACCTTGTCAAGGGTCAGACCTTGTTAGGAGTCTTTTACAATAAACCCTATTAGGGGTGTGGATGCACTATCCTAAAGCTCACTGCTCAAGTGGTGAAGGTTGCAACCTTCTGATCTCAGATACACACTATATCTGCTTGATGAACTGTCACTGTGACACTACTTGTCTGATTAGTTCCTTTGATGCACTGATGCTTTGAATTCTTGCAAAGCTCTAATACATCTTATCAACTCTTCCCATACTTGTTTTCTTATCTCAACTCTATAACAACTCTCATGATTATTAGAATGGGCGCATCTAATATTTATATGCGCATACAAAACAAATAACTAGGTCGGCCCTTTAACCGATTACATACAATTATTCCATTTGAATTGGCTCAAGCATGTTTACAAACAAACATAATTATATGTTGGAAACCTAATTACAATAGGTGCATAGCCTTTACAACATAATATTATAACCGCAAACCAAAATACCAACAGTCCACTACCTGCTCTATTCTTCTTTGGCATTCACTATCTGTGCAACTTGAACTCTCTGTATCTTCCTCATAATGAACCTTCTGATCATGCACTCTTTGAATTAGCATGAATATGATGTTACCAACTTAACTTCTAGGGTGCATACCCTAAATTTTTCATATACATGTGTGTTGATACTCTGATCTTCAAGTACTCTGTACACTATCCAGTCTTCAACACTTAGCCAATTTTGATCTTCTCATCAAGTGCGCTGACTCCAAAACACTATATGACTTTTTTGCCATAATGAAAACACTATATTAAGTCATATATACTAGTATAGTCAACTTGCCAACAATATCCCCCTTTGTCATTGATGGCAACAAAGGAATATGGCACAGTTACTAACTGTTCTCTTATACAAAAAACTTTTTTTATATTCTATCATATATCTCCCTTATATTCTTTACTGTACATCTTCTTTATATATCTATAACTCCATATTCTATACATACTCCCCCTTTGACATTAATGAAAAAGGTGCTTCAAAACTGTATCTACAAATACTTACAGTGAGAGAACATCTAGATATGCTGTGTAAGTTTTGGATCTCTTTCTTCCAAAATGTGATCAATGAATTAACAATCTAGAGATGGGCGCATAGAGCATACTGTATCTTCTCCATCTTCTCCAAGTTTTTACTATGACCTTGATCATATGTCACCATGGTGGTATTGATCTCCTTGATATTCTAATTAAGTATATCTAGTGAGGGCGCAAGAGCATTTCTAAGCTGAGTCTACCTAGCCCTTATCTTTGACATCTCCTTTTCTACCTTCTCAATCTTGTCAATTTGTCCTTGATATACATTATTGCACATATTTATATTAGTGGATGGGTCTTTCACTGATTTCTTTATTTTCTCTATCATAGCTTCTGCCTCTTGTATCTTCTTGAAGTGGTCATCAATTAACTTGTCCTGATCCATACAATCTGCAATGATCTTCCTCCCATTTGCTGCAAAATCCTTTAAAGATGCTTGACCAACTTTTAGAGAACTTAGGTCAAGTTCAAAGTTATTTACCAGTTCACTCAGTCTCTTCTTCTGATACTTTTCTTCTACAACTTGAGATGCTAACTCTTCCAAGGTAGAATTTTTTTTTAAAAAACTGTGAGGATGTTGCTAACATCATCAACTGAATGCACCTTAGACACTTTCTTGTCTGAAGGCAATAGACTATTCAATATGTTGACTAATTTAACAAATAGTGGGTTTCTCATTACCTATTTTTCTTTGGCTTTCTCCATTGCTAAGACACTAATCTTGATCAAGTCTTCTTCTCCCCATGAATCCAAACTGGTTGTGTCAGGTGTCAAACTTGAAAACAATGCTGTTGAGGGTAGTGGAGTGATAGGAGTACTATCCATTACTTCCTCTTTGACTCTTATTTCAATGGATGACATATTTATTGGTTCATTTTATTTTATCTCTATTTCTCCTTTTTGTTTTTCTTCTTCCTTTTTTTTCTTCTTCTTCTTTCTTTCCCATTATATCCTCAATCAGTATTTCTTGTTGACTGGGAGGAGTGTTTCTACATAGATTTTCAGCTTCTTGAGTGCTTATAAAAGCTTCTTCAAACTTGTCCAAATTGGTATCTGAGGCCGCCATTGCAATATCAACATTGTCAATGAAGATTTTTTCATCCTTGTGTGCTTCAGACATGGGTGCATACTTCTTTTCCTTTGTGGATGCATCAACTGCATGCGCTAAATCTTGTGGACCTGTAGATGGTACATTTATGGTTTCTAACTCTTTTACAACCTTTGTGGGTACTTGAACTATGGGAGGAGTAGCTAGATACATGTATCTATTCATGAAGACCTTCTCAAATGCTTTCTCTATTTCTTTTCCAACTAACTCAATTTTTTTCCATTATATGCAAAGTCCTTGACTTGGTTCTAAGATGTGGCTTCACCAGATCTAACAGTAAGGTCTTTTCTTCTAGTGAGCATACTGGGTTTCATCTAAGATCTTTTCTCTTAGCCTTAGGTCCTCTTCAATGGCTTGTCTTTTTAGGAATTCCAATATGTTCCATACATTATCTGGAATTGTAGTCTTCAGTTCTAGGAATTTCTTCTTAAACTTCAACATGTGTTTGACAATCATTCCATCTATCTCTGATTTGTCAATCTCACTGTATTTCTCATAGAACTTTCCTACTTGATCAATTCTGCCTTCATCAACAATCCTTGTACTTAACACACCGAGACTAGGTTTGAAGCTTACTTCTGGGGGTGCTTGAGTGTTCTTCCTATTTCTTGTTATTCACAAGGATGGATGGCCAGTGCTAATCTCTTTCTTCCTCTTAGGCATTGCCTTATACTCAGGAGGAGGAGTAAGGTCAATGGTTTCCTTGGGCACAGAAGGAGTAACATTAGTTTTACCCTTCTGAACATCAAATTTCTCAATTTTTACCTTCTTCATCTTTGGGTCATTTGATTATGTCTTTATTGCAGCTGTGATCTCTAATTCCAAAGCAATCTTCTCTTGCCTTGCTTTGTCTAGGTATGCTTGAGACACTCCATGAATTCTGAAAATCTCCGAAGTCACCTTGGCAACTTTTCTTTTTGTTGCTGCACTGTTTAATACAACATCTACTTCTCTTATTTTTTCTTCATAAGTCCCCCATCTAGGTTCATTGGGGTCCTTAGGTCCTAACAAAATAACTTGAGAATAAGCCTCTAGAATAGGCTCTTCCCCTTCATATACCAATGGATGAATCCATTTTTTTCTCAGTTCAACAACCTCCATGCATGTTGTATCACACTCAACCATGAAAAAAATACTATCTTTGTATTTCTCTACAATACTCTCTAGTATTCTATATCTCATATGCATCTTAACCTTGAATGTATTCAATTCCAATGTTATATAATCCTTTAGTGTACTCTCACTAGTTGCCTTGAAGCATATCTATGGCATGGTAGGAATAGTCTTGTCTAGGTATAAATTTGACACCTTTCCAAGAATGTGGAAGTACATGTATATGATTAAAGACCCAAATTTGAATATCTTGGTCTTGTCATGTTTAAGAGCTTTAATGTTTTCTATTAGCTATGCATGTAGGATCTCACACAGATTGAACTCTCCATTCTCTCTCACAAGTCTTATTGCTACAAGAATTGTGGCCGCAAACACACTGCTCACCCTATTGGTGTGTTGAAACCTATACCCAAGTATCATGTATATCAATTTGATGTCATTTTTCTCAATAGGTTCTATAGTCATTTCACACCTATCACTTCTTGATTTGCATGTTTGTTCAACAATATTTCTTACATCCTTACCCACTGGAAGAATGAAACCTATCCTTGAGAGGCCTGTCATCTCATGAATTAGGTCTTCTGTAATCCTGACCGATACTTCACCTATCCAAAATAAGTCATCATGGATCCTACTGAGTAGGATCTTGATCCATTCTAACTTGTAGAACTCATATGTCATAGCATATTCCACTATAGGATGATTATTCCATTGCACATACTCATCCATGAAGGTTTTCTCATGTTTCATCATGGTTTCCATGTGTGCTCTTATTCTTTCCAAACCTATAGGTTCCTTTTTGCAATGAATGTATTCCCTAATGTCTTCCACATGCATAACACCCATGGGAGTGCAGGAGAATGCACCTTCTAGGTTGCCTAGTGTGGATTTAAATGGATGTCTCTTAAACACATATCTCTTCTTCTCCACCACATAAAATACAATGGGAGTAGCCATTACTTACTTGTATATCACTTTCCAAATGATCTTTAAAGACTTTTGAATCAGTGTGACGAACTAGGGTTTCCACAACCGATCAAATGCACTGCAAATAGCTAATGAATCAATCTAAAATCCTTCACAATAAAATGCTAGGGCTCTTTTGCTCTCCAATCACTCTAAATTTGAATGCAATGAGAGATCTACAAACTTCTATGTACTTTAAAGTAGGAATTCTACCATTAATGCTTACTGCATAAACTAGGTTGTCACTGAAAATTTCTAACTTTCATTCTGCAAACAATCATCTTGTGCACTCTTGCACATAGGTTCTGCTAGTCTCAAAAAGCTTAAGTCCAAAGGAGCATACTATAAGAGTGAGTATACCGGCCACGCAAGGGTCTAGAGATAAATTAGCTCCCCCTATGACCCTGAGGGCCATTCATCCTGATCTAGAGGGTGCGTCTAGTGTGGATGCATCCAATACATTCTCATCAACCTTATCCTTCTTCACCTCTAACCAAAGCAAGCTCACATCCTCTCAAGCTTTCACAAACTTGACCTCTCCTTCAATATCCAATATTGATTCTTTGGGCTTTTTAGGGCTTTCCTGACCTTGCATCCTTGATCTACAAAACTTTGAGATGTGTCCAACCTTGTTACAAGAGTGACAAATGACTGGAGACCTTATATTCCTTGGTGTATTGACATGGGTCACCATTTTACATTGTCTTGCAGAGTGACCATTATAGTTACGTATCTAACATGTAACATTCTAAGAACTTCTTACATTTGGCTGATTCTGATTTCTCTGATTATGCCGAGTCTTGTTTTTCTGACTTGTCTTAAAATTCATAGCTCTATGACCAAATTTATTTCATGAATAACAGTAACCATTGAAAGGTCTTACCTTTCTATAGTTTCTTTCTATATGTCCATGCTTGTTACATGCATAACAGTTTCGATCTACTGGCTTGCACTCATTCTTGGATGGTTCAACATGATCTTTAGTTTGACTTCTAGTCTCCTTAGCATCTGAGGTGTCCTCTAGTGCTTTCATTCTTGCTCGCATGTTGTCGATCTAATTTTGTGCTTCATTGTATTCAATGCAGCTAGTATCTCCTTTAACTCTTCTTGCATACAACTGAGATTCTATCAAATTAGAACTGGTGTGCAATTTATCAATGTGATTCTTTTCCTCTTTCAATTCAGATTCCAAGCTTTCTTTGTTGTTCCTTAGCTCCAAGATTTCCATGTTTGCTTGCCTCAATTCTTCATTCAGTTGAAGGTCCTCTTTGATATGTTCATCATAGACTTCTTGATTGTTAGTCAGCTTATCATCTAACTCTTCAATCTGTTCTTTTAGAGATGAGTTTTCTTCATTGAGCTTTTTGATCATAATCCCTAAATCACTAGTAGAGCATTCTTTCAAATATTTTCTTAGCCTTTTGATGACTACTTGAGAATCATTGACTTTTTCTTTAAGTTCTTCAATTTCTTTTTTAGATCTGTCCAGGTCTTCAAGAGTAGCTTCAAGATTTCTTTTTAGATGTTTCATTTCTTCTTTTTCCATGATCTCCTCAAGTGGTTAAACTTCTTTTCTGAGGACCAGAGCTCTGATACCAATTTTTAGGAATGGGAACACTAAGAGGGGGGGTGAATCAGTGTTCACTATAATTTATCTTTTTACTTAATCTTAAACTAAAATTGAATACTTAAATACTAAATTAAACATCCACATAAACATGAAACATGAAATCAACACATAACACCAATATGGTTATGGGGAAACCCAAATAGGTAAAAACCCCAATAGGAATTGACACCCACTAATATTCTATACTAGTGTTTTATGATCCTTGTTAGAAGATCCTTAACCCTGTTAGGAGTTTCTTTACAATATGTTTAGTAAAGTAGACCTTGTCAAGGGTCAGACCCTATTAGGAGTATTTTAAAATAAACCCTATTAGGGGTGTGGACACACTATCCTAGAGCTCATTGCTCAAGTGGTGAAGGCTGCAACCTTCTGATCTCAGATACACACTATATCTGCTAGATGAAATGTCACTGTGACATTGCTTGTTTGATCAGTTCCTTTGATGCGCTGATGCTTTGAATTCTTGCAAAACTCTAATACATCTTATCAACTCTTTTCATACTTCTTCTCTTCTTATCTCAACTCTAGAAAAACTCTCATGATTATTAGAATGGGCGCATCTAATATTTATATGCGCATACAAAACAAATAACTAGGTCGGCCCTTTAACCGATTACATACAACACTTCCAATTAAATTGTCTCAAGCGTGTTTACAAAAAAAAATAATTACATGTTGGTAACCTAATTACAATAGGTGCATAGCCTTTACAACATAATATTATAATCGCAAACCAAAATACCAACAATCCGCTACCTGCGATGTTCTTCTCTGGCATTCACTATATGTGCAACTTGAACTCTCTGTATCTTCCTCATAATGAACCTTATGATCATGTGCTCTTAGACTTAGGATGAATATGATGTTACTAACTTAAATTCTAGGGTGCATACCCTAATTCTATCATATGCACATGCGCTGATGCTCTGATCTTCAGGTACTTTGTACATTGTCCAGTCTTAAACACTTAGCCAATTTTGATCTTCTCATCAAGTGCGCTGACTCCAAAACACTATATGACTTTGTTGCCATAATGAAAACACTATATTAAGTCAAATATAATAGTATAGTCAAATTTCCAATAATTTTGGATTCTCACATGTATGAGGACTACTCTGTAATTGAATTTAATTGTACTAGCCATAACAGGGAAGGCCTTATAGCCTGACATGTATGAAGTTTGATGAATAAATAAAGATATCTGCATTCCTTCTTTCCTACTCTATGTTGTTGCTTTCAAGTTGTTATTTTGTAATTAGGTTTGGTACTCAGGAGTTCCCTAGGCCCTAATATCAACCTTGCCTTGTGTTAGGTGGTATCCAAGTGAAGGTTAGATCTGGAGGTTCCTTCTTGTAAGCCTAGTTGGTGATATTGTTGTGGGGTGGTAGATTGCAATTTGACCCACAATTTTAGAGGGTTTCAAGATGGTTCAAGGGAGGCGAGATGCAGATCCAGGCTTAGATGATATTCAGATCCAGGCTTAGTCGATATTCTAAGGAAAATTTATGCTATATTAGAAGCTGTTGAGACAACCCAATGCTAAGGAAGACATCTTGATGATGTTATTGATGATGAAGTAGAAGAAATGAAGGTAGAAGCCGCACATGCACTATTACAAGCTAGGATTTCTGTTGCACCAAAACATCAACCTGTTAATGCCTGATACAACCACTAGACTTATAGAAGACATAGGAGGCGGTTAAACCATGTCACGAATCCTGAGGGGAGCGCTAACCTTTTTTCCAAAAATCTCCCCCTCATTGTAACCTGAGGGGATTCAAACCTGTGATCAAGCTCTGATACCACTTTTTACAAGCTAGGGTTGTTGTTGCACCAAAAGATCAACCTATTAATGCCCGATACAACCACTAGACTTATAGAAGACACAGGAGGTGGTTAAGCCATTCCACAAATCCTAAGGGGAGCACTGACCATTTTTCCAACAATATCCCCCTCAGTGTTACCTGAGGGGATTCGAACCTATGACCAAGCTCTGATACCACTTGTTACAAGCTAGGGTATCCATTGAACCAAAAGATTGACCTATTAATGCCCAATACAACCACTAGACTTATAGAAGACACAGAAGGAGGTTAAGCCATCGCACAAATCTTGAGGGGAGCACTAACCATTTTTCCAACATGCACCTATGATGGATCAAGGAGAGGAAAGATTCTTGAAGGCATTGACTAGTTTGAAGGCTATACCACAATTTAACCCTCCTAAGTATAGTGAGAAAATTGATTTAGATGAATTAATGGATTAGATCACCGAGATGGAGAAATACTTTGAATATGAAAAAATATCACAGGAGAATAAAGTGAAAATTGTAAGCACAAAATTAAAAGGTCATGCATCCTTGTGGTGGGAGCATCTATAATTAGACCAAAAGAGGAAAGGTAAAGAAAAAATAAAGGTATGGGAAATATGGTGAATAAGTTGAAAGGAAAGTTTCTACCTTGTGATTATTAGGTTAACCTAGTTAGGAGAATGCAAAGTTTGAGGTAGAAGAATAACTCAGTAAAGGATTACACCAAGGAATTTTATAGGCTAGATATCACATCTGGACATATTGAAGATGAGATGAAAAGATTTGCTAGATATTTGAATGGGTTAAGGACTTCAATTCAAAAAGAAATGAGTTTGGTAAAAATGGAGAGTATTGAGGAGGCTTATTAGTTTGTCCTAAAAGATGAGGAGAAATTGAATAAAAGACATGAAAAAAGACAAAGAGGAAGAGGCAGTAGATTCCCTAAGGGAAGAGACATATATTATGGTGAAAGTAGTAGATCTGAACATGACAAAACAAATCATGACAAAGGCAATACTAAGTGGAAATGTGAAATTTCATTTTGAGGAAGAAGTAACTACTCTCGTGATAGATATGGTAGAGGAGGTGTTGGCACCTAAAAATTAGGGCCAAAATATAAACAGAACGTCAGGGAAGTATAAGATATATTTTTTATATTTTACAATTTTCCTTTGATAAAAATTTAAATGGATAAAAGGCATATATGTTTGTCATTCTTTATTTTCATATATTAAGTTATTAGTTGTTTTATTTCAAATTAATTTAATGCATATTCATTTTTGAAATAAATAATAATTCTAAAAATAATAAATAAAATAGGTTGAGCAAAAAGGGTGGCGAGAGGGAGTTGAACACTCGACCTCTCAAGCCACCCTTTTTCCTACTTATCTACCCTCCTACCCCCTAACCAGTTATTCTATTTATTTTCTTCGAGAGGATGAGAAGAAGATATTTATTTATTTTTGTTTTCATGTGCAGGTGAGAAATTAAGACAACCTTTTGACACAGGGAGTTATCTCTTCCTTAATTACTTTCTGAATTAAATAATGTGATTATTCCTTTGTCTATATATTTATTTAGTTTTCCTAATTTTAGGAAAAAGAATGGGGAGAGGGAGTTGAACACTAGACCTCTCGACCCATTCCTTTTCCTACCTAACTACCTGACTCTTACCCCCTAACCAATTGCTCTACATTATTCTTCAAGAATGAGTATGTAAATAAATATATAAATTAAAGAAGCATTATCTCCTTTGAAATAAATTATTAAAATGTTCATATTTTTTATGAGATAGAAATGTTATATTTTGTGATCACAAATTCATGTTTTAATCTTAATTTGTGTTTTACTCCTAGAACCCTAAATGTAAAATATATGATAAAGTAAAGGTATAATTTGATTTTGTTTAGGGTTTTTAATATATTTTGATATTGATTTCTAGTTTTCATATCCATACGTGTAATTTGGTATTTTTACCTTGATTATATTTTTAATGTTAATGTATTTATCTAATATGATGAAAAGGCTTAAATAATTTATTTTTTAATTAAACATTAAGTATTCTCTCACTTTCTTGTTTAGGGTTGTGCTTTAATAATACTTTGTTTCTAAAACCCTTAATTAATTTTACATGGTTTTACATTATAGGTATCATTAATTTTAGGGTTGATTGGCACTTACCCTATGTTAAAAATTATTAAAGTGTTATTGTGAATATGGGGTAAAATGTTTTCTTTTGAGGATAAATTGTAAAATCTTTCACCCTAATGTTTTAACATTTCTATGTTACATTTTGTTAAAATTGTGGATATATCTTGAAAATACATATGAGTGCATTATAATTTATTTTGAAAATTAGAGCAACATTATTAACATGAGGTAATTTTTTATGAACTTTATTATGATTTAGTAATTAATATGACTTATTATGTTTTTGATAATTAAAATGGGGGGGTTATAATTATTTTTTCATTTTCACTTTACTTGAGTTGTATTATAATTTTATCAAGTTATTAATTATTAATTATTGAATAAATAATAATAATTATGAGAACCTTATATGGTATGAATGTAATAAATTTTTATTAGGAATATCTAATGTTGGGTGTTTATGTGCAGGAGTTAAACATTGGATTATTATACACATACTTGAAGATTGTAACAGATTTAGTTTGTTGCACAGGAAATACATTTCCCTAAAAGCCTCTTATATGGTTTAAAATGTAAATTTTTAGGTTAGTTTCTGGGATTAGGTCCTGTGAAAGGGCATGTCCTTTCACAGGGAACCATTGGGATTTATATTTATATCATTCAATTGTAACAATGGAGGGACAACAATTACAAGAATTTCAATTTTCATAGATAGGATTGTTCAACAGTTGCAACATGGATTCTGGTGTACCAATTTTTTGATATCAATAAAAGATAAGTTGTTTTTGTTTTCCATCTGTACATTGGTTTTCAATTCCCTCAACTAGTCCCTTGGATAAATCAATCTTGATTTCTTTCTTGTGATCGTTTAAAATGCTATGTGATCTTATTGCATTTTGATTTATTAATTGGTCTGCTCATTTTGCATGGTTAAGAATCCTTTTGATTTGTGGCCAAAGTCAATTGGGCTATCATTTGAGGAGTTAAATTTAGTTAATTATCTGCAATAGTTCACATACATTTGAATGCAAATTGAAGTGATGAGTTTTTATGACTTGTCTTCAAAATCTGATGCATGTTTCAATATTTTGAAAATTTTCTTCCGAATCAAAATTTTCCAATTTGCTTTGAAATGCAAAACTGTCTCTAAGGTTGTACGTAGGGTTGAGGATTGGATTGACTCCATTGCCCAGGGTGAAATAGGCACTAGTCTTATTAATAAATGGAGTTTGGTTATCTAATCATTTGTTGCTAGTTTTGGCATCCTATTCTTTTATTTTCATAATACATTTCTAATCTACTTTCTTATTTGCAAAACATTAAATTAGGTTTAGCATTAATTCATAGCATTAGTCTAAATATCTAGCTATCTGTTAATTAGGATATTAGGTTTATTTTTCTTCCAAGGATTAGTAACCCCTTTGGAAGAATTTTTGTTGTTTTTGCACGTATTTGTGCAGTCAGACAACACATTTGATTCAAGCCTACCAACCTTGGCTAAATTGAGCCAGAATTGCAGAGGCACTTGTTGTGCCTGTCAGTTGGCCTCAAAACAGTCCAACATTTTTGAGCCCCAACAGGAGGATTATGAGGAACCTCTTACAATTGTGGAGAAGAAGGACATAGATCATTTGAGTGTACACATGCAAGTAAGAAGGTTGGTAGCAGTAGAAATTCTTTGGTACATGAAGGTTCTTTGAATGAACCTGAGAAGGAAGGAAACCTAATGGTCAGAAGAGCATTATTCAATGAAAAGACTACAAAAGATCCAGTGATGAAAAGTTTGTTTAAGACTAGATGTAGAGTTGCAAACAAAGTTTGGAATGTGATCATTAATAGTAGAAGCTCAGAGAATTTGGCATTAGAAGAAATGGTTACAAATTTGTATTTGGAATAATTGAAGCAACCAAAGCCCTATTAGATTTCATGGATCAAGGATGAGAACACACTGATGGTAAGTGAACAATTTATTGTGAATCTCAACATTGGGAATTATTATGATAATGTGTTGTGTGATATTATGCCCATGGATTGTTGTCATATTTTGTTGGGTATACCTTGGAAATATGATAAACATGCTATATATGATGGGAGATTGCATAAATATACTATTTGGGATGATGGAAAGAAAAAAATCTTGTTACCTTTGATTGAATAATTTTTTGGTGAGATATCTACATCTATAAAATTTTGTTTGATGGAAGGTAGATACTTTGTTAAGGATTTGAAGAAGAATGATGTTTTTTATACATTGATTCCTACCAAACGAAGTGAGAAAATAGAAGACAAAGTTTCAGTAGAGGTTGAGAAGTTGATCACCGAGTACAAAGAGATCATTTAAGATAATGTACTTGATGGTTTTTCACCGATGAGAAGTATAAGTCATTGTATGGATTTGATTCCTTGTGCTAGTTTACTCAATAAGGCACCACACTGACTGACACCAACTGAGAATGAGGAACTCAACTAAAAAATTCAAGATTTTTTGTAGAAAGCTTTGATTAGAGAAAGTTTTAGTCTGTGTGCAGTACCAGCTGTGTTGGCACCTAATAAAAATGGAGAATGATGAATGTGTACCTATTCTAGAGCAATCAACAAGATAAAAGTTAAGTATCAGTTCCCTATACCGCGGATGGATGATATAATGGATTTTTTGAGTGGAGACAAATATTTTACCAAAATTGATTTAAAGAGTGGATATCATTAGATCAGAATCAAAGAAGGTGATGAATGGAAAAATGCTTTCAAGAAAAAGGAAGGTTTATATGAGTGTTGGTTATGCCTTTTGGTTTAACTAATGCACTGAGTACTTTTATGAGGTTAATGAATGAGGTTCTAAAGAAATTATTGGTAAATTTTGATTGTGTACTTAGATGACATTCTGATATTCAATAAAATTAGAGATCATTTATTTCAGATTAGACATGTATTAAAGATATTGAAAGAGGAAAAGTTGCTGATTAATTTGAAAAAGTGTTCCTTCATGAAAGAAGAGATTGTGTATTTGGTATTTGTGATTTTAGCTAATGGTTTGAAGATGGATCCTGCGAAGGATGAAGCTATTCTTGATTGGCCTACACCTGAGAATGTTAGTGAGGTAAGATCATTCTATGGTTTAGCAAGTTTTTATCAAAATCTCATTATAAATTTCAGCTCAATTTGAAATGCTATGACTAAGACTATGAGAGGGGATATAAGAGAATTCAAGTGGACACATGGAGATGATAAGAGTTTTGAGACTTTGAAACATAACATTGTTGAATTGCCTATGTTAGTTTTACCTGATTTCAATAAGGTATTCCAAGTTGAATGTGATGCAAGTGGAAGTGCAATGGGAGTTGTGTTGAGTCAAGAAGGTAAATTTGTTACTTTCTTTAGTGAGAAGTTGAATGATGCTAAAAAGAAATATTATGTATATGATCAAGATTTCTATGGTATTTTTTAAGCTCTGAAGAAATGGAGATATTACTTGATACCAAAGGAATTTGTGTTGTATACTGATCATAAGGATTTATAGTATTTGGGAAGTCAAAATAAGTTGAATCAAAGACATATGAAATGGATTGAATATTTACAGAATTTCACATTTGTGATAAAACATAAGAGTGGAGTATCTAATTGATTTGCTAATGCATTGAGTAGAAGAAGATCTTTGATGACCTAAATGAGAATTGAGGTTCTTGATTTTGATGACATGAAGAATTTGTATGAAAGTGACTCTAATTTTTATGAGAAGTGGAGAATGTGTAGAGCACCTATACTAGATCAACCGAGTAAGTTTGAAGACCTATACTAATTTGATAAAGAAAAAACATAGTAGTCGTTTGGCTGGACATTTTGGCATTGATAAGACATAGAGTTTTCTTAAGGAATGGTATTTTTGGCCTTATTTGTACAACGATGTTCATCAATTTGTGAAGAGTTGTGGAGTTTGTCAAGTTGCAAAAGGAGTAAGTCAGAATACTAGATTGTATACACCAATTTCTATTCCTGAGAAACCTTGAAGAGATATTAGCATGGATTTTGTTCTTGTCTTACTGAGAACAACAAGAGGTAATGATTCCATATTTGTTGTTGTGGATAGATTTTCCAAGATGGCACATTTCATACCATGTAGAAAAACATCAGATGCAATACATATAGTAGATCTTTCCTTTAAGAAGATGGTCAGATTGCATGGATTATCAAGGAGTATCATCTCTGACCGAGACAGTAAGTTTGTTCGTTATTTTTGGAAGATTCTATGGATGAAGCTAGACACTGAGATGAAGTATAGTTCTACATTTCATCCATATACTGGTGGACAAACAAAGGTTATAAATAGGAGTTTGGGTAACCTTTTGAGATGCTTAGTTGGAGACAAACCGAGTAATTGGGATTTAATGTTGGCACAATAAGAGTTTTCATACAATAGTTCAGTGAATAGGAGTACAGGAAAGTCACCTTTTAAGATTGTTAAGGGCATACATTCGAGAGGTATATCAAACCTGAGAGATATTTATGATGAAGAAAAGATGAGTGATGAAGGGGAAGAATTTGCTGAGTTTATGAAGTCATTGCATGAGGAAGTGAAACATAAGTTAGAGTAGAGTAATCAGAAATACAAGGATAATGCAGATAGGTTGAGAAGACATAATATTTTTGATGTTGGTGATGAGGTAATGGTTCATTTGAAGAAAGGAAGATTTCCTCTTGGATCATATGGTAAGTTGAAGATGAGTCAAATACTTAGTGAACCTAATAAGAATTGCACATATGGTCCTAAATATTCAACCATTAGTTAAACATTCAAATTAGTTACACCATATATCATACTTTAAACAAATCACCATAATTATCAGATAACTATTTCAACCCACACCAAGTATTTTAATTCCATCCCTGAAAGAAAACTAAACTGTGCATTGTACATTCACAAGGATATCATGAAGATGAATTTATCCATCTCTATAAAAAAAAATCATACAATTAAGTGAGAAAATTGTAGGAGACAACACATGATGAGATTTTCATTAATTGAGGGATGTGATTTTAGAAATTCCCTTTTCTAGCCCTCTTACTCTTAACCACAATATTTTTAAATCTAGCCTTTTGATGAATTTGTCATCTGTAATAAATACCTGGAAAAAATGAGCCCTCTCATCCACATACTCCTCCAAAGGGACTACCTAATATAATTTCACCACCTCTTGAGACTCCTCATTTGGGATTTCTTGTTTTGGAGCTGAGCCAATGATTGCTCAACCTCCTTTTTATTTATGTTCATTATTCTCATAATATTTTCTACTTCTATACTTTCTCCTCCCACATGGGACATTTCATATGGAACAAGAGGTTCCCTTGAACTTCACTCTCAAAATGTTCAAGTGGAGGCATATTTTCTCCATATTCCTCAATCAAATGGGGAGATACCTATTCATCTTGTTTTTCTTCTTCAATTTCAAACTTCTATTTTCCTTCATATATAGTTTCATATTTTCAAGATTATTTAACATCGTCTCTATTAATTCTATTAAGATTTTAGGATCATTGCAAATGTAATAGCACTATCTCATTGTATGTGTTTTCCAAATGCAACAATCTCTTGCATTTATATTGAGAATGAGCCAAGAAGAGACATGTCCCTTCATGGGACATGTCTATTCATTATTATGTAATTAATATAATGATAATTATGATTATATATATCCATATATATATACATACACACACACACACACATATATATGTACATATATACATACATACATACATACATACATACATACATATATACATACATAAATATACATATATACATATATACATATATACATATATATATATATGTATATATATATATATATATATATATATATATGTATATATATATATGTATATATTTATATATGTATATATGTATATGTATATATATATATATATATATATAGATATAGATATAGATATAGATATATATACATATACATATATATATACATATACATATATATATATATATATATACACATATATATATATATATATATACATATATATATATATATATATACATATACATATATATATATATATATATACATACATACGTACATATATATATATATATATATATATATGTATGTATATATATATATACATACACACACACACACACACACACACACACACACACACACACACACACACACACATATATATATATATGTGTGTGTGTGTGTGTGTATGTATGTATATATATATATATATGTATGTATGTATGTATATATATATATATATGTATAAATATATATTTATATATATATATATATAATACCTCTTGAGTATTATATTAATTTCTCTAATATTTACATAATAATAATATTTGTATATATATATTTTTAGTATATATATACATCTCATATATACTATATATATACATATCTTTACTACTATTGACTCATAGTGTTTATCCAACTGAAGCTACAAAACATCAACAGTCCCTCTTAGCTAGGGAGGATAAATCAATCTAATGTCAACACTTAAGAAACTTGACAACATCAATCATATGATGTAAGTAATAAAGGCATCATCCTCAAGATGTAATCAATAGAAACATAGTTTCAATATGTAGATTTCCTCTATCGGCGATTCTATCCACAAGCTCTCGTGTGAATTTCCTCCATCGGCGATTCTATCCACAAGATCTTGTGTGGATGGCCTCCATTGATGATTCTGTCCACAAGCTCTCAGGTGGATTTCCTCCATCGAGGATTCTATCCACAAGCTCTTGTATGGATTGCCTCCATCGACAATTCTATCCATAAGATTTCAGGTGGATTGCCTCCATCGGTGATACTATCCACAAGCTCTCATGTGGATTTCTTCCATCAACAATTCTATCCACAAGCTCTCGTGTGGATTGCCTCCATCAGCAATTTTATCCACAAACTCACAAGCTTTAGTGTGGATTGCCTCTATCAGCAATTCTATCCACAAGTTCCCAGGTGGATTTCCTCTATCGGTGATTCTATCCACAAGTTCTCAAATGGATTTCCTCCATTGGAAATTCTATCCATTTGATATCTTGAGTATTGGCCTATCATAATGTGAACACATGACATTCACCAAATACTTAATAAGGTACTAGCCTGCAAAATATCAACACATGATATTCACTAAATACCTATCATATATCTATACAAATAACTCACAAACTATCAATTTAATGAATCTAACACTTAGTTTTTGATTTAAAAGATATATCTGTACAAACAAATCACAGGCCATCAATTTAATGACATCTAACACTTAGTTGTTGATTTAATCCATCATAATTTGTTTCAACATAATAAATAATGTATATCATGATTTAAGTTATTGTAAGATAATCACCTTCCAATAACTTCTTCAAATACAAGTGATAATCATTTGGAAGTTGTCACTTCCTCATGATTTACATAGTACCCAAAAGGCATTCTTGATTCCTAGTCCTCTTACTATTATAGATTCTTGATCCCTAGAGAATCCATCTCAGTATGGATTACTCCCTCTGAATCAATATGACCAAGATTATCAAAATTTTATTTAATCGTATCCTCTATGTGCTCCCTTTGAAGCTCAAGTTCTTATATCAACCTCTTGTCTTCTTTGAAATGTCAGACTCCCTTTGCATCCAGTCTCAGTCATCAATTCATTTGCAAGAATAAAGTTCTTTCTCCCTTGAATGCAATTTTCTTTTACTTCCATCATGAAGGTATGTTAGAGAGTGATTACAAATAGCTCACTAAACTATCTCGACCAAAAATACCAATGATAGAAGCATATAAGATTTTACTAACCAATAGTATAACATGAATTACAAACTTAAAAAAAATTGTGTGCATTAATAAAACATGGAATACTTATCTTTTATAAATTTCAAGTATTTCATTTTGTAAGGTGAGCCGATATAGAAAACATCATGCAAATTCACAAAATGATTAATAGCATGAGATTTCCACAATCCATTGTAAAAGAGCTGAATTTCTGGATTTGATTGTGTGTGTGAATTGTGTGTGGATACTAAAAATTCACACACAATCAAATCCAAAAATTCAGCTCTTTCACAAAATGATGTCATCATTCTTGAAAATTATAATTCTTCACATGACCTCTCTTGAATATCCAAATGTTCTATACACTACGACAACCTTCAATATGCTCGGATCTTCCTTCAAGTGGTTAGGCTTTTAAAGAAGGAACCTTTTTCTTTTATATATTTTTTGCATAGACCTGTACATAGTCGGTCATAACTTTTGAACCTGACATTTTCTTTCCAATCTCTCTAGTGAGAATCTTCTAAATTTGTTTTTCACCAACATATCCAAAATTTATCAAAATCCAATGGTGTATTTGTTAGATATGGTCCTTGTACTGAGATTGAATTTTCTAGGACACTCACACATTCACCAGCAACAAACTACTCTCTTACATTTGCAACTTGGCTTTGATACCATGTTAAGGTTTTCAGATCAATGCAAATATAGTAGCACTATGTCATTGTATTTATTTTCCAAATGCAACAATCTCTTGCATGTATATTGAGAATGAGCCAAGAAGAGACATGTCCCTTCATGGGACATGTCTATTATTATGTAATTAATATAATGACAATTATGATTATATACACACACACACACACACACACACACACATATATATATATATATATATATATACATATATATAATATCTCTTGAGTATTATATTAATTTCCCTAATATTTATATGATAATAATATTTGTATATATATACATCTCATCTATACTATATATATATATATATATCTTTACTGGTATTGACTCATAGTGTTTATCTGACTAAAGCTACAAAACATCAAAAAATTACACTTCATTCTTTTACTTGTGATAGAACACTTGGAAGCTAGGGTACATCTTGAATATGTCAAATAGCTAAGGGAGGGGGAATCAGTTATTCCAAAGCACTTTTTTCATAACTTTATTGAATTGATAAAACCATAAACCATACAGATAATAAAATATGATAAAATATTTAAAGAAAAAGAAAAAGAATTACCATAACACTAGATATAATATAGAAACCCAAGATGGGAAAAACCACGGAGAAGCTAATTCTCATCAAATTAAACACCGGTTGAGGTAATTTTTACAAGGGGCTCACTACTGGTTTTCTCGATGCTGATAGGATCACTGTTGGTTGGGCTAACTTCCTTGATACAAAAGATGTCTTATAGAAAAAAATGTGAACTAAAATAATTGCATCTGTATATGCATTAAAAAATTTCATTTAGTAGCACAAAAATCATCGATTGTAACATATTCGGTACAAATATTTTTCTAACATACTTCAATCCAATGTTCTATAACTCTATATGTAAGGATCTCCTTGATACCATAATAATCCTTCACACTTCTTACACACTTTACCATCAAGTATTCACTCACATAATCATACTCAAATTACATCACCTTCAAATTACTCTCTTGATCATTCATTAGATACAAAATGATTTGTCTATTTATATATACATCCGATAATACAAATACATATGTCAATCTAGAAAAAAAATATGTCGACTTTCATTATGAAATAGATTACAATTATAGTTTAACATGATAGCACCAAACCTAAAAATAGGTCATACATATCAAGTTTTCAAACCAAATTATCACATGACCTAAAGATAGGTCACACATAAGATAAATACATTTCATCAAACAATTAGTAAAAGATAAGTAAATTTTGGAATTGATGGAATGCCACAACCAAGTCCATGACTTGATCCACAAAATATTTTGAGCCAATTGATGGATAAAATTAGATAAAACCTATCTAGAAACAAAATATAACTATTTTACCGACATCATCTGATAGATTGAATGGATATCTAGGTACTAGGGATACTTGGAAGAACTTTGAAACTCAACAATAAATAAAATCCATCCAAAAATTTATGCTTTTGTGATTACCAGGAATTAAAAATGTACCAGAAAGATGTATTTCAATAATACTAGAAGGAAATCCACTATCATAACCCAAAACTACATATAATTAATCTATTATGCACATAACCGAAGCACAATCATCCATCCAACCAACAACCAACTGATATAGATATGCAATCAATATAAGGGTTTTGACATCAATGACAACAATTCCAACATCTTCTCAACAATCTCCCCCTTTGGCATTGATGAAAAAATAAAAAAATATAAAAACTAAAAAATATCCAAGAAACCAAAATGTTCCAAAAAATCCCCTTGAGTTAGATTTTACGTTTCAATTTTTCTTTCCTTCTTTCTCTCCCCTTTTTTTCCACAATGGAAAAGGGCCACTTAACACAATTGAGATGATCAAATAAGAACAATAGATTTTATGAGGAAAATTTTCTTATACCTTTTTTTGATAATTGAAAGATTCTTCCACTCAGCCACAACTGCACTCATCCGGGCACACAGTATATCATGATGTCCAACATGTCAAAAGATGAGTCAAGTATGGAGACCAAAACCAATGCTCATACTACTTTTCATAAGAAAGAATACTAGAAACATGTTCTAACCAAACCTTAACCAAATCCTTTACCAACCAGAATGTATTCACTAAATCTTCTTTTTGCAATTGCAACATCTTAGCCCGAAGATGACCAACTCTAATCCTCTATTTTCCTTCTTCATCCTTGCAAAAATCATAAGTCTTATCTAGTTCTTTTAATTTTGTCTCAATAACCTCAATTCTTACTCTGAAATTATCAAATGCAGTAGGACATTGAAGACAATACCTATAAATATTAGAAATATCTTTTATACAATGTCTTGTTTCACTGATCAACCTTGATAGTCTTTGAGTAACAATGCTCTAGTTATTCTTAATGGATTATTTTAATTCCCCGTAGTCTGCACCATCCTGCAACAATATATTATCAACAATTTTTATCAGATCATATGGTAGTGTTGAGTGTCATTTTTACACAAGACAACGTCTAGGAATTTGGATGAACAAATTCCCCTCTTGGAAGAATGATAAAATTAGTCTCAAGGTTCCTTTTAGGCTGGGTCTCAATCGTTTAGATAGCTCAATTGAAGATAAATGTGAAACTGTTCATGAGGAGTCTTTTTCTGGTTCAATCTTGGAGAGGATACAAAAAAAATCTTAAAACAAATGATCTTTCTTTTTTTTTTTAATATTTTCTCATTTTTTTGGATGAAAGCAATGTAAATTTGATTTAATCTACTATGATTGATTTTCAAAGAAAGTAAGGATCAAGGTAACATGAATTGAATGAAAGTTATAGAAAGTAAAACTTACGGCCATAAACCACCATTGCACAACCTTACGAATTAAATTACCACAACGATGGAGAAAACCCACAAAATGTAGATTTGAATAAATCACAACCCCGATTTTGCAAATGCAATCATCAATAGAAATAATTGCAGATATAGTATTTATCAAAACTCATCAAATCATGAAGCCACCACAAATGTACGCACACATGATACAAATTTATCTTGAAGCACCAAAGAACAATCTTCCCAATAATTCATCATAGCAAAGTAATGTATCAATGATAAACACTAGACTAATGAATTCAAAGATCAACATTACCATACAATCAATTGGCTCTTTGAAATAAATAAATGAGAAAACACACATTCATAAACCTTGCAAAGATAGTAGAAAATCAAACCATGATTGAAGCACCAATTCTATATATTATATTACAAAGTAATATACCCACCCTAATTACATTATTGATTTACAATTTATAGGGCTTTACCCTTTAGGGAAAGAAATTCGCAGCTAGGGTTTCAGCTACACATGTAACTTGAAAATAAATCTAAAACTAAAGCTTACTAAAAGAAAAATATTCTTAAATCAACTCTAAACTATCTAGCATGGATTTAATCCACGTGCATTACAATTTTAAAGCCTAAGCATTAAAAAACTAAAAATCTTCTCTGGAGTTTTGCCATTTTCCTTCATAATCTTTCTTCAAAACTTGGAGTTCTTCCCATAAATCCTCATCATGGCTCCTCTTCATGATTCTAACTGAAAGATATCTCCAAGGCATGTAAAAATGACCCAAGACATGTGGTCAATCTGACTGGAAATCTACCATAGAAGACTGGAAGTTCTTGGTGGTGACAACCCATAAATTTTGGACCTCGACCTCTACTCTGTAAAAATGAACTTAAAAAAATGACTAAGTATACAACACCAAGTCTAGAAAAACTTCAAACTTTCAGAGGCCAAAAGGCCAAAAATATTAGAGTGAAAAATCTCGAAGTCCACAAAATTTTCTTTGAAAAATGGCTATCCACAATTTGTTTTGGATTTTTGGAAAAAATGGCTAAGTGTTGAAATTATGTGCACTTGGAAAAATTGAACACTTAGTGTTCTAGAAGAATGTTGGGGTGAGATTTTTAGAACTTCTTTGTCACTTCTTGGACTTCCAAAAATATTAGTACTTCTATGGATGCCAACTTCCCTTGTAGTTTTTTATAAACCTCAAAAGGTGGAAACCAAAATTCTACATGAAAAGAAGTTTTCAATAATGTCTTATTGAAATAATAAATAAAATTCTAACTATCTAAGCTAATTGCACAAGAAAAAACAAACTAAAACCCTAAAGGCTACAAAAAAGACCTAGAAAAAAAACTCTAAAACCAACCCTTTTTCAGACTTTCAGACCACAAAAGACAATTGGACTCCAAAAGTCCGAAAGTCTGATCTTATTTCCACAAGGTGTAGGAAATTTGGAGGTCCTCTTCTCCTTCAGATCTTCAAAGTGTGAAACTCTAAAAAATCCTGCAGATTTTCAGACTCCAAAAATACAACAGATTTTTTGGACTTTGAAAAATATAGCATATTTTTTGGACTCTAAAAATACAGGATATTTTTTGGACTTTGAAAATACAACATATTTCCAGACTCCAAAAATATAGAAGATTTTTGGACTCCAAAAAATCTAGAAGATTTTTAGACTCCAAAAATACAACACTGTCGTAGAAAAATGCAAGGTGATTGACCTTTCGGTCTTTTGGGGTTTCAAAAGTCCCTAGACCTTTGATAGTTCAACAGTTTGAAAAAGACCTAAAAACAACTAAGCCTAAAAAAAACTCAAACTAGACACTAAAGCCTAGAGGAGAAGGAAAATATGGAGGAAGAGAGACTTACAAAGAAATATAAAAAATTGCATCCAACTATCGAGAGCACCACAAGGACCACAATCTAACTTAGTGGATACCTATCTAGTGATGAAGGGTGCTCCCCTTAATACACAAACACATAACATAAACAGAGAAACAACAACAATATGCAAGAATAGAAAATTGGCTTCTTATTATCTCCACAAATGTGGAATTACAAACTTTTAGAATTACAATATGCAAAGCCACATGGGCATTCCCTTACAATATTCTATAGGACAAAGCCTTGAATCAATACCCAGATCTATACCCAAAACTGCCCTAGACAACACTACGGGCCTTCTTTATATAGGCATTTTCCACCACCCGAGAAGGTTCCAGAAAATTTAGCCCTTAGGGCCGACCAAACTTAGAATTATTTTATTTTTCAATTTATTACATCAAAGTCGGCTCAAAATAACTTTTGAAACCCGAACATAAATTTTGAAGGAAAATTATTTTCTGCCATTTCAGGTGACCCAACTTTCGGAGACCATAAGTCATCACCAGTTGACCCGATTGACTATTATAACCCCATTTCAGAAAGGCCACGAAGTGCTCCACAAGCTTAACTCATATAAGTGCCTATCACCCAAATTTTTGACCTCATTCGGGGCCTCTAAAGCCTTCAAAACTGAGTTCAAAGTTTCTATACCCTGCTGCCAATACCAAAAATCTTCAATATCTTCAAAACTAGACCGGATCTAGCAATGAAACTTTACTGGTAGGTTGATATGACTGAGATGAACCTCCACATGTCAAGTCAAAATATTCTGAGATTGTATGACCAACTTACTAAAAATAGAAATTTTCCATAAATAACAGCTTTGCACAAGATAGCCCTTATTGAATACAAAAACAAAAATATTTTTGGGTGATGCAAGATTGCTCTTACACCCAGGATGCTCCTGCATCAGACACCCGGGGTACTTTGAGAAGTGACCTCATCACGTCTCAGGTGTGTAGAGGAAAACCAAGATGGTTAACCTCCTCCTTTGTCAGCCATGATGAATCTTCAAGAGGTCATCCTTTCCACTTGACCAGATATTCTTCATATGTCCTGTTCCTTATGCTTCTACCAACAAGACTATCCGGTATATCCTCAATCTCTTTGGTATCTGAACTAGTTGCTGGAATACTCCACTATGTTGTTGTGATCTCATCTTCAACACCTCCCTCATGATACTTTTTCAGATCTGAAATGTTAAACACTAGTGAAATATTTAGCTCTGTAGGCAATTCTACTTCATATGCATTTCCTGAATCATGCTTCTTCAGTATGTTACATGGCCCAAACTTCTTCATTTTCAATTTGTTATATGTACCAACTAGAAATCACTCCTTCTACAAATGAACCATGACTTCATCTCCAACCTAAAATTCCTTATGCCTCCTTTTCACATCTGCCTTAGCCTTATATTGCACATTCATCTTGGTATTATGCTTCCTCACCTCCTCATGGATGTTCTTCAAGTGTTTTGCAAAATCCTCAGCTTCAGCACTACTTATTTCTCCTTTATCTATCTTTCTCAACTCAGATGCATTTCTGGGACTACTCCCATATACAATCTAGAATGGTGATTTACCAGTGCTCCTATTGACAAAATTATTATATGCAAATTCCACCTGTGGTAAAATCAAATCCCATCCTATTGGCTTATCTCTAACCAAACATCTTAGCAAATTTCTCAAACTCCTATTCACCACCTCTATCTATCCATCAGTCTATGGATGATGTGATGAACTAAACTTCAAGTCTATCTTCAACTTCTTCCACAATGTATGCTAGAAATATCCAATGAACTTAGTGTTCCTATCTAAAACTATACTCTTTGGCAAACCATGCAGTCTCACCACTTCTCTGAAAAATAATTCTGCTACATGAACAACATCATTAGTCTTCTTGCAGGGAATAAAATGTGCCATCTTTGAAAATCTATCAACTACCACAAAAATTGAATCATGTCCCCACTGTGTCCTTGGTAAACCAAGAACAAAGTCCATACTAATATCCTCCCAAGGCTTCTCTGGTACAGGTAATGGCTGATACAACCCTGTATTTTACTTCACTCCTTTCACCATCTGACATACTCTGCAACTCTCTACAAACTTCTTGACATCTTGCTGCAACTGTGGCCAATAATAATTCTCACTAACCAAAGCAAGGGTTTTATCATGACCAAAATGTCTAGCCAATCCTCCGCTATGCTTCTCCTTGATGAGATTATCCCTCATAGAGCTTCTTGGAATGCACAATTGACTCCCTCTGAATAGCATATCATCCTGAATGATGAAATCCAGCCACTTCATCCTGTCTAGAGTAACAGGTTCTTTACAACCTTTCCAAGCTTTACCAAAATCAAGATCCTTTGGATACAAATTCTTGAGTTCCTTGAACCCAACCACCTCAATCTGCATCTCTGTCAGCAATAGTTGCCTTCTGCTAAGAGCATCTGCAACCTTATTAGACTTTTCACTCCTGTGTTTCAAAACAAATGTATAACTCTGCAAAAACTCAACCCATTTCAAATACCTTTGATTCAACTTTCCTTGACTATTCAAATATTGCAAAGCTTGATGATCAGTATACAAAAAAAACTCCTTAGGAAGAAGATAGTGCCTCCACTTCTTCAATGCCTGAACTATAGGATAAAATTCCTGATCATAAACATAATATTTTCTCTTGGCATCATTTAACTTCTCACTAAAATAAGCAATAGGTTTACCTTCTTGACTCATAACAACTCATATTGCAGTACCACTAGCATCAGAACCTACTTGAAACACCTTATTAAAATAAGGAAGTGCTAAAATGGGTTGTTCTATAACCTTTTGTTTCAACAGTTTAAAACTCTTATCCACCCCATTAGTCCACTTGAACTCTTTTCTATCCCCTCTCATTGTTTCAGTCAAGGGTCCACAAATACTGCTAAAATTTTTGATAAATTTTTTGTAAAAGCTAGCCAAACCATGAAAAGACCTTACCTTAGTAGAAATCCTTGGAGTAGGCCATTCAAGGATAGCCTATACCTTCTCTGGGTCCATTTTTAGACCTTCTTCTGAAACTACAAATCCCAAATACACTAACTCTTTCTTCACAAAACTACACTTCTTCAAATTAATCAACTATTTCTCATCTCTTAACTTCTCAAACACCATACAAATATGCATCATATGTTCTTCCAATGTCTTACTAAAGATCAAAATATCATCTAGGTACACAATGACAAACTTACCTAGAAATTCTTTCAGAACCTCGTTCATGAGCCGCATGAAAGTGGTCAGTGCATTGGTTAGCCCAAAAGGCATGACTAACCACTCATACAGTCCTTCCTTTGTCTTGAAGGGAGTCTTCCATTCATGTCCTTCTCTGATCTGAATCTGGTGATATCCACTCTTCAGATCTATCTTTGAGAAATACATAGCTCCACTCAAACAATCCATAATATCATCCATTCGTGGCAATGGAAACCTATACTTGATTGTGATTTTGTTTATTGCTCTAGAATCTGTACACATCCTCCATTCTCTATTCTTCTTTGGTGCTAATACTAATGGTACAACACATGGACTTAGGCTCTCCTGAATCAACCCCTTCTGTAATAACTCATGTACTTGTCTGTTCAACTCTTCACTTTCTACTGGTGTCATTCTGTGTGCTTCCTTGTTTGGAAAACTAGCTCCTGGAATCAAATCCATCTGATGACTGATCTTCCTTACCAGTGGTAATCCATCAGGTACATTATTAGATACAATATCCTAAAACTCATTCAGCAAATCTACAACCTCTATAGGTACATCCTCTACTTCCTCTTTGCCAACTTTTGGAATTAAAGAAAAACACACATGCTCATGCCTCATACCATCTAGGAATAAAAAAATTTATTCTTGCATTACCACATACCTTTTCTTCAGTCTCCTTCAATGGCTTTAGCTTATGTTGCACTCCATCCTTTGTTAGGGAATAGGTATTTTCATGAACATCATGTACAACACATCTGTCAAACTACCACGGCCTACCCAACATCATGTGACATGCATCCATAGGTATGATATCACATAGTACCTCATCATGGTACTTGCCAATCTTGAAATTTACTAGGCACTGTTCATTGACCATGACCTTGTGGTCATCCTGCACCCAGGCAATCCGATATGGATGTGGGTGTTTCTATCTCTTGATCTTCAACTTTGTCACCATCTCTTCTGACACCAAATTGTCAGTGCTTCCACTATCAATAATCACATCACAACATTTACCCTCACACTTGCATCTAGTGTGAAACAGGCTCCTCCTTTGTTCAGGTTCATTCTCACCACTCAGTAGGACTCTTTTGTTAATCAATGTTTCTCCTCTTTCAGCATCTTTAGAATTTGAGGATCTGGCATTTTCATCTACATGTGCCACTCTGGCCTGGCCTTCATTCCTCCTATCTGTCCTTCCTTGGCATTGAGGAAATTCAAATGCCCTATGACCTTCTTCTCCACAGTGAAAGCATGTTCCATAGAAGCCTCCTCTTCTTGAACCTTGTCCTCTTCCTCTTCCTCTCTGATCTCTATTGTTTTGATCTTGGAAATGATTGGAAGTGTTTCCTCTCTAATTTTGACTTCTACTAGCCTCATCCTTCTTTTTTGGGTCTTCATTTTGGCCCCCATATGACCCTCCACCAGATCATCCACCGTGACCCCTTCCATTTTGTCTGCTCTCAAACTTCTTGTTTAGCTTTTCCTCTACTTTTAGGGCAAACTAGTATGCCTCTTCAATACTGTTCATTCAAACTAGATTCAGCTCCTCCTGAATGCTCGGCCTTAACCCATTAAGGTAACATGAAACTTTCTCCTTGTTAGCTTCTGCATGGCCTGTTCTGATGAGGATTCGATAGAACTCCTCTGTATACTCTTGAATAGATCTTCCTGCCTGCTTCAAACTTTGCATCTTCTTCAGTAGGTCAAGCTCATAATCAACATGAATGAACTGCCACTTCAATTTATCCACCATTCGATCCCATCTTGTAATTTGGTCTTTCCCTCTTCTATTTTGATCCAATTGAATCTCTTGCCACCAGATCTTCGCATGACCTTTTAGTCTGGCCTTCGCGAATTTGACCCTATCAAGATCCTCAATATCTTCATACTCAAAATATTCTTCACATTCATTGATCTAGTCGATCAACTCCTCTGGGTTAAGATTTCTTGAAAATGCAGGAACCTCAATCTCAAGTCTTTTTTTGATCTTGGAAATGGCTCAAAAAAGTCTTTCTTCCTCCCGATTCACAACTTCAACTTCTCCTTCTTGATCTTCTTCGGCTTCATCCTCGCTTTCATCTCTGACATTAAGATTCATTCATCTATGAATCTCCTTTTTCAATGCTTGCACTTGTCTCTGGAGCGCTCTAACCTTAGGTGTTACAACACCAGCTCTTCCACCACGTTCCCTTCATGGAGGCATTTTCGTGATGCGCACTGAAACCCTAATCATGGTCCTGGTGCAAACTTCCTCACAGTTGGTGATCTGTTTACACACTCAGGAAAACCTACTCTGATACCACTTGATGAAGGGTGCTCCCCTTAATACCACAAACACATAACAAAAATAGAGAAACAACAACAATATGCAAGAACATAAAATTGGCTTCTTATTATCTCCACAAATGTGGAATTACAAATTTTAGAATTACAATATGCAAAGCCACATGGGCATTCCCTTACAATATTCTATAGGAAAAAGCCTCGAATCAATACCCAGATCTATACCTAGAACTGCCCTAGACAAAACTATGGGCCTTCTTTATATAGGCATTTTCCACCGCCCGAGAAGGTTCTAGAAACTTTTGCCCTTAGGGCTGACCAAACTTAGAATTATTTTATTTTTTGATTTATTACATCAAAGTTGGATCAAAATAACTTTTGAAACTTGAAGGAAAATTATTTTCCACCATTTCAGGTGAGCCGACTTTCGGAGACCATAAGTCATCACTAGTTGACCCGATTAACTGTTATAACCTCATTTCGAAAAGGTCACGAAGTGCTCTACAGGATTGACTCATGCAAGCACCTATCACCCAAATTTTTGACCTCATCTAGGGCCTCTAAATCCTTCAAAACTAAGTTCAAAGTTTCTGTACCCTGCTGCCAATACCGAAAATCTTCAATATCTTCAAAACTAGACCGGATCTAGCCATGAAACTTTACTGGCAGGCTGATATGACTAAGATGAACCTCCACATGTAAAATCCAAACATTCCGAGATCGTATGACCAACTTACTAAAAATAGCAAGTTTCCATAAATAGCAGCTCTGCACAAGATAGCCCTTATTGAATACAAAAACATAAATATTTTTGGGTGATGCAAGATTGCTCTTACACCTAGGATGCTCTTGCATCATCCAGGCTCACCCTAAAGACTCGAAACCATCCAAAAGGATGCATGACCCTCAAAAGGGGGTCCCCATTAGGCCAAGTCACCAAAATTGGGTGCGTGTTGTGGAACCACAAAATGTAGCATATTAGACACATCAAAAACAATAATTTTCTTACTGGTCAAATACTCAACCAAAATATTCTCTATCTCATCTCTTCTTACCGAAGAGCAACCAGAACACATATCACCAATTCTACCAAACTCACCTTCTTCCATCATTCCTTGATTTACATCAAAATCCGCTAGATTCTGATGAAGAAACATCATCCTTTTTAACTTCCTCTTCTTCCTACTCTTCTACTTCTTTTTAACTTTCTTCTTCTTCTTCTGAATTGGTAACAATTTATTTTCCTTTTCACTAGATTTTCTCTTCTTCTATTTTGAAGGGGAATTTCCAATAATAATCTCTAATTCTCTTTTACCAAAGGACAAACACTTCTTAACATGACTCACAAAAACTACACTAGATACAACCATACCATAAGAAATATTCATATGTAAAGATACAAAATATGTCTTACAATCATCAACCTTGTTTTCCAACATCTCAAGATATTTGTAAATCTATTTTTCGATAGGAGTTCCAAACCTCTAGTCAATGTTCTCTTACCAGGCAACAATATCAAAAATTAAAATACTAAACACATGACCAAAGATCCAAATCAAAATACATAACCTCCTTCTAATGACATCTTAACATTTTCAAATAGATTCTCCAATATAAAACTACATAAATTGAATTGCATGCTTTTCTTCATCATTTTATTTTCTATATAAATAACTACAATAGATGTAGCACCTTCATGATTTTGAAAGAAATTTTTATAAGTGATTCCATAGGAAACATACCTTTCTACCAGATCAAAAAGTGTGTTACTCAAGAGGGCATGCCAATCTCTATAGATACCGGTCCACTTTTGCATATGATTATATTTCACTCACTTCTTTCTAGGAAGATCTCCAACATTGAACAACGTAGTGATCTCCTCAATCATCTCCATGAAAACATAAGGTTTATCCAATAATAAATTTGCATCCTTGAACTAAATCAACATAAACAAGATTGGTTATTTTTTGCAAACCAGGTAAACTCTCCCCATATGTTCATATGACACAAAATCTTTGAAAATCTTCTATAGATAACCCTACTTCTAATTACCTAATTTTACCATTATCAAATTCTTCCAATTCCACTTTTTCTAGCATCATCGATATGACAACACTAGATTCATGTGTGTGTGTGTATATTGTACCTACAAGCTGCAACACAACACTTCAATATAACATTAATTTGTCAGTCCATTAGCAATCAATTAACAAATTCAATAATTTAAATGAACTACAAGAGCATCCTATTTCTCTCTAACTAGAAATATTTTGATTAAGATCAAGATAGTTCTCATAATTAGATCCTAAGCAATGAAATTACAATTGTGTAATGAGAGATTTGAATTCATTTAATTAACTAAACATGAACATAGAATTGAAAACTAGTGAATTCCATTATCAAATTGAAAGTGAATTTAAGATATGAATGATGATGTACAATTAAGAATTAAAATCAACAACATGTAAGTGTGAATGTAATTAATCTCCCTTGTGATATTTGAAAACCTTTCTTTTATAGAAAGTGTGAAGAATCCGATGGTTGAGATTGATTTAAGATGGAGGGTTTCTCTTCACTCTCACTTGATCTATGTGAGTAATCCATGAGACTGACTCCTGATAGGTTGTATTTTTCTTTGTTGTCCCTTTGAGAGGTGACATGTAATTTGGAGTCCTTTATTAATTAATTTTATTTAATTTCCGTAGCCATGTATTTAATGAGTTGGATTAATTAACTCATGTCAAGGATAATTAATAGGTTTTTTGGTCAATTAATGAAATTTGTGATTTTGATTATTTATGTATATTTATTGATAATCAAACTAACATTATTAAGGACTTGGTTTGAGTTAGGAAAAATAGGGCCTTTGGTTCTATTAGCCCATTTTAGGGTGATTACATTTCCCCTCTTTGAATCCATGTGCAAGAAGTGTGTTGATTCAAAGAATAGATGGTGTTGAATTTAGAGAGCAATTTGATATGAAGTGACAAAACCACTCTAGATTCAAGAATTATGAATTTGACCAAAATTCAATGAGATTAATGTTGCATGACTATTAATTATGAACTTTATTGGAAAAGAACTGACCATACCGACCTCAATCTTGATGGGACAAAGATTGATAAGAGTTAATCAGAGTATTTAGTTTGATTTGGAGTGACAAAAATGAGCATCTGAGAAATTATGATGATGAAAAGTAACCAATTTGACTTGAAGTGATGAAATTGATCAATGTCTAAAAGATCTTAAAAGCCATAATGCTTGATATAACAAAATAATCATCTTGATTTGATGCGATAAAACTGATTAATGTCTGCAAGATGCTTTAATAAACATAGATAATCAACTTGATATGAATTTTGATGAATTCAATTATCCCATAGTTTCAACTTGATGGACTGAAATTGAGATGATCTAATCGATGAATTTGATCTGAAAGCCTCAACTTGATATGGCTCTTGATGAAGTTGATTCCCCTAGTGTTTATTTTGATTGATTTGAATCCTTGACTGGAGTTTGATTGATTTATAGGTATGATCATGCCCCCTTGGGAGTGAAATAAAAATGAAATTCGATGCTCTTACACTTTTGATTCATTTGATTAATTTCAAAATGGATGAAAAACTATTTTGAATCATTGAGAAACCCTCTTGCGTTGATTAGAATGTGTTTTGAGATGATTTTGTATTGATTTGACCATATTTTGATGACCTCTCCATTTTGATTTGACCAAGTTTGACTAATGTTGACCAATATTTTGATTTGTTGATTTGATTTATGAGATTAAAAAACTTTTTGCACCTTTTGGTAAGCTTTTGTCCCTCATTTAATCAATTTTGAGTAGTGTTGACCACTGTTTGATTATAGATTCTACCTTTTTTGACTTTTGTTGACTTTCCATTATTAGTAATAATCGTATGCAAATGTTTATGTCATATTTATGCATCTATTTCATCTCATTCTATCCTTGGTTAACTAATTTTTTTACCATAGTTGACTAATATTTTGCAAGTTTGACCTGTGTCAGTAACTTTGTTTTTACTACTTCGATTGCCTATGTAGCACATGTTTCAATTTTGGTCTTGATATGAAACTTAGGTATTATCCCTTGGTCTTTGTTCTGTGAAGCTGCATTAGGTGTTTAATAGCCCCAAGGGGTTAAAATAGGCCCAAAAAGGTAATTTTACTATTCATTTTTACTCCTTTTGGTAAATTTAGAGCTTTGAGAGAGAAGATGGTGGTCCTTGTGGAGAGGCATCATTTTGAGCTCAGTCGTTGATATCATCACCCTGCTCATTATGTTGCTTCGGTAAATACCCAATAACCTACCTTTTTATACTTCCTATTTAAATTTGTGATTTATAATTTAAAATTTATTAGGGTTTTAATTTTGGATCTCACCTGGTATCTTGGGTCGCATCCAGTAAATTATGAGTAATTTCTAATTTTGCACAAAATTATGGATTGTATTATGTTAATTCAATATCACACCTGCTATGTTACACGTGGTCTAAAGTATAGGTTTTTAATGTTGTTGTCACAGTGCCTCACATCTAGTTGAGATCATATCACATCCTGCTAAAAGCTCATTACCTATCATTTGTGAGTTGCATCCTTATACTAGGACCACTTGGTGACATATTATGAGTAGCTTTTGGTTTTTCTTGTTGGATTGATAGGTGGTATTCTGATGTCGAACAAGGGTCGACATGGGTTTATGTGCGGCTGTTCTAGGGAGATTGAGGACACGTTGTGAGTACCTTACCATTTTTCCCAGGGTATATATTTGGGCTTGAGAGCACATCCCAGTGACTTGACTAATACTGGATAGGTAGAGGGATCCAAAGCTACCTTATATATATATATATATATATATATATATATATATATATATATATATATATATATATATATATATATATATATATATATGTATGTATGTATTCAAGTTTCATCTATTAGCCCCACTTAGGGAAGATTGTGTATTGGAGATGATTTCTTGATGATGTGATTGATGTTGTATGGTGTCCATTCCTTGACTATGAGGACTGAAGGACATATGTTCATCACATGCCATATTTATTTCAAAGTAGATATCTTATTGGCCACACCCAATATATTATTGAGAAGTTCCTTGTTAGTTGGGTGTTGAGACAATTTGGTCATATACATAGAATTCCTTAGGACTTGGAAGTGTATGCATGGATATGAGATGAGGAGGCACAATGGGGTGCTCGGTTTCTATATGAGATTGTTTTTTAGGAGATTTCACAAATGGTACTTGTTAATTGGGACTTTTTTCCAAAGGTTACTTATAGTGGTGAGATAGATTATTATCGTGCATATTTGATGCAATATCTATTTCTAAAATTTACTACCCTAGATGAGGTACTTTCTTTGAGGATTAATGATCTTGTTGATTATGATCCTATCAATGATGGTCCTGTCAAAGGTCATGATGATAGAGGAGGTCATGTCAGAGATAGAGGGAAAGATGGTTGTAGTTAGAGAGGGGGAAAAAATGTAGAGAGAGGGGGTGATGGTGGTGGAGATGGATGAGGAGGTGATGGAGGAGGGGGTGGTAGAGGAGGTTAGAAAGGTAGACTTAGAGTGGATGAGGGAGGAGGAGGTGATCAACAAGATCAACGTAGTAGATTATGTCTTTTTCCTCCTGAGAGGGATCCATAACCACTTTTTCCTTCTAGGGACTTGGGTAGATAGTAGCAGCAACAACAAAAATTTACTAGACAAAGTAGTGGTGCTAGTGGCAGAGGTGATCAACCACCTCGAGGTCTTCCTCGGGATAGAGATATGGATAGAGACAAAAATCCCTTATCAGAGTGTGAGAGGGAGAGAGTAGATTTGAGAGTATAGGTTGCCACTCTACTTATTGATAAGGATAGATATTTGGATACCATGATAGAAGAGAGAGATCGACATGCTCATACTACAAGACATCAGGGTCACAGAGAGACTTATTATTTTTCTTTATAATGCACAGATTTTCCTACAAATTAGAGAGCATCTTTGTAATATATTATAGCACAATAGTCTTAGGGAGCTATGATGCCACCTCCATTGACTAGAGTAGATGTTTCACCTCCTGCCCAACCTCATGTTGATGATGGGGGAGCCAAGATTGATTTATTTTGTATCATTGATATACTTTGATTTTGTATACAATGATGTAGAAGTGATTTTGTATACATTAGTGTAGCACTGATGTATTCTTTATACTCTAATGTTTTGATGTACTGAGACATTTTTTATGTATTCTTTATACTTTGACATGCTGAAACATTGATTTTGATCACATCATGATAAACTTGATCATATTTTTTGATACTAATAATGATGATATATATCTCTTGACATCAGTGTACCATTTTATTGATATATATATATATATATATATATATATATATATATATATATATATATATATATATATATATATATATATATATATATATATATATATATATACGAGATATGCAACTCTAATTTTTGGGTTCTATATAGATATGTTTATGGATATTTTTGTACTTTCCTTTTATGTATATATGGATGTATGGATGTAGTTACTACATGGATGTATTATATTTTATTCTCTTTTCAATTATGCATGTATATGAGATACCTTTATGAGATATAATATGATGCAAATAATGAATATCTCACTTTATTTATGTATGATTATGGATGCATTGATGTAGATGTTTATGTGATTATGATACTAACATGATTATGTAGGTGTTTAGATATCAATGCGAGATACTCATTCATTAATTTGTTTTGATCTTTATGATTTGGTTGATGTGATCAAACTTATGATATTTATATCATCTCATTTTATGTTTAGATTTTACTAATCTCAGTGTTGATTAATCACATTCATACTTTCATACTTATGCATTTTATTTAATGAATGCAAATACATTAATAAATGAATGCAGCTAGATTAACAAATGAATGCAACTAGATTAAGACCTCTAGGACTGTCACTAATTATTCAATATGGATATTTTTATCATCATAGATATTTTTGTTTCAGACATGATAGGTTAGTAAAATCTTCATTGATATATTTAGCAATCATGAAAATATGAATACATCCCATGTTGGATGTTACGTCGAAAGTGAACCTAAACTTCAAGGCATATAGGTCAGGATGTTTTTTTAGCTACTTCATTTTTATGGATTAAACCTATTTTGTGCATGTGCATTATATTGATATGTGACCCGTAATGACATTTCATTCATATCCTTGGGTGTATGATATTACATGCACCTTACTAGGAAGTTTTTTTCACTCAGATTAAATAGGCAAGGAGATACATCCAACCCCCCAACATTTTTCATAGGAAATAGGTCGAGGTATATGTAGTGTTCAAATCATGATGGAGGCTCTTACCATAGACACCCAGTTCCTATGATCACTTTGGATCACTGGAATTATTACCACAAACATAAGATAGAGAAAATGTTATGCCGTCAATCCTTGTTTCTCTAGTCATTTTAGACATCTTTGAGTCACTTAGAGGAAACAACAAACATAAATTGATAATAAGTCACAAAAAACAAAGAAAATTCATACTTTCTCCTTGTTTAATTCTCTAGTTCGTGGATATATTTGAGATGGTTTTGAAATACATGATCAACATAAGTCACAAAGAATTTGTTTGTTATTTTTAGTGCTTAAGGAATACTTTTGATTAATTTGTAGTCACTTAGAAAACATTATCAATCAAAAATTCACTTTGATTATAGTTTATGTCTTATGTGTTAAATGTATTATCTGGGTGTGCTGTGTTTACGAAAAACTACTGATTAGGTTTATTTTCCATTATTAGTGTTTAGGAACACTGTTGGGTTTGAGTATTTAAGGAATACTATTTTTGTTTTAGGTTGGTGATATTAAGAAATACCTTCAGTTGTGCAATTTTAATCTGAAGCGCGGACTTAGGATGATTGACAAACCTAGAAGAAAGTCCTAATGAATACGAGTTGACCTTGATTCTAATATGACTATGAAAAATGACCCCTAGAGAATACGATTTTCCTAGAACTTTGGTATAGACAAATTCCACTCTAGGATAATAGGACATTTTTGATAGCTTGGTTTAATATTTTGATTGTCATTGAGGTGATTGAAAGATATGCACAAGATGAAATTTTAGGCTAACCAAGTGTGTAAACATTGTATTGATAGATGGAGCATTGATTATAAATAGTGTTTATTTACTAGGTTTTCACCACTTGGACAATTTTTTTTTTTTTCTACCAATGTGCCTATTTGCCAAGTTTTCACTGAGATAATCATTTTTGAAGGACTTTTAACAATTTTTTTGGATTTTATGTTTTTCTACTATTTTTTCTTTTCTTCAGGATCAATTTTTTTGCTATTTTTGTATTTCTTCAAGATCAATATCTACTATTTTTGTATTTCTTCAAGATCAATATCTGCTATTTTTTATTTCTTCAGGATAAATATTTGTTGTACAAATGCTACCTCAAGAATGCCAGGCATAAAACCATTTGAGGTGTAGAGTGTTGATTGGGTTAATAAGACATTTCCTTTAGGTATAGCCATCTAATTGGCCCTTGATCCATAAGAACTTGTAACAACAAAGGGAGCCAACCAGTTGGGTTGAAATTTCCCTTTTTGTTCTTTGTGTTGTTAGTTTTTTGGATTCTCTCTTAAAACCAAGTCTCCTACGTGAAATGTTCTCAGTTTCACTTTCTTAATGTATCCTCTAGAAATTATTTTATGGTATACTTTGAGATGATCAAACACTTATTTCCTACACTCATCTAACAATTCTAGTTCTTGTAAGTGTGAGACTCGATATTCCTCATCGTTAGTTTTATATGAATTTGACCCAATTAACCTATCATTAGAAATTTCACTTTATTCAAAATTAATTCTATGAGAATATTTTCGCACTAGATCCCTTTCTACATCCATTGTAAAATTAAAAAGTGTATCCCATTCATATTCATGAGAATTTATTTGACAATCATATGATCTACCCAATAAATAAGATATAGTTATTGTTGCTTCTTCTTTCTCAAATTCATTGTCTTCTTGTTGACTTTACACTTCTTGTAAAGGTGTTTGTGAAAACATGGATGTATCCCATTGATTTTTAAAATGAGGTATATCAAGAATATGGGTAACAGTAACCAATTGTCCCTAGTTAGGGTGTCTCTCTTGTTGTTCAACTTGTATTTATTTTTTAGATTTAGGAATGATAGGAATGGTACTTAGGTATGATAACATATCTCTTTGCAAGAGTAGTAATCTTTCATATGAGACATGTTCTCCTATTTCTTCTTCATCAAATGAATCATATGCTCTATCAAATATAGGACCATCTTGAGACATAGGGAGAGATTCTTCTTCTCTAAAACCTAACCCAATTTTATCTTTAGGGTTTCAAAACTCCATATACATTGGCTCTACAAGTCCTTTATTTTTTCCAATTGGTCCTTTACCTTTGTAAACTATTTTCTTCATGATTCCATATCCTTTTTCATATTTTTTTGGTTTTTAATATTTCCATCATGTTCTTCTTTGTATAACCATTGCAAGACAACTTTTTCTTCATTTTCCTCTGATAGAGACTTCTTGGATTTGACCATCACTATTCCTTCATGAATCATTAATGTTTTACCATTGTATGGTATGAAGATTGTTGAGGGTCTTCCCTGAGATCTAGGAGATAAAGGTAAATTTGTCATGGATATTGATGAGTCAACTTTATACTCTCCCATTCCTGTGTTTTAGATATTCAACTTCTTTGAAAATCTTCGTAAGACCATCTCCTTGGAAGTTCCATCTACTTTAGAACTTTCTTTATTGTGTGGAACCATGCTATCCCCTTGTTTGAGATTATTTCAAGGATAAGTTGTATTAGTTGGAATTGTTACCTCTACTCCATTATGAGGGAATTTTATACACTGATGGTACATACAAGACACTTCTTGCATCATATGAATCCATGAAATGCGAAGAAGAATATTATAAAAAAGTAGTAAATCAAGGACTTGAACACAATATCTCTTTCCACAGGTCCCACTCCAATAGGTAAAACCAATACTCCTTTGGAAGATATTTCCTCTTCATCATAAGCTTTGATTGTGATCTTTCTTCTTGGGTCAATAGAATGTTCTAAAAATTACAGTTGTTTCACAAGATTAAATGTGCATATGTTCAAACTAATGCCTCCATCTATCAAAACATTCTTAACTCCATGTTTATGAATTAAGACTTTAATGTGTAATGGCTGATTATGGGGATGATTCAATGATTTATCATCATCTTCAGAAAAAAGACAAATAGTGTGGGGAATTAAAATGACCAACCATAGCTTGGAATCTGTCCACATCTAGATCTTTTGGAACATTGGTCTTAAGTAAGGATTGATCAAGAATCTCTCTATGAATCAGAATTTTTTTTAGCAATTCCAAAATGGAAATTTGAGTAGGGGTATGTTGGAACGGATCTACCAAGCTATAGTTTTCTATTGATGGTGATGTTAGTTGTTTGGATATTGGTTTTTAAGTAGAAGTTACTTTGAGTGTAGTTTGTCTTGACTCCTCATCACGATATTAGAAGATTCTAATTTATCTCGTACTCCTTTAAGAGAGATCACATTGATAGATTATTCTCATGGTTCTAACATATTGATCACATTATCACTTTTAATGTACATAAAATTGATCTTGTTTCCTTTGTTGTTGGATGCCTCACATTTCTCATAGTTAGGAAATGGTTGTTGGAATTGTTTGTGGTTATTGTTTAACATGATGTCCATCCACTTTTTCTTTACCATCTTCAGTTAAATCTTGAATAACATGTCTCAACTTCATACAATTATTGGTCTTGTGTCCTTTATTCTGATGGAAATCACAATATTCATCATCGTTCCACCACTTTGGTTTCACTTCTAGTTCCCATGGTTTTGATTCTAGAAGTGTGATGATTTTATTGTCCAATAGTGATTTCAAGACCACTTCAAGTGTATCTCCTAATGGGGTAAAAGTATGCTTAGGTTTAGATAACCAGGCTCATTTTGATTGTTGGATCTATTGTTGTTCTAACCTATAGGTGTTGTCATTGTTGTGTTATTAGAACCTTTATTTTCTTGTAGACTTGTATTAAGATTGAATACTTTTTGTTTTGAGTTCATGTTAGGAATATCCACAACTCCATCATTTACCACATTCTCATTCTTTTTCCAACCTTTATACTTATCTTTTCCATTGTTGGGATTGTACTTATCCTTGTTGTCTTTGTAGATAGTAATTTCCCTATTTTTGACCATTACCTCCTCAATTTTAATTGCACTCTTGATCATCTTATCAAAGATTTGAGGACCTTGAGGTTGTATGGAATGATCCTCAATTTAACTCTCGATCATCTTACAAAGAGTCAAATTGAGAGATGGAGGATGATATTTGCAAAGATTCTCCTCCATCTCTGTAGAGATGACAAGAAGGCTTCTCCCTTCTCTATTTTGTGTTACATAAATCAAGCATGGTCACTATATGTTGTATGTTATAAGAGTATTGTTGAATAAACTTCATAACCAGCTCTTCAAATGTTTTAATTCCTGTAGGTAACTTTGATAACCATTATATTATTTGTACTCCCATAATTATAGTAAATAACCTCATCAAGTAGGTTTGCTCATGCATAACCTCCATGATTAAAGTGAAAAATTCTCTCACTTGGTCTTGGGGATTTGGATTTCCATTATATTTTTCATAATTGGGTATTTCAAGATTAGGAAGAAATGGAGCCATGTACAAGTCTTTATCAAATGAAAAAGAACATATGTGTTCCAATGAGTATTGTTTTGAGGGGTTGTCCTTTTATTTATTTAGCTCTTTTAATTTTAACTGAATAGCAATAAATTATGTAGTCAATATGGATATAGGTGTGTCAACTTCTCTTTGTCTTAGTTGATTTACATCAAAATATTTAGGTAGCTTGACTCCCAGGGACTCCAAGTCCAAGAAATATGTTTCCTTTTTCTCTTTTAAGGTTATTTAAATTAGTTTTTGGAACCTCTTACTCTTTTGGCATTTTTGATAATCTTCTTCCATTGGTTCTTCATCCGTATTAGAGTTATAAAGATGTTTGTGTGATGTCTATGATTATCTTCATTTCTTTGATTTTATTGATTCTCTTGACTCTCTTGAGCGTCTTGAGTATTATTTTGTTCCTCCCAATCATAGTTGAGGTTTGACATGTTGGTGGTATTAGTAGCACTTTGAGTAGGCACATCTATTCCAAATTAAGGATTCTTTCTTTTTCAAAAGTAATCAATCTTGGGATCTCTTCTGATATTTGATTAAAAGGAATTTATTTCAGATTGTATGCTTTGTGTCTGGTATTAACCATGCAAGCATGATAGGATAATTGTCAAAGTGTCCCAATGTGTCAAATTTTTTGATAAAGTCCAAGTGTGTTTGTCTGAAGGATTTCAATTGTGAGTTTTATGAGGTAATATGATTGATAAGTTTGAGTGTCAGAGGGTTAGAGTGCCTTGATATTGAGCTAGGAACTAAAGAGAATTGAAAGTGATGAGATAAAATGACTTGATGCTTTGAAGACCAATTTCAATTGTGGGTACACTTGATAAATGACTGTTACAAACTGATAGGTATAGTGACTATTTTGACTAATTTTTTTAGAGAGACCAAAAGGGTATCCAAAAATGCAGAGACCAAGTTTTTGACACATGTGAAAGTATCCACTATCCTAGATGCAAACATTTAGATTTTTTACCAAATGAAACCAAATACGTACTAGATGCGATACTTCTCATGGATGTGACTAATTAGAAATGACCATATACAACCCTAGAATTACTAGATGTGACACTATTTACCAAAAATAATTCTTTGTACCAGATGTGATATTCTGTACAATTGTTTATGTCTTTGCAAGTTTATTCTAGATTATGATGAATTTTTCCAACTACCATGGGTTGTCTTGTCAGCTTATGGTGGGTTTTATTGTTTTATTATTGCTTATATTTGTCTGATAGGTTTCTCTTTAAGATAGTTTATCTTAGTTGTTAATTCAAGCATATCAAAAAAGTTGTTTAGACACCAAGAACACCTAATTTCCCTATAGACTCACTAGAGATTGGAAATACTTGATAACTAACTTAAGAACACACCCAAAGATTCCTCAAAATATGACAAGCCAATCAACACACAATGGATGATGGAAGCCATATTAGCCGAGTAGTAACATCAATGGGGGATCGATATGGTAATTCTTGGTGGAATTAATATTTCTCTTACACAAGCATAACCAACCTTTTGGAGGTATTTGAGGTGGTCACTAAAATAAAGTGTCTAATTTGGGCATCCATTCATAACCATCTCCCATAGTCTTGCACAAGGTAAGTTTGAGGCCTATAGCCCTATAAGTACGTAGATGTGTGTTGTCTTGCAAGAGAGATTAAAGCAACTATGCTCTACACAAAACCCAAGCATGTCCAAGGAAAGATGAAATCTATGTTCCAAAGATAAAATTGATTAATTATTCTGAGACTTTAATCTCAAGGAAGTATATTGATTATAGTGAGGTGGATGAGTTGGCGTCTACTTGTTCTCATTTGGGTAATTCTCAAAAGCTTTTTACCTCAACCAACATGCTCTTTAAAGCTTAAAGAAATGAAATAGATTAGATCAAAGGGTCTGAGGTTTTGATTATCTCAAAGAGAGAAGAGAATAATTCTCTACCTCTTCACTTCTCTCAAACACCAAGAAAATTCTTTTCCAAGAAGTTCAAATTTAATAACCACTCAAATTTACTTTTGAGTTTTTGATTTCTCCACTTGGAAGAAAGAGCATAATCCTCTGATCAATTTGAGGCCAAGTCCAACTTATAACTTAATGCATAAGAAAATTTAAGAAGACACAAAGTTTTATTCCACTTCAAAGGAAACCTACACACAATCCATAAGTAGTCTCTTGTTAAACCTTAATCTTGGACAATTCGACCTATAGTTACTAATTAGTTTGTTTAAATAATCAAAACACATTAAATTAACCCATTAGTCATTAGTAATATTAATTCTTCCATTTGAAAGACCAGATACAATTAATAATTCTAAATGTGAGCTTTATCAAATGTGATTAAGAATTTACTAAATACGATAAGGGACCTCAAATATGATTAAGAATTACCATATACGATCTTTGCTGAATGCGATTTAGGAAATCTCAAATGTGACTCTGTTTCAACCAAATGCAACTATTCTTCTCAGATGTGATCCATGGTTACTAAATGTGGTTATGGACTTGAAAATAGAGTTAAATTTCTAAAAAATGGTGATAAAATTTGGGTTACGCCTTATGGTGGGCTCTATAAATGTGTGTGTGTATATTGTACCTGCAAGCTGCAACACAACACTTTAATATAATATTAATTTATTAGTCCATTAGAAATCAATTATGAAATTCAATAACATAAATGAACTACAAGAGCACCTATTAATCTATAGCTAGAAAGAGTTCGATAAAGATCAAGATATTTCTCATAATTAGATCCTAATTAGTGACATTAAAATTCTAGAATGAGAGATTTGAATACATTTAATTAACTAAACATGAGCATAGAATTGAAAAATAGTGAATTCCATTTTCAAATTGAAAGTGAATTTAAGCTATGAATGAAGATGAACTATTAAGAATCAAAATCTAAAACATGTAAGTGTGAATGCAATTAAATCTCCCTTGTGATATTTGAAAACCTTTCTTTTATAGAAAGTGTGAAGAATTTGACGGTTGAGATTGGTTGACCTCTAGATATGTACTAATTATCCTATTATTCATCCTTGGCATGAATTAATCTCATTGATTGACCTCTAGATATGTACTAATTATCCTTGTGACCATAATTATGACATAAATAGAAATTTTCATGAAAGATATTATTCATTCCATTCTTCCTAACTTGATTAGATACTTGAGTTATTCATTGATTTTCCTTATGACCAAACTTATGACAATTAAAGCATTGAACGCTATTCCTTTCTGATTTGGCATTCAACAACCTTATGAAAAAAATTATTACATTTGAAATAGTAACCATTAAAATATAAGTACCTTTAAGAATTTGGTTATCTGACTAGAGGTATTCTTGTAGATGTTTCTTGATTCCTGACCTTGCTTGTTACTTTAAAATTTTCTTTTTCTTCTACTTCCTTGTCTTTGCCTTTGTTCTTTAGATCTAAATACTCATTGGTGAAACCCAAACCTTCCTTGACCTTGTGAATTTTCTGTAGGGCCAAAAGATGAACTAAAATAGTGCTGCTCTCATAAACCTTCACTTCAAATCTCAACTTCCTCAATTCTTGATCCAAATTATCATTCTCCTATGTCTTCTGCTTGATAATTCCCTTGAAATTTTCTTCAATTTTCTTCCATTCCTCCATTTTCTATTTGATGGTATACTTTATATCTCTTTTAGACTTCTTCTAATTTTCCTTCTTGAAATTTTCTTTGAGAAATTGTTCAACATTTTTGCAATCGCTCAGTAATTTTTCTAGATTCGCCACCCTTTCTTTTGACTCCTTCAATTCCTAGCTTACTTCCTTGCATCTTTCTTTGAATTTATGGATATTTTCCCTTAGCTTTGAGAGACATTTAGTTTATTACTTAATGTTTTCTTTCAACCCCTTATTCTTTAGTTCAAAGGTCTCACTGTCACCCATCATGATCTTCCAATCTTCATCAGAATAGTATTCTCCTTCCATATATTCAAACATATTAGATATCTTTCAAGTGGTTAATATGTTCTTGTAAGGGCCCAAGCTCTCATACCAATTGTTGAACATGATGAATAAATGAGGAGGGGGGAGGGGGGTAAAGAAGTTATTAAAAAACACTTTTCAACACTTTATTGAACTGGTAAATCCATAAACCATATGGATAATTAAAATTAATAAAAGATTTAAAGAACAAGAACAAAAAATACCATAACACTATATATAATGTGGAAATCCAAGATGGGAAAAACCATGGAGAGATAATTATAATGAAGGTAAACACCAATTTAGGTGATTTTTACAAGGGACTCACTACCATTTTATCACTATTGTTAGGCACACTGCTAGTTGGGATAATTGCCTTGATAAAAAAGATGTATTACAAAAAGATGTCCTACAAACAATATGTGAACTAATACAATTGAATTTCCATTGCATGAAACACTTCTAGATAGTAGCACAACAATCACCAATGAAAAAAGATTTGATATAAATCTTTTTCTAGTATACTTCAATCCAATCTTGTGTAACTCTATATGTAAGGCTCTCCTTGATATCCCAATAATCCTTTGCAATTATGCTTACACACTTTACCATCAAGTATTCACTCATAGAATTATACTCTCATTACATTAGCTTTAACTTACTCTCTCACCCATTCATTAGATACAAAATTATTTCACTATTTATATATACATTCAATAATACAAAAATATATGTTGGCCTAGCCACAAAATATATTGAATTTCAATACAAAATATATTACAATTTTTGAGATAGGACTGATTCTAGCACCAAATCTAAAAATAGGTTATACACATGAAATCTTCAAATCATGTTACAATAGGACAAAAATATATATCACACATAAGAAAAATGCATTTCATATCACAATTACTAAAATATAAGTAAATTATGGAACTAATGGAATGCCACAACCAAGTCCATGACTTGATCCACAAAATATTTTGAACCAACTGATGTATTAACTAGATAGAGCCTATTTAGGAACAAAATATAACTATTGTACCAAAATGATTTGATATACTGAATGAATACCCAAGTAGTAGGGAAACCTAGAAGAACTCTAAAACTCAATAATCATTAAACTTCATCCAAAACTATATGCTTCTATGATCACCAAAAATTATAGATGTACTAGAAAGATGTATTTAATAATAGAAATAAGGACATCCATGATCATAAACCACACTCAATAATCTTTCCTTGTAGGGCCCAAATGAGATGCACATAATGAATATGTTCTACACATAATCAAACCAAAAAATCCAACTAATAGATATATGAAATCAATATTGTTAGGATTAACAAGACAAAAATAACAATTACATGCAAATATAACCAATTATCAGAAGAACATAAACCACACAAAAGAGAACAAAAGACACACAGTTTTAAATGGTTCACCCAATCCATGGGCTATGTCCACCAACATCGAGTCCAATATTATTATTATCCAGTGATTACAACCTGATTAGAATCTGTAATCCCTTACAACTCGATTCCGCCACAAGTACTAAAACCATATATTTTGAAATCCCTAACCCTAAGCCATATTATACAATATTTTTCTACTTTAGGGTTAGAAGGAGATACAACATGTTGGCCCAAAAATAGTCAAAAATATGTACATGAGGAAAAGTGTACAATACTTTCCTGAGCAGTCACCACAATCCAAAAAGTATAAGGGTTTTTAAATCAATAATAACAATGCCAACATATTCTCAATAGTACATTCTTCTCATCTCAGCTTCAATTCTTACAAGTATAACCCATTCCTTCCTTCTCTAGGTAAATGATGTAGAATTAGTATAGTTCATGATTGCATCCTCATTGTATTCAACTTCATAATAATGTATATCCCTATTCAAATGCACATCTTTGATCCATTTAATAAATCCTTATAGATCATAGTTTATTTTCTTCCCAAACTCTAGAGCATATTGCGCAATGATATGGCTCTACAATCTATCCAATGTTTCATCTTTGATTTGAAGGCCTAAAAACCTAGTAGAAGTGTTAGAATTATTTAGAGCAACAAAGAGGGGGGGGGGGGGGGTGAATCAGTTGTTCTCAAGTCCAGATGTACTAATTGAGCTTTCTAGCACTTCAACAATCTCAGATCTAATAAGCTATTCAACTCGGTCTCTATAGCATATTTCAAAAACATATAACATGTAGTCCACTATTCAAAAGTAATTATCTTGCATAATATAACAACATTCACATCAAA